>CM023958.1:8485757-8575670 GCA_013407115.1 Glycine latifolia
TATATATATATATATATATATATATATATATATATATATATATATATCAACAACTATTCCCCTTACTCCCTTTCAAAAAAACAAGTATGCCCTTTACTCCCTTATAGTATTTATAAATTACAATATCATTCTTTTCCAATTCAGAGTTGTATCCACCTTCATACTGAACCTCAGCAGTGCACCTCCCATAATGCCATGATACCATCACTTTGTCCATTAGCAAATCTACAACAATCTTTATCGAACCCTTAAATTTCTTTATTAATTTCGTGGATAATGTTTTATATTATATTTATTTAAATCTTTATGATGTTTACATTATTTATATTAATTTTTAATAAAATTTTACTCTTTAAACAAAATTAAATAAAGGCCAAAATTATCTAATAAGAAACATAAAATTATAATTGCCTAAAAATATATCTTTGTCTATGAAACTAAAAATAGAATTTATATGAACGAATGACACAACATATACTTTTATATCATTTTATATTTATTAGTTAGTTCTTTCAATTAATTTTTACCAAATACGCTAAAGAAGGAACAAGGAAAGATAAAGTCTCGATTAATTTAGTTGTTGCTTACCATCATTCATTACTAGAACTTGGAAACGGACATATTTCCTAAACTAATTATCTTTTTAATTGAAAAGAAAAAAAAATGAAAATTCTTCATCTAATTCATCAATATAATGTTACGCTATATATATATGAGGATTGCGTGCAATATTTATTTTCCCTCACTCCTTAATTTTCAAACAAACTAATGATTTATGCTAATAAAATAAAATAAAAATGAAGATTAATTAATTTCGCTTTCAGATCTCCAATGTCTTGCTTTCTCAAATCCGTTGGCAAAGTTCTCAAAATCATCAATGGTTTGGTCAATCTCTTCTTGTGTGTTCATGACAAAGGGTCCAAATTGCAGTAGAGGTTCCCCCAAAGGTTCTGCTCCAACCAAAATGAACCTAAGGAGCTTAGAAGATTTGTTCCATGCCTCTAGGCCATCCCCAGCACCAAGAAGAAGAATATGGTAAGAGTTTGAAGGCTGAGATTTCATGTTTCCAAAGATACCCTCTCCTTCCAATATATACACAAAAGCATTCCAAGATTTTGGTATAGGTTGTTGCAAGTGACCTCCAGGTTTGAGAGTGAAGTCCAAGAACATGGTTGGTGTCCTTGTGTAGATTGGAGACTTTATCCCTAGTGCTTCCCCAGCTATAACTCTAACCTTGATACCATCATCCTCAGCTTCTGCTATGTCCTTACTCAACACCTCTTGATACCTTGGTTCAATCCTATAATAGCAGTTCAAAACGGTTATACAAGATTAGCTTAAAAGTGTGTTTGGATTAAGTTAGAAAGTTTCTAAGCATTCGTTTGCGCATTTTGAGGCCCCAAACGCAGAAGTAACTCTTTTGTTGGATTGGAAAAAACGTTAATTACGTCTAATGTAACTGGCTCCCAAACACATACTTAAAAGTTAGGAAATTGTTTTTCAAGGGCTAGGATTCTCTTATGTTAGCAAACAACATGACAAAGTCTTGTTATGAAAGAATGAAAAATTAATGAAGCCTGCAGTAATATGTAGGTCCAACTATAATTATTTCATGTCTTTCTCATTTATAACATGGCCAAAACTAACATGAGAGAATCATCCTTTCTTAAATATGGCCAAAAATCAACTTAACATAACAGGTAGTACTTCCAAAAGGCTATAGTGAGAAAGTAGACTATATCTATATTGGGTCACTCAAAACGTGACAAACTTTGAAACTAGCTACCAGTGGCAATATGTTGCCTTTATTGTTGAAGTTACCATCATCACAGGGAATATGGATGAGAGGCACATATGCTTTCCATTTCAAACCGTTATGCGCACTTCATCATGCAGCTATTCAAAAGCACTTCTAGGAAATGGTCCATGATGGCATGGGAATTATGAGATGAAGTGGCATGTGAAACTAAGCAAGGTATATATTAATTCCAAAAGTTAAAATTATATTTGACTTTTTTTTTCTTTGTAAAGAGAGGAATCACTTTTTGTCTCATTGATGGTAAGCATCATCCGAATTTAACGATCACTCAAAATGACATAATGATGATCACCAATGACGCAAAAAATATGTCATCTAAGGCCAAGGCAAAGGTTGTTATTTTTGAGAGAACAGAAAAGCCTAAAAGTCTTCTCCTTGATGGTTACCTCTAATATCCTTATTGGGGGTCTTTATTATTCAAATCTTCTTAAAGGTGTGCTAGGTAAGATTTAATGAAACATAAAAGATGCCCCGATCAAAATACAACAATGACAACAAAATTTTATCCTATTAAGTGAGGTTGAAAGTACAATAAAACAATGTTATTCGACTCAATTAAAGACTAATGTTTTAAAAATGCCCTATCAAAATCCAATGAGCAAATAAAAAGGAATTTAATTCACTTACATTTTATATTTGGAAGCCAAGTTGATCCACAACTGTAGACCCTTTTGGGTTCCTTGAGCCGCAGGCATTTCTGAGTGAACTATCCCTCTCCCTGCAGTCATCCATTGCAAGTCACCAGCTTCTATTGTTCCCTTATGTCCTTCAAAATCTTCATGCATTATAGCTCCCTGAATAAGACAAAAGACTGTACACTATTAATAAATAAATGCACAGGCACAAGGGAAGGGACTTACATAGCACCTTCACAAATCACAACTTTAGGTACAAGTTGGTAGTAGCTTAGTTGGTATTCTAGAAGCAGATACAAGACATTAACATGTGGGGTCATTCTTGTCTTTTTGCTTATGTAACCAGCTTTAGGGGCAATTCTTTCGTGGTTGTGTTTAGATGTCACTTATTAATATGGCTGATTTGGCAACCGTGAATTAACTTTTAAATGTGTATGTATGCCATGATATATCTGGTTATTCAAATCAGAAAACCAAATATTTAGGCTTGCTTTTTTTATTGTCTCTAAAAGGTTTCGTTTTTAAAAAAAAAAATTCGTCCTCTGAGAGTCTGAGTATCTTTGAAAGTGTTTATCTAAATGTTTGTTCTTGAAGCACTAAATAGAACACTAGAAGAAAATAGAAGAGAATGAAAAATTATCTCTCATCTGTTTCTGTCTTTTGGTTTTTAAAACACTTATTTTAAAAACAATTTTCAAATTTTAATGGAAATGGATTGATAAATACTGTGCAAATGTGCAATTGTTTTACAAAACAATTTTGAAAACATGAAAATGAGAAAGGCATTAAACATTTTACATGGCCTCAGGTTCCATTTATGTATCATTTTGGGCCTCACCTTTATAATGGCCATTAGTTCATTAAAATAATATGTTTCCAACTTTAAAAAGGATTTCAACAAAAGTCAAATGACCAATAAAAAAAATTGTCCAATAATGGCAAACAGTTATATAGGCATCATGAGATGTTTGCCATTGGGAAAATTGAGTATGAGAAGAAGCCTGTGAATTGAAACATTCAATATCCTCTACCTGCAACATGTATGTGACCGTCTCAAAGCCTGTTTTAAAAAAAAAAAGCATCACAAAGAAGGAAAGATTAGTCAATATATCTCATCAGAGAAAATTTCTCAAAAACAAAATAAAATGACTAAGAAAAGGCCAATTTTCAAAACCTCTATGGGGATGATCAGGAAAACCAGCTGGAGCAGTAACTGCAATGTTGCAAAATTTCACATTCTTAGAAAACATACAAACAAACAAACACATTCACTTTCCCTTGCAATAAAACAGAGCAAAAAACAGAGCTTGTCACCTGAGAATTCATCCAACATAATGAAGGGATCAAAGTACTTGAGCTCAAACCTGATCAAACCCACTTAACAAATCAACTCAAAGATCTCAACTTTGCAATGAGTACAAACTTTTAATGCAAATTGAAAAAAGGGTCCCGAAATTTTATTTTATTTTTTACTTTTTTTCCATTCTCTGCTATTACTTACCTTCCTATGCTTCTTCTAACAACAGTCCCGACACCCTCAACCTGAGGTCGTGCCAAGAATTTCCTGGCAACAAGACGAGGCTCATTCAGAAAACTGCAACCTTTTTTCTGCGGCATTTTTGAAAGGGTGGAAACCAATAATATTTTATTGATGAAAACTGAAAAGTGTGAGGAACAAGAGAAAATGGTTGAAGGTATATATAGGAAGGTGGCGTGCAGAGAGGAGAGAGAGAGAGAGAGAGACTTTTGGTTTGTTTCTTCTGAGAGTTTCTATGAACGTCAGCATAACGCAATGGTGATTGCAGTTCAGGGGATCCATCTCAGCCATTACATGACTGCCACGTGGAGCACCGTAAAGGGCAAAAAAAATCTTCAACAGTGCGGTTTATTTAGCACGAAAATGAATAGCACCAAACACAAATGTGGAAAGAAATCTTTCTTTTTCATATAAACATTAAAGTTTAATAGGAGTGTATTGTTATTAAGCAGTCAGAAATTAATAGATTTATGATGTTTTTAGAGATTAGAATTTTAAGTTAATTTTTAAAAAAATAGAGTTTTAAATATAAAATTAAAGTTGTCTATACTTTTTAAAACTCAAAAGCTAGTTTTAAGTTATAATTTCTCAATTAATGTATTCTTATAAATTAAATACTTTGAAAGAAAAAAAAATATATGAAATGAGAAAATAAAATTATTTTGTAATTTATAAAAGAATATTACATATATTTATCAAGCTTAAAAAATATAACTTGGAAGTAATTTAATTATCACTATTGAGCTTATATATATATATATATAAATAAAGAGATCAAATTATATTAATATAATTTTAATTAATTATTACATCATTTAGTAACTTTTTATTTGACAACTTTTTTTTTAATTCATCACTAGATTGAAAATCTCTTCCAATTAAGATAAGATAAATAACTCATAATATATTATTTAAATTGTATCCATAGAAAATGCTATAAGAGTTCTTGTATCGAATTTTTAATGGAGTTCTTAACTTGGTGGGCATAGCCCAAGGCTTGTTAAGGTTATAAGGAAGGTGAATTGCTTAAGTTTTACTGAAGAAATGGGGTAACTTGAAGAAAGTAAGAAGACAATTATTGTGTATCGAGACAAGTATTATAGTTGAGTTAATTAATTGGTTAATGTGATATTTAATTAGGAGTGTTCTCGGATCGGTTTTGACCAAATTTAGGACTCAATCTAATCAAATTTGATCAATTCGGTTCGGTTTTCAGAAATTTCTTTTTTGAAACCCAATCCAACCCAACTCAAACCGTTCATGAACTGTTAGGTTCGGTTCGGTTTGGGCCAACGAGTTACCCATTTAATTTTTTTTTCTTAGAACTACTATTTTATATCATATTTTTTCAAATATCCAATACAATTAACACAATATTATCAAATGTAAGAAAGTGGTATAATTGATTCATTTGATACCATCAATATAATATTCTAAAATAGACTTATAATATAAATTAAAATAAAGATTCTTGAGCAAGATTTACTATAATAGTCTGGATCACAATTATTTCTTACAAACTAAGCTTTGCCATAGTAAAATTTGTTACAACCAGATTTGTTGAAACAAACAAATGAAAAAAATATGATTCATTAATATTATAAACATGGTAAACAAAATATGAAAAAAAAAAGTGAAACAAATAACAATATACCTGAAAGTAATACATTAAGAAGCTTAAACACATAAAAGTTTAAACACAACCCCGTTGGCACAAAAATCAATTGATATTTTATACAAATATAAAAAATGAAATAAGGGATTACACACTTGATTCAATCTTTTCCGCTTTATTTATTTCAACTTGCAAGTTATTAACATTTTGCTTAGTAGATCTAAGCCAATTTTAGGTACAAATGAGAGCTTCAACAGTAGTAGGACTTAATGAACTACGAAATGAATCCATAATTCTACCTCTTATACTAAATGCATACTTAGATGATACAGTAGATACAAGAATGACCAATATATCTCTAGCCATACAGGAAAGAATATAATATTTGGATGCCTTCAATTTCCACCAATTCAAAATGTCAAACTTAGGGTGATCATCTTCAACATCATCATCCAAATACCTATCTAACACAATTTGTTTCAAGCACTGGCATATATATACGTATACCGGGAGCAACTACAACATATTCAAAATACTTAAGTACCCTTTCATGTTTACACATATATTACATGCTATTATTCTCAACACAAGTGAAACCTAATGTCAGTCTTAATTTACAGAATGTAAAAAATGCTTTGTTGAAAAAGAAAGCACAGAGGAAAACCTAATGCTTGATTGATCTGAGATGAGAGAGAATAGAGAAGGAGCTGGTTGTTGAGTCTCGGCAAGTATATCGATCGTTCAAAGTAATAAAGTGATAAATAAGATATCGTTCCCTTGAGGATTGATGCACCAATTGTATTATAACTAGTATCTAAAAGTTGGATCAACAAATGTTTGGTAAAATAATGTTTTGTATGTTGAAATGAGTGAAAGTAAAGACAATTATAGACAACAAAGCTTGGTTTTACGACAATATAAAAAAAAAGAGTAGTAAGGGCACACACACTAGATGATTCCCACATTCTTAATTTGGATTGTTTACTACATTCAATTACTCAAGTTACTCGGCCTATGCATCTTCATAAAGAATTTTAGTCAAGTCCTAATTCCTTAGTGGCATTAACCTTTTAACCGCTTTAAAAACCTAATTCCTTAGTAGCCTTCCTGAGGTTAAACATTAAGTTGACACACTAAATCATCCACAAACATACATCTCTATTCCTAGATAATGTAAAGAATGTTACTTTACCAAAGTCAGAGCTTAGAACCCCAATATCCCTATTGTGAACCCTAGCTCTCAACACCATATTAGAATGATCAAGTCTAATAAAGAGATATAATCCATTCAAAGCAAGGTGAAGTAAAATAACTTGATATAAAAGAATCATAGCATCCAATCATATCCAAAGGGAGTTTACATCAAGTGTGTGGCCCTAACCACAAATATGAACTAGCCAAACCTATTCATGGTTGGCTTTGATAACACAAAAAGAAGCATGCCCAGCTGAAGAACAAACAAGGAGAAGAGGAAGAAGAAGGAGAAGCTCCCACTTGATCTTCAACCTCCAAGCCCTAGCTAAGCACTTCCAAAACCTTTCACTCTTGGTATTTTTGTGCAAAAATTTCTTTTCTCAGTAGTGGGTTTTTCTACTTATACTTGGGGAGTGAATCTCCCAAAATACCCTCAGTAGAGTGCACAATATCTGCAGAATGCGTGACCCACGCTAATTGCGCCATTCTCGCGCTGATGGCGTTGCTGTTATTCAAGTCTGGCACGGATTGCGCTGAATCTTGCGCTGACCGTGCCAGATTACAATGAGGTTTTGCCTTGTTTTGGCTTTGGTGGCGCCATTAGCGCTATTACTCACGCCGTTAGCGCTAAAAGTCAGAGAGTTTTGAATTGGAAGTCATTTCTAGCGTGGATAGCACCAAATTCACGCGGTTGGCGTTGGATGGCAGAGAGGGAAGCCCTAAATCTCCTGCCTGGCGCGATTGGCGCCAATGATGGCACGGATGGCGCCAAGATGCTTGCTTGAATTGCTTTATCTTCCTTTTCACTTCTTTTGGCACTTTTCAACTATTTAACACATAAACTGAGAGAAAACAAGATTGAGAAAGAGTTATCAACATTTCTATCAATTCCAAGCAATTATCAATCATTTGTAATCAATTGATGACTTATTTAAGCTTGGAAACACTATATGTTAGGTGCAGAAGCGCAACAAAGGAGATCAGATGAGAGAGAACAGAAGCGCGGAGATGATAGAGAACAAAGAAGCACATAAGAAAATGAAACCTAAACAACTAAACTCACATTTACAGTACCACACAGTTCATACCTTCACAGCAAAGATGAGATGATTATGAGTTTACCTTCATTTGGCCCACACATTTACCGTACCACACTTTTTTTATTGTCAATTTATTTTTTTAGTTTTTAAATTTTAATATTATATATATATATATATATATATATATATATATATGAAAATGAATAATAAAATTTATATTTTTATTATGAGTTCATGGATCGAGTCAATGGATCAACAGATCTATAAATCTAAATCTGTGACCCAACTCGTACATGAACGATTTTGATCGATTCGGTTCGATTTTGACTCTAATACATAAATGACCCAACCCAAACTGTTCGGATCAGTTCGAATCGGTTCGGGTTCACCGATGATCGGTACCCATGAACACCCCTATATTTAGTCATTATTTGAGGAATATCCAATCAAGTAGAGATACGTAACAATAAAAGATTTATTTTATCACTCATAAAAATCAATTATTTGTAAATAAAACTTAAATTCAAATTATTTTTTAATTGAACGTTTATACATGAAAGAAACATTAATTAATGTCACAACTTTATCAAGGAAGGATGCATGTGAAGGGAAAATAATTTAAATATAATTAACATGCGCCCTTGGCTTGACTTGCATGTATGTTAAGTTTTAAGATTTTTTTTGTCTTAATATTGATAAATACAAAAAAATGAAACATTATTATAATGAGATAAATTATGTAAAAAATTAAGTGTACCACAATAAAATATTATTATTAAATAAGATGAATAATAATAAGAATAAATTATAACAATACTCTCTTAAGTTTTATATAATTATACAAGTACTTTTTGTTTTTTTAACTATTACATTTGTGTCTCTTGTACGATGTTAATGTAAGATTTGAAGATTTGTTGAAGACATGTCAGTGTAATATAAAGAGATGTTAGTATAATGTTTCTAATTTTTTTTAAAATAGAGTAGAAAAATAACAAAAAGTAAGTTTATGTGTAATTTGATAAAAGTTAAAATAGTGTTACTATAATTTGTTCTATAATATTTTAAATACATATATAATGTGAGATGCACTTAGATAATTGTTAACTGTTTTTCAAAGTTGTGACCGTGCTAACTAAAAAGACATGTCTATTAGCCATGTTAAATATTCTAAAGTACAATTTTAGTATTTTAAAAAAAGATGATGACTAATATGAACTAGGTGTTGTCTTTATCATTATTATTATTGAAATAAGTAGAAGAGAGAAATAGAAGATATAATTATTATTATTATCATTGTTAACACGTTTATCATCATTATTATTATATGATGATCATTATTATTATTATTGTTTATTCTAATTTTTTTTATAAAGCACAAGTATCCTTAATGAGAAATCATTTTACTTGAATCACATAAAATTATTATGAGCCAAAATAAATCTTCTTTTTAAGTATATAACACAATTATAAACACAAAACTCAGAACTCAAAATTATATACATGTGCTAATAATCCATAAGCTACGTGGTTCCTCCAAATTTTGTATCTTAGATAAATTATATTCATTGTAATTAATTTAACAAAAGAATATTATATATATATATATATTTATATATTAATTGGGTATGTGAATGATTAATGATTTGCTATAATGAAATAGATGTCCCTTACAATGAAAAATTCTTATATAATCTCTGAAAAATACATAATAACTATCTTAATCACGAATTGCTGTCTTCATTAATTATTCTTGAGATAACCAAACAGATACCACAAATCCGAGTCAAATCATTCATCATCATCTGTTCAAAGCCTCCCATTTGGAGGAAATAAAAAAGAATTTGAATATTGTTTCTACGAATATTATATGGCAGTCATCTTCAATTCAGTGATATTTTTCCATAGTAAGAATTTACAAACAAAACGAAGAAAGTGCTCTCTAATAGTTTCCTCATTGCGCAGTCCCCTTAATTTGGTTTTGTTCAATGAGCTGGACTCACTTTGATAATAAATTGAATAAATGAGAAGTAGACGTGACGGTAAGCTGACGTGATTCTTGTAGGGGTGGAAGGTGGCTGAAGATTTTTTTTTTTCTTTTTTCATTTTCATTATAGATTGAATTTTTAGGTGTGAAGTATTTGTAATCGAGAGTTAAAGATTAATATCTCAATATGTAGATTTATTTTAAGAAATTTATATTTCTTAACTTATTTTTTTATTCATATACACACGAAATTAAAAATCAAATCCGAATTCAATTACACCACTTGTATTTTAAAATAAGTCATCTTAAAAACAAGTATATCGTAAAATTTAGAATAAAACTTTAATCCAAACCAAAAAATAAAATGCAAGCCACGGAAATATTTCAAAAGACCCATAACTAGGAGGATCAATGGCAGTATAGTAAAAGCTAAAAATTAAGTGCATATTAATATAAAACACATTTTTTTAAACTTAATTATAACATACTAATAATATAAAAAACTTTTTAACGCTCTACAATGTGCACTTTCGGCACCCAAGTACCTATACAAATGTTGAAAGGATTTGCATTCAATAAATGTGCTATTCAAAGTGGAAAGAATTTCTATCCAAAAACTTGTTTGTTTTGCGTGGTCAAGGAGTTTGTCATGGAAGTCAATAAATGTGCTAGCGAGCTGTTATTTACCAACAATACCAAGCATTATTTTGTTGTATTTTTTTTTCTTCAAAATTTGAGTTACATAGACTTTACTATTTTTTTTTACACACATAGACTTTACTTAAAACTCTAAAAACTGCGTTAATGAAAGAAATACATTTATTTCAATAATTTCTAAATTGATTTATTATTAAAGGGTGACAAATACCATTAATCCTTAAAAAATAATTAACTCAATTATCATGATGCTAAGCCAACAAAGCAACTTCGTGGAGAGAAGATGGACTCCTTCAAATAGAGCATTGCAATTTAATTAATGACATCACTGGAACAAAAGCATGACGAATGGGGAAAGAAACTCAATTTCATTTGAGTCAATTAACATAATCACATATATAGGAATAAGAATAGGCCGGCCAGCTCATAGTGGCCTATGGTTTGTTTAAAGCTTAATTTGGCCTATTTAATAAAAATGATAGATTTCAAGTTTTTCAAAAGTTTATTTAGTTATATAGATTATATAAATTCAAACTTATAAAAAAAGTCTATTAAACTGATAGGTTATTTTGTTTATTCATTTATATATAATAAAATTAAAATTAATATATGTGCATTATATTTTTATATTTAATATCTCAATAAGTTAATAATTTTATATCATAAATAAAATAAATATTTAAAATAAAATACATCCAAATAAGTTAATAGATTATATCTGACTCTTAAAGAGGTCAAGTCATACTTAAAAAAAGAGTTTTTGATAGATTAATAAGGCAGACTTTAATATTTTTATAATAATTCAGATCTATTACAGAAAGTTTGACATGACTTATTTTTATCCCAATCACCTAAAAAATCTAGTCAAGTGATATTTTTTTATTTCATTATAAAAAAAGCCTGTCATTTTAATTAAAAGTAAGTAACAAAAACCTGGGATACAAATGATAGGAGCTAGGGAAGTAATATTCTCTTGTATTTCATTATAAAAATCTGTCATTTTAATTAAAATTAAGTAACAAACTAAATCTGTCATTTTAATTATAAAAATGGGATATCGCTTCGCTTCCAAAAAAACACACACGTAAATTTATTATGAATTTCAACTTCGCAAGGTAAAATTTCTCCCAATTATAATTTTGCAGAAATTTTCACATGTTGAAGTCTATAAGAAATTCCTCATGAATTACTATAGTTTTTTTTTTAAAAAAATATGAAAACTATATAACATGTCAAATTTTAGCATAAATGTACAAATTTTAGATATATAATAGGCTAAATTACATCTGTGATGTTTATGTTTTTAGTTTTTTTTAATTTGGTTCTTTATTAGTCTTTTATGTTTATAAAGTGAGTCAAAATGATCTTTTAAAATAATAATCATTTTTTAATTGTAAAAGTGATTTTAAACTACTTTTTAACTAATTTGAGACATGAAAATTATTCAATTAAATTTACTTGCATGAAAATTATGGACACAACTGATGTAAGAAATAAAAAAATGTCAAATATGTTGAAATCACATAAAAATAAGTCTCATGAAGTATTTGAAAAAATTAATATTAGATTTTTAAAATTTTTTGATTGCTAGTTGGATTCACTTTTCATATGATTTTCACTGTGTTGAATCAAATGAAATAATTTTTACATTTCAAAATGGTCAAAAAATAGTTCAAAACTGCGTTCCAAAATCGAAATGATCATTATTTAAAAAAAAAACTATTTTGACTCATTTTAAAAATAAAAAAAAGATTAAATTGGAGCAAAATATCAGTAATTTTTTTGGACCGAAATGTTAATACGTTTCTATTAGACTAATTTGTCAAATGCCAAATTTTGTTTCATTTAAGAGTAAAATATAATTTAATCTTCATCTTTATCCTTTTTTTTTATCGTTGTAAGCAACATTACAATAAATACTTAAAAAATAGGAAATCAAGTATAAGTTAGAACATATATAATAATAAACATAATATTGATTAATAAGCATACTCTATCTATTGCTATGAAATTTCTAATGTGATAGTACTTTACCTAAAATATGAGACTCAAACAAAAATGTACAACTATTAAGTTAATCCCAACAAAAAATGAGGTTCAACTAGATTTTGTCATTACCTAATGTTGTCAAAATAAAAAATTTCCAAAATAAACATTCTACCAGTGTAAAAAAATAAACATTATAATAGTGTGTCATTCATTACAAATTTATCCAAATTATAATAGTTAGTCATAATCTACTATAAACAAAAGACAAACATATCCTATATTTTATTTCTTTGAATCTTGGTGGCAGGACAACCCTAGTATGGGTATGAAGCTTATGTAACTTGTTTGGTTCATCCTATGAGATGATACATCTGGGAATATAATTCGAATTGGTGTTGGAGGCCTAACTGGAGGTGGTCTAAATACAGTTGATAGTGGTGAAAGTATAAAACTTGTTTCATACAATAATTATAAAATAGTGACTAGTTATGCATTACATAATTTAACAATAATTAATCAGTTATATAAAGTCACTCACAGTACTTGGAGTTGGAGCAAGTTGAGTAGTAGTTGGAGTTGGAGCTAGAACACTTTCACCATTAGGAGTTGGAGTATTTTCAAAATTAGCTGGAGGTTGTTCAACTTGTGGAAGAGGTAATCTCATCCTACAAATATGTAACATCTAACATAAATAATTTGTAAACAATAATAAAAATAATTAATCAAATTTTGAAAAATGTTATTAGTGCTGTTGTGGTTGCATTTGAGTTATAATATTTATTAAAATAATTATGCTCATTATTATGTTTGTTTCCCTAAATTTTTAAGTATTTATTGTAATATTATGCTTGCAACGATAAAAAAATGGAAGATAAAGACTAAATTATAGTTTACCTTTAAATAAAACAAAATTTAGGATCTAACAAATTATTCCAAAGGAAACATATTGACATTTTGGTTCAACAAAATTACTGACATTTTGGTCCAATAGAAAATTACTGACATTTTGGTCTAATGAAAACGTACTTACATCTTGATCTAAAAAAATACTAACATTTTGGTCAAATGAAAAATTAGTGATATTTTGGTTCAATGGTAACTTACTAACATGACATTTTGGTCCTATGATAACTTACTGATATATTGGTTTAATCTATTCAACAACAATGTTGATAATCATTTTTGTAACATTTTCGTCTCTATGTGTTATGTACACTATTTTATTAACTATAACAAATGAATAAATTTGTTGCATTTTTTCAAATTTAAAAACTAAAACTTAAATTTTCATATTTCAGGAAAACAAATTTATTAATATTCTATACATTTAAAAATAAAAATGACTAATTACCCAAATCTTAATCAACCAGAAACAACACTAAAACATACAAGGAAGTATATGTTTGCAAATTCTAGTTTGCCTTCGTCCCGAACCAAGTCAACGCTAGCACAATAGGTCTTGAACTAAGTCACCGATGGCGACCACGAAGCCTTCGTTGCAATCTTCGTTGTGTCTTCTTCGTCTCCGACAAACTCTCTTCCACTCTCCTCTCTTTGTCCTCACCGTCATTCTCAGTTATGCCAGTGTTTCCCACCTCGCCTCTCCCTGCATTGTCAACTAAGCCCATGACCCTTACTTAGCTCTTCTTCCCCCACACAACAACATCAACATCAACAATACTTTTAACCCAAGTTCATTGGGGTCGGTGGTAGATGAACCCAATGATAAATCGAAGATGAAATAAAAGAGAGAAAAAATAAGATAAAAAAAATAAAATAAAAGAAGGGATTCTTGAATCTTTTTCTGTTTTTTCCGAACCCAACTTTAGTTTTGGGACCATTAGGATCTTTTAGACTCCACAATTAAGAAAAGAACCATGAATGTGCTCGTGGTGGTAAAGTGAGGGTTTTCAATTTTTTCATATTCATTTTTTGAGGAGATAAAAGTTGGTTGGATGGTTAAGAAGGAGGGGAAGGAAAAAAAAAGTCACGGATTTGATCTAAAAAAAACTAATAGATTAACAGTTTGCCGATAAAAAAAGAATATATTTTTTTTGTTTTCTGTGAGTGCAATAAGTGTTTTTGTTTGTGTTTGGAATAGTTGCGGTATGTATCCATTGTCCAAGACTTTGGCTGAGAAAGAAACTTGGGATGTTGCCAAGGAGAATGGGTTGGATGGTGTGGTGGTGCAAAATTGAAATTTGGCCTTCAAACCCACACTTTGTTTTAACATACTCTAATTTTTCAGTTTCATAGTGATGAAATCACTAAATCAGCAATAGAAGGATGAGGGGAGAGAGAATAAGTTGACGAAAAAAAACAAAGAATTTTCAAATAAGTTATCTGAGAATTAAATTATTATCCTTCTTTAATCGCAGAACTTATATATTTTATAAATATATAATGGTAACAATTGATGATTGATCTGTATATTACCTATCTAAGTACTTCACACTAGAGCCAGTCAATATATATATTACCACACAACAGAAGATATAAAAAACTCATCTATAAAACATTTCAGATATAAGATATGTACCCGTAATAGTAGAGCTGTCAAAACGGGCCCAACCCGTGGGTTGGCCCGTTTTGACCCGCAAAATTGGTGGGTTGGGTTGCCAAAAAATTGGCTCACCAAGGACCCGGGTCATTTGGACCCGGCTCACTTAACCCGCAACCCGGGTGGGTTGAACCCGGGTGAGCCGGGTTGGCTCGCGGGTTGGAGGAAAAAAAAAAAAAAAAAAAAAAAGATAATGGAAAAAATGAAGATGATAAAAATAAAATTGATTTGTCAAACCATGATTCTAATATTCTTCCTAGACAACCAAATATTAATGATTGAGATATGAAAATTTGATATTTGAGAAGTTAGATTGATGTTTTATTATTTTAATATTGTTGAACATATTTATATTTGTTTGAGTTTCATATACATTTAGTTTGAGATTAAGTTTGATGCAGTTTGTAATATTTAAATTTACTTAAATTGGTTTAATTTGTATTTTTTTACACTTATTTTGTGATTTTTTAATATTTTTTTGATTTTTTTTTTTAAATTTAAAGCGAGCCAACCCGCGAGCCAGCTCACGAGCCAGCTCGCGAGCCAGCCCGTTTAACCCACCAACCCGTGCGGGTTGAGCCGGGTTATGAAAAATTTGACCCACCACCAAAGTGAGCCAACCCGGCCCGGCTCACTTTGTTGCCAACCCGTGGTGGGCCAACCCGGGTGGGCCGGGTTGGCCCGTTTTGACAGGTCTACGTAATAGTTACAGCAACAACAGAAAGAGATTGGAGAAGGGGGGATATACGTCGCAAGCTACAACAGTGAATGGAAACAATTTAATTTACTTAACCTAGAAAGAAATGGGGAACTAGAGAGCTAAAGCCAGCATAACCAACCCTTTTTATCATTTTTTCTTCTTCTTTCTATTTAGTGGGAAATGGGAGACCTGCACCACTCAAAGTAGAAGAGAAGCTACAAGCAGAGACAGAGTGGACATAAAGAAGCAGACATCGACCTTAGTCTGTGCATTTTGCGGTGATTGCGCTACAGGTCCAGTCCCAGCAATAGGGCTAGATGGGGCTATTTTAGAAACAGAAGGCAAAGGGGGTTCTGTCACTTCATCTTCAGTCAGGGCAGGGGCAGGAGCCACAGCCGGTGGCAAGGAATATTTGGCTATTTGTTTGAAAAGGAAACCTACTTCAACTGGTTTCATGTAAGGAGGTGTATTCTCACCCAAATTTAAGCATCTGTTCCCTGCAGTTTGATGAGGAACTATCATATCAGTAATCAGATGTGAGACTTCATTGTATATTTGAATTTGATATGAATGTGGAACGAATGAAAACTGAGAGGAAAGAAAATACAAATAACAATGTCTTTTTCTTTATTTGTTTGGAGAGAAAGTTGAAGGAAAACAAAAATAGTTGAGTTCTAGAATTTTTTTCTTTCCTTCCACTTTCCTTCAATTCTAATTTCAAATTTCTCTTTCTCCTCTACCAAACATAAAGGAAAGGAAAACGAAAGGAGTGAAACCAAGTAAAAAAATATTATGGAATGAAATCAATAGGGGAAAGAAAGCAATGGACCGTGAGTGATAATTTACTACATTGAAATAAAGCTTGGAAGAGAGCTGCAAGTAAAAGGTATCATACCCTAGAGTGATTAAATATACAGTATCAAAATCAAATAGTGCAAAATTGCAGCATTAATTCCAAGAACAAGAAATAAAGGTTTTGTACGCTCTTACTTCTGTATCTATTAGCTGTTTTTGGGAAGTCTGTGATGACACCATCAATTTCGGCATCTTGAACAAATGTGTTGATCTCCACGGTTGAATCTGAAAAGAAATCCCATGCAGAAGATACAAACTCATTGCTGAATGTTTCTACGTAAACAGAGATATTAGAAGATTTGAACTTTGGCACAATCTTTGTAGAGCCAGTCAGGAAGAAGTCATTATAGAGATATACAGAGGACTTTTGGACAATCACAGAATGAGCAAATCTTTTGATGTCCCGAATAGCTGAATCAACAGCATCACCAACTGTCTCATCAATCCTGTAGACAAGTTCATAATTGGTTTTCTCCTTGAATTTCAGTAGTACCGAACTATTAGTGGATTGAATCATAACATTTGGAGCCCCTTGTTTATCATAGCCTGCTTTGCTCAATGTATCAATGACGGCATCAGTCACACTTAAGTTTTTTTTCCCTTGCAAGATAGTCTGCATTCTGACAAATGACAATAGTAGAAAACAACATAATTTCAATAAAAAGAAATGAGAGAAAGAAACTTTATCGATATTTATTATCTTATTCTATAACATGTTAAGAATATTAGTGATTTGAAATTCTTGATGGAATCTAGATGGGAAACTGGGGAGTGCAGGGATTGAATTCCCCACCACAGCCTCCTTGTGACCAGTGCAGGTGCTACTGGGTCACAAAGCCATGTACCCCACAAATATTTGTTCAAAATAATTCAGCAGCAGAGAGAAGAAATATTAAATGTAAAACCCACAATGTGTTTCTAGAGCTACAATTAAAAGCACATTGCTTTTATTATAGTTTGATCAGGATAATTGTGAAGGAGACAGGGATATTACATGTTCACATAATCTACAGCTAATGGAATGATTGAAGACTAGATTATTTAAATAACAGGCATAAGCAGAACGCACCTCAATGATGATCACAACACCTAATAGGGAAGTCTGACCTTTTGTCAAGTTCAAGAAATCTGACAATCTTAAAAAATTCCCCTGCTTGTTGTATGCTTGGTTCCTAAACAAACGGAACTTGAAATACGGGCTAAACATTGAGGCTGCAGGGAAAAGGAAGAACAGAAAAATACAGACTTCAAATATTTGCTTATAATTTTTCAGATATTCATAGGTAAAATATATTCATTGTGCACAGTTAAAAGAATATGCAAGTGAGGGCAAAATAAGTAAGAATTTTCATGAGATTTGTCTTTCAAGCAGCTCTAAATAACTTAGGGTTTGTCAGAGCAGGGTTCAGTGCACCTCTTTCAGGTCCAAATCCAGCGTTAAAGCATATATTTTACACAAATAAAAGCACAGAAACAATTATGATATGCAAAATTGATTATCCTGTGAAGAGAAGCGATAAGATCCTTTTTTGTTCCTATTATGTATATGTATTTCATTCTACATGAATTTTCACTTATGTGAGGTATATATCATTTACTGTTTTATAGGTCTTCTATATAAATAACCCGAATGAAGAGTATTGGACTATTTGACTTACGGGTCAAGTGTTTTATATCATCCCAAGCCAAGTCAAATGCAAATATTCCACTGCCAGATTTGATAGGGATAGTTTTGCCAAGGTTGCTGAATCTTGTTTGAGCAACATTTGTGCTCTCTATAAGATCAATAGAGCTTAAGCAAAATGGTATTCCATCCTGTGACATTTGAACAGGACAGTCAAGAATATCCGCCCCATCTGAAATAGCATTTTCATATGCCAAGTTGGTACAAGGAGGATAATCTCCACTTGCTCCATATTTTGAGATGACCAAAGTTTTAACTGAAACATGAACAGAATGAATGAATCTGGTTAACAATGATGCAACCTACACCAGCATAGAAGTGTCATTCAATGAATCAAACAGGCATAGACTAAAGAACAAGATAACAATACATATTCATAAAAGCATAACAAAACATTGATTCTAATGTACCTTTCTTTGTTGCATTGATGCCTACGTGAGCAAAGCAGTCTGCATAATAAGAAAAGCATTCAATATTTATTCGAAGGGGGAAAATTGTATACTCATGCATACACGTATTCTGAAGTTAGTCAGATTAGGAATGTTAAGTTATGTAGAATCCACATGCAACTAAAATCAAATACTGAAGTACATTGACATTTTTAGAAGGTGCAGAACCATAGTAAACTGATACTAAAATTTTCGCTTTGGAAAGATAATAGCGTACAAATATCTATATTTGTGTTAATGCAGTAAGGAAAATGAACATCATGTCAATTTTTACAATGGTCGCCTAAAGTATATAGCTGGAATCTGCCTAGTGAAAGAGCCTAGTCTAAACTAGACTTTGATTAAAAGGTGGAAGCATAAAAAGGGAGTTGGTAGTGGTCGGCCCAACAGATTTTTAGTAAGATTATGTGCATACACTACCAAAAGCATTAAGACATGAAATCCTATATGTAATGGTCAATATGAATTAAAACAGTGCAATTTCTTTGATCAAGAATTTCATATGATATAACTATCTGAGTGGCATCCTCATGGAAATGATATATACCCTTACCTACATTTCAAAATAATGATAAAACTAGCTCGCAGACAAATCAATATCTGAGTACACTGATCTCAGAATTCAATCACTAGACAAAATCGAACAAGGTGATTCACACCATAGATGATAGATCCTTGCTTTAAACATGCACGGGCACTTAAAAAATTAACAAAGTAAAACTTGTAACAGGATCATAGCTGCATCAATTCCATCCCAATGAACAAATACAATCTATGAGTAGAAAAAAATGATAATAGTAAACAAGATTTGATCGGTTCAAATGCCTACCTATAGCTTCAGATGATGTTAGGGGGAAGTCAGACAACACACCATCAACGGAGAAGTTTTCATTGTCAATGAAATTCAGGTACTCGGCAACAGGGTCATAACTGTAATTAAAGCTGATGGGAATGTCATTCTGAAAAGCTGAAGCAAAGACTTCTAGCCCCACTTTGTGTGCATCGGAGACCAAAGATGTATGGTTAAGTAGATAAGGCTTTGTTGGATGTACAGGCCATATGTATTCTTTGGGAACAAGAATTCCTGAAGCAAATGTCTTGATAGATGTTAGATTTTTTAACAGCGAACCATAATTGAGACGGGTTGATGGATCTACTTCATCTTTTTCCAGAAACCTGAAGACCAGTTTTGTTTTTCTTTTGTTGATCTGTGTGCTTATATTTCTCAGGAAACCAGCTTCAGGTGATGAGATATAACTAACATTTACTGTTTTAGAAACAGAGAGTATGTAGTTTTTCATACTCAAATTGTGTTGTGTGTAGAATAAATCATGCTGCAAAATATCAGAAAAAAATGGTCTTAGTTGTGGAAAAATTAGAATACAGGGTGATGAAAATACATTATACCTGAATATTCAACCACAATCCTGGCGGGGCTGCTCTTTTAACCAAGTCACTCACAGTAAGAATATCAAATGAATTGTAATCAAACAAGGACGTTCGAGTGTAATCTCCCTGAGTCACTGTGCAGTTACCAAAAAAGTCAGCAATATATCTCCAAAAATGCCAATTTCTATTGACAAATAGTATACATCACTCCCAAAACAATCCATTATTATGTGAAACTCATTAATCTTAAATGTGTAAGTTGCAAAGAGACTAAATTATCAAAATAACAACTATAATAATAATTGAACCGGTGATCATATGCATGAGAGAACTAAATTTAAGGGATGACCCAAAATGAATTAAGGTTAGATTGATATCAAATAAAAGAAATAAGGACTGACTTAATCTAGCAGGAATATAACTTCTCCATCATAAATTTCCTATTTGCTCGGGTTTAACCTTTGATGCATTCATCAAACAATCTGACAAAACATAGCAGATCTAACGAAATGAGGTACAATTTTAATGCAGGTTGATTATGTATTATATATTCCTTAAATTAGCAGGAATTATCTGTTTTAAAACTTGAGAGGCATATCTTGTTCCATTTTCTTCCACTTTTATATTTGGTAGTACAGTGTGTCAGTAATTTGATAACAAGATTACCAAAGACACGATTTAGGCCTTCCCATTTAGCTTATGTGGTGTTTTCTTTTTTCTTCTCCACTTCCATCCTCCAACCATCTTAAAAACTGTGTATATGTATTAGTCAGCATATGACTGTACCACGTAGCTGTTAGTGACATCTGACAACCATTTTTTTTGTTAGTTAGACAGTTATGGAGTTTCTGTCACCTATAACAGGACTCTATAAGATATCTGGTACTACTTGCAGTGAATAGATGATACACTCAATTTTTAGATTCAGTTCACAGACAAGAATTCTGTCTGTCTGTTCATAGATCCTACCTTGAATCTTAACAGTAAACATAACAAACCTAAACTAAAGTGTTTGTTACTTTTAACTTCTAATATCATTATAATACATAAAAGTATTAGTGTTGGATCTATTGAAAAGGTAGAAAAGAATCAGTTAGTCCATCAAATACTGAAATTGTGTAATATAAGTTGAACTTACAGATGACAGAGGACCGCAGATCCTTTAGGGTATAATCCACAGCAAAATAAGCCTTGGTTGGTTCACCATTAACTGAGTAAGTTTTACTTTGATTTTGAAAAACATAATCAATGTTGGTAGCATTTTCAAGCTTGATGTTTGAGAAGCAGATCCCCTGCCTATCTTTCGTTAATTGCACATCACACCATGCAATGAGATTTTTTAAACCAGTTCTTACTGCAAAAATATAGGCCCAATCACTGGAATCAGGAAATATCCCTGAAAAACCTCCACGTGCTATGACCAACGGTGGAGCTCCTGCACCAAAGAACTTGTCTAAGTGAGTTTCAAGACACAAAGTACACAGCAGAATTTTTCCCTAAAAAAGAGTGCGTAAATCATTCATGTACATGCCAAATACTATTCAGAGTGACTTCCTAATGTTGGAAATCTCTCCATAATTATGGAGCACCACATTCAACAAATTTTGATAACATCAAATGTATGAAAATAAAAGGTGGAGATTCCAAGGTTTTGGAATTTCATCTCTGACTCTTGATGATATCACATTCATCTTATAAAAATGGAGATAACATTTTCAAGGGTTCTTGGAAATATGAAAATTAATTTAAATCCATTTATTACTCTTGGGAGAAGTCAAATCCCTCTACTATATAAATGGGGACTTTCCTTCAAGAGTGATAGAGTGGGAGGTTTTTTTTATTTATAATTCTCTTCAAGAAAAGAGAGCTATATTTCCACCATACTTGGTGAGTGTTTGAGAAATATTGTGAATCATTCTTTTGGGTGAGATTGAGATCATTATAATCCTATTTCATAGTGAATATATTTTTTTCCTGGACTTGGTCCCATGGTTTTTCCCTTCCATACTGAGGGGGTTTTAACTCCGCCTATGTGTGTTTGCATGCATGGTCTGTCCCAAGTTAGGATAAAGGAAAAAGGTTGGCGTCAGGGGTTGCGAACCAACCGTAAAAACCATCTTTTTTTATATGATGAACCTTTATGATATTTCGTTGGACTGTACCCTTCATACCAACATATTACATCAGGCCCCGGATGTAGTGAAAAATGAGCTAAGGTCCTTGCCACAAGGCAAGGCGCTACATTGGTCCTAGGATGTAGTGATAAGTGAGCTAGGCAAGGCACCAGGTCTTCACCTAGATTTGGTGACAAATAGGCAAGGGTCCCAACATGCAGATGGGCGAGCGTGGAGGGCAAACACTGCCTAGGAGTTTAGGATGAAATTGGGAAGTTGGAACATAGGAACATTAACGGGTAAAGTGAGGGAGTTAATATATGTTTTTACCAGAATGAAAGTGAATATTGTTTACTTGCAAGAAACTAAGTGGGTTGGAGAAAATGGCAAGGAAGTGGAGGGCACTGGTTTCAAGTTGTGGCATACAAGTACAACCAAGAATCGAAATGAGGTTGGAATTATGATCGATAGAAGTTTCAGAGATAAAGTCGTTGACGTCAAAAGGAAAGGCGATAGAATTATGATGATTAAACTTGTAGTGGAGATCTAATTTAAATATCCTTAACGTGTATGCACCCCAAGTTAGACTACAATCAAATGAAAAGAACCAATTTTGGGAAGACTTGGAAGAAGTTCTGAGAAGGATACCAAGAAAGGAGAAGATTTTCCTAGGAGGAGATCTAAATGATCATGTTGGTAAAAGCAATGGAGGTTTTGATAGAATTCATGGTAATTTTGGTTATGGGACAAGAAATGAGACTGGAGAAGATGTCTTGAACGTTGCACTAGCCTATGATTTGATGCTAAGGAACACTTTTTTTCGAAAAAGGGAGTTTCATCTTATCACTTATCAGAGTGACCAAAATTGTAGTCAAATTGATTTCTTTATGGCTAGAAGGGAAGATAGAAATTCGGGTATTGACTACAAGGGCTACCCTGGAGAATGTGTGACGACACAACATAGGTTGGTAGTTCTAGAGGTTCGGTTCAACAAAGTTCTTAATTTGAGGAAGAATGCTCAAAACCCAAGGATAAGATGGTGGAAGCTAAAGAAGGAAAAATAAATAGAGTTTAAGGAAAACATGTTTCATGAAGGACTGTGGCAGTTTATTGGAGAAGCTAATGAAATATGGAATAAGATGACTATGTGTGTTCAAAATGTGGGAATGGGGGATGCAAGGTGAGAGCAAAGGAAACAAAGTTCTTGTAAAGGAAATATGGTGGTGGAATGAAAAGGTGTAGGATGATATTAAACAGAAGAAGGAATGCTTTAGATCTTTGCATAAATGTCCCAATGATGAAAATTTGTAAAAGTTTAGAGCATCGAGACAAAATGCAAAGAAAGTAGCGCAGAAAGCTAGAGGCAAGGTTTTTGACGATTTGTATAAAAATCTTAGGAGCCAGGATGATGAAAAAGATATTTACAAACTTGCAAACATGAGGGATAGGAAGAGTAAAGACCTTACCCAAGTTAGATGTATCAAGGATGAAAATCAAAAACTTTTGGTAATAGATGAAAATGTAAGTGAAAGATGGCTAAACTACTTTAACAAACTTTTTAATGGGAATGGTGACAAGACTGAGGTGGATTTGGAGGACGTTTTTTATTATTTGAATAAAAGATTTGTGTGCAGAATTAATACACATGAAGTTAATGAGGCTTTAATGAGGATGAAGAATAATAAAGCTTTGGGACACAATGACGTCCTTATTGAAGTGCGGAGAGGCTTGAAAGATGTGACAATAAAATGGTTGACCAATTTTTTCAATAAGATTCTTCAAACAAATAAGATGTCTGATGCTTGGAAGAAAAATATGATTGTGCCTATTTACAAAAACAAGGGAGATATTCAAAATTGTTCTAATTATAGAGACATCAAGCTCATGAGTCATACTATGAAGTTATGGGAGAGAGTTATTGAACATCGCCTAAGGAGGGAGACCAAGATTTCCGTAAATCAATTTAGATTTATGCCAGGATGATGTACCATTGAAGTTATTTTCTTGATGCGACAATTAATGGAAATGTATAGGGAAAAGAAGAAAGACTTACATATGATGTTCATAGATATTGAGAAAGCATATGATAGGGTCCTAAGAAAAGTCTTATGGTGGACTCTTGAGAAGAAAAATGTAGCATTAAAGTATGCAAATGCAATCAAAGATATGTATGATGGGGCTACTACATGTGTGAAAGCTTGTAATGGAACATCAAGATATTTTCCTATCATGGTAGGTGTTCACTAAGGTTCAGCTCTTAGTCCTTATCTTTTTGCCTTAGTGATGGATGAAATAACGAAAGATATTCAAGAGAAAGTGTCGTGGTATATGTTTTTTGCAGATGATATCGTACTTATTGATGAGACTAAAGATGGTGTTAATAAGAAACTGGAATTGTGGAGAAACACTTTAGAGTTTAAAGGATTTACGATAAGCAATAGTAAGATGAAGTATATGAAGTGTAAGTTTTCGTAGGTAAGAGATGGTGATCAAGACACAGTGTATCTACTTGGTCAAGAGGTACCCAAGAAAAATATTTTTAGATACTTGGGATCAATTTTGCAAAAAGGTGGTGAGATTGATGAGGATGTAAATCATAGAATCAGAGCAGGGTGGATGAAATGACAGAGTGCATCGAGGTTTTTGTGTGACCGCAAAATTCCCCTTAAGCTAAAAGGAAAATTCTATAGAACAGTTGTAAGACCGACAATGTTATATGGAGCGGAATGCTGGTCAGTATATAGGCAACATGAGCATAAAATAGGGTAGCAGAAATGAGGATGTTAAGGTGGATGTGTGGTTGTACGAAGATGGATAAGATAATATTTGACGAACGGTAAAATAGTACCAGTGTGTGAAAAGATAACGGAGCATAGATTGAGATGGTTTGTGCATATTATGAGACGACCACTGGATGCTCCCTAAGAACAAGAGTTTGTTACCAAGAGCTCGAACAAAGAGAGGTAAATGTCGACTGAAACTTACCTGAGGAAAGGTAGTTAAATAAGACCTAATGAATTGGGATATAGATTGGCAGATGATATGTCTTAGAATGGAGTGGAGAAAAACTATAAGCTTGGGGGAGGGTTAAACCCATTAGTATTTCTATGTTCTAGTCTTTCCTTTTTTTTTAGTTCTTTTTCTCTTAATTTCTCTCCTCCTTCTTTCACTTTTCTTTTATTTTAGCTTATTTTTCCTCTCTTTTGTCTTATTTTCACTTTTTCTTCCTCTCTCTCGTTCTCTGTCTGTGTCTTATTTCTGATCTATCATTGGGTTCATCTACCACCGACATACCCCAATTAACTTAGGTTAAAGGTGTTGTTGATGTTGATGTTGATACTGAGGGGGTTTTCCAAGTAAAAAATTTCTTGGTGTTGTTGTTGTTATTCTCTTACCCTCTTAATTTATTTTTCTTATTGCCCATATTAATCACATAGAGAGGGAAAATTTTATTCTTGGTATTTTCCAACAATGGTATTAGAGCCAGGTTGATTAGGGGAGCTATCATCTTGTGTGATTCAAGATGGAAGATGTTGTCACTCATGATGGAGATACTGTTGAAAATTACTCCTATTGGAAGCCGATGCTGGATGACCATTTATACTGCAAAGATTTGCATGAGCCAATTACCCAAAAGGATAAGTCGGAGGGGAAGATCACTAATATAGAGTGGGAGCTCCAAAATCAGAAGGCAATAGCTATGATTTGCAAATACATTGACTGAAGATTGTTCGAGCATGTGTCAACTTACACCAATGCATAAGAATTGTGAACAAAACTTGAGTCTATGATTCAAAAGAAGACACCTCGGAACAAAGCCCATCTCATGAGAATGTTGGTAAAGTTGGAGTACAAATATGGTCATAGCATGATTGATGATAAATTGCAGGCTCTTCTACTCCTTAGTTCCCTATCGAAGAGTTGGGACACGTTAGTAGTTACTCTAAGTAACTCAACCCCTAAAGGGAAGCTCACCATGGTTATCATCGCTGATGGCTTGCTGAATGAAAAAGATAGAAGGAAGGAACAAGGTATGGTTGTCCAATCTGAAGCTTACATTGTAGAAAATCGTGAAAGAAGTGAGAATCGTGGAAGAAGTGTAAGTAGAAGCTATGGCCAACAATGATAGAGAAGAATGGGTTAAAGCCATGCAAGAAAAGAGAGATGTAAACCTTGTATGAGAACCACACATATGACCTAGTGGAGTTGCCAAAAGAAAGATGAGCCTTGAAAAATAAATGGGTCTATAGTCTCAAAAACGAGGAGAATAGTTCAAGACCAAGGTATAAGGCTCAAATTGTTGTCAAAGGATGCATTCAGAGAAATTACATTGATTTTGAAGAAATCTTTTCTCATATGGTAAAGTGTCATCCATTAGAGTTGTCTTGGGTATGGCTGTAAGCTTAGACTTGGAAGTCGAACAACTTGATATCAAGAAAGTCTTCTTACATGAAGATCTAAAATAGGAGATTTATATGGGACAACCCAAGGGATTTGAAGTTCTGGGTAAAGAAAACTTAGTGTGTCAACTCAAGAAGAGTCTTTATGGTCTAAAACAAGCACCAAGACAATGGTATAGTAAGTTTGACTCTTTCATTGCTCAGCACGATTCCAAGAAGACTCACACCCACAGTTGTGTATTTATAATAAGGTATGCTAGTGGTGATTTCGTCATACTTATGCTTTCTATTGATGATATGTTAATCGTTGGGCAAGATAAGAAGAAAAAAATTACCCTTAAATTGGCGTTGAACAAATCCTTCGTTATGAAAGAATTGAGACCAACAAAGAAAATCCTTGGGATGAAGATCACTCAAGATCGATCTAAGAAGTTATTGTGGCTATCTCAGGAACAATACATTGAGAAAGTTCTTGAGAAATTTAATATGCACAAGGCCAAGCCAGTTAGTATTCCACTTGCCAGGAAATTTAACAAGTGAAGGAGACAAAGAAGAAATGAAAAAGGTTCCTTATTCATCTGTTGTTGGCAGTCTCATGTATGCTATGATATGTACAATACCTGATATTGCTTATGCAATTGGTGTTGTGAGTCGATTCTTGTCAAATCCTGGGAAGGAACATTGGGCTGTTGTAAAATGGATATTTAGATATTTTCATGGCACAACCAAGATGTGTTTGTGCTTTGGTAAAGGAAAGCCTATGTTAGAAGGATACACATATGCGAACATAGCTGGAGATGTTGATTCTAGAAAATTGACACTGAGATATCTAACTACTTTTGCAGGGGGAGCTGTGTTATGGCAAGTCAAACTTCAAAAGTGTGTGGCTCTATCAACTACTGATGCTGAATATATTGCAGCTACTGAAGCATGCAAAGAGATGTTGTGGATGAAGAATTTTCTTCATGAGTTGTGCCAAGAACAACAAAATTATGTGGTGCATTGTGATAATCAAAGTTTCATACACCTAGCTAAAAATTCAATATTTCATTGTCGTTTAAAGCACATAGATGTTTGTAATCACTGGATAGAAGATATATTTGAGGAGAAGCTTTTACAACTTGAGAATGTTCACACCAATGAAAACTGGTCAAACATGATGACCAAGGTAATAACAACTAAGAAGTTTGAAGACTGTTGTCAAGGTGCTGGTGTGGTGGTGCCCCCAATTAAGTCATAAAAGGGAGATTTGTTGGAAATCCCTCCATAATTATGGCGCACCACATTCAACAAATCTTGATAACATCAAATGCATGGAAAATAAAAGGTGGAGATTCCAAGATCTTGGAATTTCATCTTTGACTCTTGATGATATCACATTCATCTTAGAAGGGAGAAGCCATATCCTTGCACTATATAAATGTGAGTTTGTGAGGAGTTGTTGCAAGCAAACAAGTGAGATCCTTAAAGAATAATAGAGTGAGAGAGTTTTTAATAATCCTTTTCAAGAAAAGAGAGTTATTTTTCCACCATACTTTGTGAGTGTTTGATAAATATTGTAAATTATCCTATTTGATGAGATTGAGATTATTGTAATCCTACTTCATAGTGAAGATATTTTTTCTAGACTTGGTCTCGTGAATTTTTCCTTTCATATTAATGGGGTTTTTTACATTAATTTTTTTTGGTGTTGTTATTTTTCTCTTATTCCCTTAATTTATTTTTCTTATTGTCCATCTTAATTACATAAAGAGAAAAATTTATTCTTGATATTTACCATCACTTAAATTATACAAGGAAGAAAACTTTAAGATCTAATTATATCTAGAGTTGTATTCATTGCAGAAGGCCTCTCCAATCCATTATTACCATACAAAGATTTGAATTTCTCGATTTCACAAACATTCCATTTCACAAAAATATGCTCTTAGAAACTAATTTCCCCTCGTTACATACTTTGAACTAATTAATAAAAAAAAATTCCCCTTTTAATTTATTTCTATTTAATAATTAATAATTCATAACTTTGCTATACAAAACCATGGAAGCTATGGATCAACTGGCTCAATGTTGTTTCAACTTAACCAGTAGCCTTGAGTTTGAGCTTGGTATACAATAATATTAAATACTTGAAGGAGAGCTTTGTCACTGATAGTTGTCTTACTTGGCTGTCCAGTGGAAGATAACAATGGTTTCGTACAGAAATAGCTTGGCTATACTAAAACCGTTGCATATCTTGTATTTCCACTTGCTATATGCTTCCTTAGTTTTCATTTTTTTTATCCGTAAGAATCGAAGAGAGTTAAAAGAAGATTTACAACAACTCATACATGATGATCAACCACTTGAGCCAAACCCCCTGCTAGGTTCTTAGTTTCCATTTATAGCATAAAAAAACAGATAAATACATGAGTTTTCTAAGCACCAACTCGACGAAGAAGAACAGAGGAACACTAAACAAGCTAAGTCAAACTTCGAACAAATATTCCTCTTATTATTTATTTTTTTGGTGCATTTTCTCAGCAACATATGAAGAAGCGAAAAACAGAAGGAAGAGAAATAAGAATGAAACGAGACACGAACCAGTGAGAGTGTTCCAAGTGGTACTGTTAGTCACTTTTGCAGAGACCAGAGCCAGCACCGAGTGAAGAAGCAGAAGAAGAAGAAGCAGAGAGAGAGCACGGGGAACGGCACGTGGCTTCCACATTCCGGCGAATTTTATGTTTCCGGTGAATTTCCGGCAAAGCCTCCCGGAAAAAAAGTCGAGAGTTTTAGTCAGCTTACTATGAGCGGCAACTGACTAGGTAGGTTGGTTGTGTATTTGTGTGATATATATACTATAGAAGGTGAAATAAAGAGAAAAGAAATTGGAAAAAAATAGAATTAATAAAATAAAAGAGAAGTAAATTAGAAAATTATATTGTTTAGATGAATAATAATAAGAAAAATAGTCATTTCTCTCTTAATGAAAAGGAACTAGATAAAAATATTTTCAAACTAATTAATTTTTTAAAATTTTTACTAAATTATTTTTTAAAAAAATATGCTATAAAAAATTATTTAATTTTTTAAGAAATTAAAATAAAAGAGATTATTTTTCTCTATTTCATATCAATTTGAAAATACAGTATTTTTTTAGGTCCTACAGTAAAAGAAAAGGTCCTATAAAAGTAAGTTTTCTTCTTCTTTTTCTTTCTTTCATCTAAATGGTGAAATTTTAATATTTCAATCTTCCTACTTTACTAATTTTGTCTAAAATACATATTGTAAACAAAACAATTCAAATCTCTTTTTCATAGATTTTGTATATGTACAAAAAAAAAACAATCTTTTATGATAGTTAAATTTATAAAAGTCTCACTAATTTAAAAATAAAACCTATTAAATAGAAAATAAGACTTATATACTTGATAAGATGAATATAAATTTAACCTGATAAAATAATGTTAAAATTTTTAAATGTGCTAGAAAATTTTGTGCCCTTTTGAAGGATAACGGCTAACTATCACTGGCTTGACCCATGAAGAGTATGGTCCACTAAATGGCACCACCTGCATGAATACGTCAAATGCGGGGCCAACAATGACGATTCGAAACGACGCGTTTAGAATTTAATAGTTATCCATAATTTTTAAAAAATCATGTTTATACATCGATAATTTAAAATAATTTTATATTATTATTTCATTTCATATTAACATTTAAATTATATTAAAATAATTATTTTAAAATTTAACAAACTTTTTAATTATGATTGAATGACTTTTTATCATGTTAATACATAATTCTTTTTTTTCTAAAAAAAATATCATTTATATGAATAATCATAAAAAAATTAACAAATTTTAAATTTTTTTTCCAAACAAATGTATCATTCATAATAATTTGATAACAATTTAATATTGAAAAAAATTTATATTATTAGTGTATAACAAATTTTTCTCAACATTATATGTAATATTATATAGAGTTATTCTTACTTTTTTATATAAAAAAATGTATACACATATTTTAAAATATCCCTCAAAATTAAAATAACATTTTTATTATTATCTCACTTTATTATTCACCAAACATTATCAATTGCTACTAGGATAGTAGCCCCCAAAAGACAACAAGAGAAGACCTCGAATGCAAAATTGGAGTCAATGAGGAAATGTACAATTTTCTTTTTGTTTATTTTATTATTACATCTAGTCACATTCATAAATACGTTCTTGTCTTCCGCCCCTCCCATTCTCCCCCTTTTTTTTATATAGCAACTAAAAAATAATTTTAAAACCAGTTTGAAAAGTCAAATTCTTTTGATAAATGATATAACAAGGAGATATTCTTATGTATGTAGTCACACACCTAAATGATAATAATCATAAAATAATTTTTTAATAATTATTTGAAATCAATCATCAAAATTCAGACTTCTTGATTTTGTTTAACAAAGCTTTCTTGATATTTTAATTTTATTACATAGGGTTGCACTTTAGTGAGAATTAAACATGAGACTTAATATTTGATTTAGGTAATAACAATTATTACACTATATTAATTGTAATGATTATTATTTTTATTATTAATTAACTCTTTTTTCTATCAGAGACGTGTTGACAAATTAAATTTAAGGTTAAAATGCATATTTGATTTTTTATGTTTTAGTTTTTTTCAGTTTAATAATGTGTTTTAGAACTTTTATTTTAGTTTATAGCATGTATGAATAACTTCAAATTAGTCATTATTATTATCGATAGTTTAATGTGACGTAACAGAAATAGATGCACATATTTCTTAAAAAGATCATATTTGTACTTAATTTTTTTTAGAAGGGTTTAATTTCATCCTTTATGTTTTTAATTTTGTTTACGATGAAGGATTAAATTAAACCTTTCTTAAAAATATTAAAGACAAAAATGACTCTTCTATAAAAAAATGTGTATATGTATTTGTTACGTCACGTTTAATCATTGACAGCAATGATTAATTTGAAATTATTAAAAAATATTAGAAACTAATTTTTTTTAAACTATAGAGAATCAAATTGAAAAAAATTTAAAACATAAAAAACTAAATATGTATTTTAGCTTAAATTTAATCGTTAGACTGACTCTAAATAAATAGTGCGGCTTAAACATGTGTGCAAATGAAAATTTTGAATTTTCCATAAAAAATAAAATGTAAAATAATTATATTCATCTGTCGTGCTTTTTATGGCTATTCAATGAATGAAAATAGTATATTTGATTTTTTTTTTTTTTGTGAAAGACACTAGGGCAAATTAAACACACTCTGGATGCATTAAAAAACGCACAAAAACACGGTAAAAGATACATGAGTCATCACGACATAAGGAATAGAAGGCAAAACTTAATAAATAGAAAAACTCGTAAATGACTGTCCAAAGATAGTTCATAATTTACCAACCTATCAGCTATATCTCAATGCCAATATATAATTCTTCATGAAGGACTGAGCAGAAACTAATATTAGATGCAAAGGAAAAAAACCACAGTTTCCCACAGTGGTCCCTAATAATGTATTTTTGATTAGCATATTACATTGATATTTTAGTCTCGTAGACTTTTAGTGAGTCTACTTTAAAAACAAAAATAGAAACATGTCGATGTGACATTGATTTGGCTTGATGATCAACTTGCACAAACATTTTGTTTTCCACTATTTGGTATTTTTCTGGAGGACTCAACTTCATGTCTTGAGATATATATTGAGAATGCATTTAGCCAATGACTATTTCAAAGTTCAATTATCTTTTTAAGTTTACCCCAGAAAGACAGGCAAATGATTTTCTTATGCGATTAGATTTGATTTTTGAATAAAATTATTTAAATTAAATATAAAAATCATATATGGTTCAATTTAATTCGATTTGGATATAATAAACCAAACAGATATTTGACAGTTTATTTTGAATTAATTTAGCAATTTTTAATATTTTTTAAAATTTATTTTAATGACTTTCAGTTTGAGTCATAATTAATCCTTAGATACGATGTTTACATAACTATAAGCAATAAAGTAAAAAGAAAATACATAAAATTATTTTAAGAAATCAAAATCTAAAATAACTAAAAAGAAGAAGTAAATAAGTTAAACTGCCAATATTCCAAGTTCCCAACCTCTTCCCCTCTCTCTATACTTTTTAAATGAAATATAATAAGAGACCAATTAATTGTCATGGATATGTTTATGTATAATTCCTGAACTAAACGGAAAGTGGATATGAAGATTATATATAGGCAGTTTCTGAATAGTTGACCTATTAGGCACCACCACTTGCTGAATTGCCACATATATTCGTTCCTAGAGGGTCTCAAATTACTTTAATTGGCAGTGATCAACTTAAAGTGCAAAAATGATTTACCCGGAACCTTTATTAGTGGCCAAAAGTTATATTTGTTGAAGTAAAGTGGCTTAGCATTACTTGAAGTTTCTACAATTTATTCATAGTTTCAGTTTGAGAAAAATGGGAGTTGCTTTAAAATTGGAAATCCCCATTTAACCATCCACCTAAAATTGGAAATTATAATTTTCAATCAGCACGATAATGCCATAAATAGTCAACTATAATATGGTATAAAATGGTTATGCTAGAGGATATTTTAGTTAGTTTTTAGTTTTTTTATTAAATGAAAAGTTTGTTTAGTTGTTTGGAAAATAATTTTTTTTAATAATTTCTTAATAATTTTTAATTTTTAATTTTTTTTTAAACATTATTTGAATAATTATTTTTTAAAACACTAATTTTTAGTTTTTTATATTTTTTATCTTTAATACATTTATTCAATTTCTTTATTATTTTTTAAAAATAAATCATGATTTTTTTTATTTTATATTTTTCAATTATTTCAATAGTTAATTTTAATAAATATTTATAATTTAATAAGCTAATTTTTTAGCCTTTAGCTTTGAACTAGCTAGCTAGTTTTTAGCTTTTCATATAGTGATATTCGATTTCAAAGGATGGAGGGCGAGGAACGAAAATAAATTATATAAATTTTATCTTTCCTGAAAATTGGGGAGACTTAAAGGAGGTAAAATTGATTAATTTAATTTAATTAATCTTTGAATTTAATATAAAAAAATTATGTTTTTTAAGATATAATAATAAAATTGATTTTTTTAATCAAATAAGGTATTTCTTCCTTTTTTTTCTCCTCGGAATTTTCTACCGTCTTTCCCTTTTAACTAAAGAGTACATAAATAATTAATCAACATAAACTAAAACACTTTCTCAGCAAAAGTTGAAAGAAATTAAAGTTAAGGATGTTTACAAGAATGATTTTCATTATGTAAACTAGTTGACCAAGTTTCCCAAAATTGTGGCAATTGCGGTCGCCTTAAACCAGAAAAAACACACACAACATACATACATATATATATATATATATATATATATATATATATATATATATATATATATATATATATATATATATAAATTAAAGTCATCACAAGTTACTCATAAAAACACTGGCTATGTAAAAAAAAGTTGGTTAATAGTTGAAAATTGAAAAATAAATCAATTTATTAAATTATAAGTGTTTGATATTGAAATAACTAAAAATTATAAAATGATAAAAAAAATAATTCTGATTCATTTAAAAAAGATAATCAGAAAATTGGATAAATATATTAAATACAAAAATAAAAAAAAATATAAATAGTTAGAAGTTAGTATTTTAAAAAAGTTACTAAAAAATGCTACTTTAATGCTACTTCAAGTAATATTAAAAAAATGTTAGAAAATACTGAAAAAACTTATTTATCAAATAATATTTTTTTCAACTAATAAAATAAAAATTAGTAAAATACCTTACCGTAGCCTATCCTGTACCTAAGGGGAAAAAAGGCTGTTTAATAATCTAATGTATAAGAAGATCAACATTACGAAGTTTTCAATGAAAACATCTGATAGCAACGTTTGATTTTGGACAAATCTTTTATAAATTTTTAAAATTATGTTTTGAAAATTCTTTGACCCATTCAAATTATTGACGCAGAAATCCATGGATAATAACTAATTAAGGAAAATATGTCGAGAAGCATACAAAAAAATGTCCTTTTTATTATTTATTCCAAGGACCATGTATGTGGATCATAAAAGGCTTGTCCATCAATTAATGTTCAAAAAAAAAAAAAATTCGTTGAATCTAAACTACTTTTAGATTGTTTGTTTCACGAAATAAAAATTCATTCCCAGAAATGTAATATTATATTATATATCTATGTTTGTTACAAGTTTTGAAAAGTTAATTATCGAGTATTGTTTGATTCTCATGAATATAATAATTTTCATTTTTATCATACCTTGTTATACTTTTATTTCCATGAAAAAGGACGAAAATGAAATATTTCCAGGAAAATTATTTCCTAAAATATCATTAGTTTCTTTCTTATTGTGTTTTCTTATTTAAATTATTTAAAATTTAAAAGATATTCTCAGAAATATCAAAATATAACTAAATATATGTTTAAAAAATTGATTAGGAATAATAATCCCATGTTATATTTAACATTTCCAGGAATGAAAAAAATTCTATGAAATAAATACCCCAATTTTTTTTAAATTTAATAGCTACATAATGTTAGTATTTTTTTTTACATAGTCTATCAATTAAAAATATTATAAGTATTTTTAAAGATAATTATTATAAAAATTAACAAACTTACAATATATTATGATTGAATGATAATATAAAATGCTGGACATATGTGGATAGATTATTACTCATCTTTTTATTCAAAAACAATCTTAACAAGATATCTATTAGAAATTTATTCTTAAGTTTTTTAAATATTTTTCATTTCGCATTTTGATGTACTATATTGAACAATTACTTCCTTATTTATTTCCAAAATTAAAGCAACTTTATATTTTCTCGATGCACTGCCTCTGCTCGAAAACAATTTTTCTTTCCTGAAAGAGAAATGTATTCTCGTTGACAGCAGTGTTAAAACCAATTTCTGAGAAATAGAGATCAATGAAGTTTATTCTCCCTCTCATAATAAAGTTTTTTTGATACAAATTGTCACGAAATCAAACTTCGGTATGCTTAAATTAAAGAATATAACTATCATAGGGTTGACGTTGACTTCAAATTTAATTGAAAAAACAAAATAAACTTTCATAAGACTAAATAACTATCAATAAAGTTTCCAATTAACAGTGACAAGTTAATTTTTGCTTAGTGAGTAACTATTTCGGGGTGGATATTCATAAAGTTATAAGGCAAAGATACAAGTGGGTTCCTAATTAATGTTGTGGTACATGGATAAGAATTGATGGAGTATATGCGAATAAGGAGGATGTATGGTATTAGTCTATTAGATACTCAAATATCTTTGGATTGAGACGAGAGTCTAGGCATTGCGTTGCGCGCGTTTTTGTCATTTGATGATATTTCTTAATTGGTAGGATATTTGTAACAAAATTTTGTTAAAAATTAAGAATCAAGGAGCTAATAATAATAAAAAAGAGCTGTGTCATTTATGTAATAATTTATATCATAATATTTCTTTAATGTCTATCTCCTTTCATCTCATCATCTATTATTTCTCATATCTTAAAATTTGTAAGAGAAAAGGGAAGAAACTATAATTTTTTTAAACCCAATTTGTGATAGTTTGTGAATTTATTAACTTATTTTATATTCACAATATCACAATATCAATTTTAATTGATTTGTTTAAGTAATAGATTAATATTAAAAATATATTTTGTTTATCAATAAATATTAGTCATTAATTATTAATTTTTTTTTAATTTGTAAGAGAATTCAAACTCACAACTTTCCTTCATTCCTTCTCCTTGGTTTCTTCACCATTAAGCCAACTTGATATTAATCTCTAATATCGTGGGGGAATGATGAGACATTACAAGAAATGATGTACAAACAATTTAACCAAAAATGCATGCCCTATTTTTGTATTTTTATATTTATAATTTCAATTGTAATTGATTTGTTTTACTAATAGATTAATATTTTTTTAAAATGTGATAGTAAAAATCATTTGATATATATATATTACTAGTTCAGCTTCGCTTCGAGATCAAATGTAGTGTATTGTAATTGTTTTGCACTTGTTAGAAGCAACTAGTAAGAAAAAATAATCTCTACAGTCCAAATGAATGTAACTGATAATGAAGAAACACTATGGATCATTACAATAGCAACTATATATCATAATAGCTCTAATGTTCAATTTAATAAAAAAATACTTCTCAGAAAGAAATCCTTTAATTCCTTTTCCAACTATATATGGAGTTCACAGGGTTATGGCATGCATGGATGCCACACTTAGTTTTCTTGTTTATATTTCTTTATGCTGTGATGGGGGCTGGAGCTACTCCTACTCCAGGAGCAGCTTTGGTACTTGTTGGAACTCTTCCAGAGACACCAGGCAAAGGTGCCTCTGTCACATTACTATCAGTCAAGACTGGGAGTGGAGGGGGAAGTGGTGGAAGGTACAAGTTAGAAATTTGTTTAAAAAGTTTGCCAGGTTCAATAGGGCTCATATAAGGTGCTTCTTTGCCATGCTTTAAGCACAAGTTCCCTGCAACAAGTAGAACAACAATCAAGTCAGAAATGGGGCACTAATAGATCAGACAAACAGTGATTAGTTCTTTCCCAGAATTGTTTTTATTAGGCACATAATAAAAATGAAAAAACCAAAGAAAATATAGTAGGACCTAAAAAACTTGTATGGTGGCATGGGTATTTCTACATTAATAGCTTAACCTAGCAACCAATAACTATGTTGCAATGATCATGAATGAAGAACTATAGACTACAAAAAAATTGCATTACATCCAAATAAAATTATCAATTTGCACTTTGCTTTATGCACAGGTAAAACAGGTCTCATTAATTAGTGTCATCACTGATGAGCCCAGGTCTCATTAATATCATGTAAAACAAGGGACGTATGATTTGAGAAAACATTTTCTGCTTTCATTTCTTATTTTCATAAATAATTACAAAATTGTAATGTGCAGAAAAATGTTTTCATTAAAAATGCTTTCTTAAACCACATAGACTTTGACTTTGAGCTTTCAAGTTGTAGCAAGTACCAACACAAAGGACTAAGTGATGTCAAACTACTAAACTACTAACTACTAAGTGATGTCAATTTCAAAAAATCTCTAGTTCAAGAAGCAAAGGTTGATATGGTTCAACTTACTCCTGTATCTATTTGCTGTCTTGGGGAAGTCAGTAATAATGCCATTAACCTTGGTTCCAATCACAAATGAATTTATTTCAATGGATGGATCTGAGTAGTAGTCCCATGCTTGAGATACAAATTCATTGCTGAAAGTTTCTACAAAAACTGGGAGCTTAAATGATTTTAGCCTTGCCACAATATTTGTAGAGTTAACTAGAAAGGCTGAACTTTCAGGAAAAACAGATGCCTTTCCTATAACCACAGCATCAGCAAATGTTTTGATGTCCTCAATGGCTGAGTCAGCTGCGCCGCCAATGTTCTCATCAACCTTGTAAACCCTTTCAAATTTGGATTTATCTTTGAATATTTTAAGCACAGAGCTATGAATTGACTGAATCATAACTTTATGTGATCTTGGTTTTGCTTTCTGTAAAGCATCGAGGACTGCATCAGTCACACGTAAATTCTGCTTCTCAGCAAGATAGGCTGCATTCTGATAACCAAAAAACGAAAATGGCATTAACAAAGCATAAAATGAATTATTCAAGGTGGAAACAATTGTTGTGTGTTGCTGATGAACTATCTAAGCATTTTTTATAATAATGAAATACAACATTGTCGAAGTAGCAATCACTTGGAATTCACTTATTCTACATAACTGAGGTTTGGAGTCAAGAAATCAATAATTTGAAATACACATGAAATTTTGAATCAGCTTCTGGTCATGCTGCAAGAATTAAAGACAACTAAACAACGAGTACCATCCAACTGTGTAAATTGGTTTCATTATTACCTAATAACACTCATGTGTTTTAACTCCTATACAAATAACAAATATGATCCTTTAGAGCCTTTTTATAAAGATATTTTTCTTTCTCTAACAAAATATTCATCATATGATCATTTAAACATGAACAATCCTCAACACTTAATAAGATGGAAAGGCACAACTCACCTCTATGCTAATCAAGATGCGAGAGCCTTCAGTCAGGGACAAAAAGTCAGACAAGGTTATAAGTTTTCCTAGATTCTTGGATTTTGGATTCCGGGACAATATGTATTTCTCATAAGGGTTCAATATTGAGGCTGCAATGAAAAGCAAAGAATGGCAAAAGTGAGGGATGTAGGCATTTATTGAGAACAAGTTGCATCATTTTTTGTTCTTCCTTTGCTATAACTTTCCAATAAAATTATGTAAGAGACTTTTAGTGGGAAAAAATTAGGAACAGATGATTCGAACAATTTTAAACAATCCAAAGTTCCCATTGATACATAAGGAAATAAAACAAGGAGGGAGAATGGCTAAACAATATCACAACTAGATAATAAGCATTAAAAACACCATTCAACTTACGAGTCAATGTTTTTATCTCATCCCATGTCAAGCTGAATGTATATATGCCACTGCGATATTTAATCTCAAGAATAGTCGTTGTACGGTTTTTGAATTGTGTATCAGCAACTGTTGTGCTCTCTGATAGATCTATAGAGCTTAAGCAAAAGGGTATTCCATCCTTGGACATTTGAACAGGACAGTCAAGTACATCTGCCCCATCTGATTTAGCTTGGTTATATGCAAGGTCAGTACACGCAGGATTGTCTCCACTTGCTCCATATTTTGTGATAACCAAAGTGTCCACTATAGCATGAAAAATATGAAAGAAGAAGTAACAGATCAATAAAGACAACTTAAATATTATGTGACCAAATAACCTATTTGGTTTTTTTTATACAACTCGATCATTTATCTTTCATAAAGTTCAATTTGATCATTTATCTTCTTTTTTTAGTTAAGTTTAGCTCTTTATTTTTTTTTTAAAAAAATTTTGGTCATTTATATGTTTTTTGTGCAGTTTAGTCTTTTGATCCACTTAGAATTGAGAATTGATGTTGTTAATCATTTAAAAATGATTTTTTTTGGTTAAAAATAAAGTGAAGAGAAAGGGGAGAAAATTGAAACAAAAAAGTTAATTTTTAAATGATTAATGCCATCAATCTTAAATAGAGTTAAAGGACCAAACTAAAACAAAAAAATAAGATAAAGAAACAAATTGAACAAAAAAAATAAGATAAAAAGATCAAATAAACTTTTTAAAAAGATAAAGGACTAAATTGAACAAAAAAATCAAGATAAATTACCAAATTAAACTTTTCAAAAGATAAAAGATTAAACTCAAAAAATAAGATAAAATGATTAAATAGGTTATTTAACCATATTATGTTCCCTAGTACATGCTATAACTTGTTTTTCTGGTATTTTTTTTGGCATCAATAGAGAAGCAAATAAATATACCTTGTTTTTTGGCATTTTTGTCTTGGCCAGAAAAGCAATCTGCAGTAGGATATGAGATTTTAGAATCTGAATGGGATGCAGTAATCTTAATTGTCATGTCCCAATTCACAAAATAGAAAGAAAATTGCATGCAATTCAGCCCCCATAAATTACACATATTCATCTCTGGCTTGCTTTAGTCTTCCAAAATAGCAATTCCATTTAAGTTTATTTAGGGAATACATTATATGTCTTAATAGATTGTATTTGGTAAGGTGTTGGGGGGTGGACTTTGCTAAGAAAGGTGAAAGAATATAAGGTTAAAGAAAATTCAAGTCTCATTTAAAGGATGTAGCATTAGTTTGAAAAATAATTATAAAGCATCTCTGTGTAGAAATGTTTAGACTATATACAAAGGAAACAAAACTTACTTATGGCTGCAGATGGAGTTACTGGGAAGTCAGACAGCACACCATCAACAGAAAAATCATCACCATCGATGAAAGATAGACACTCAGCCAGAGGATCATAGCTGAAATTATAGCTAAATGGAACATCATTAGTAAGGTCTGATACAAAAACTTGCAGCCCTTCTCTATGAGCATCTGTGACAAGAGGGGTATGTGGTTGTAGATAAAGGCCTGAATCTACTGGCCATATATAGCTCTTGGGAACAAGAATTCCAGAAGCAAATGTCTTGATAAGCGCGAGATTTTTCAATAGTTCACCGTAAGTCTGATTGGTTGTAGGTTCAACCTTAGACTGCTCGAGAATCCTGAAGATGAAGCTAGTTGGTCCAGAACTAAAGCTTGGTTTTACTGTTCTTAAGAAATCCACATCAGGTGATGAGACGTAATTGACAGGTACACTTTTAGCAGGGAGAGATTTTAGAAAATTTTCTACACTCAAATTTTGTTGCTTGAAGAATGAGTCATGCTGCATTGTATTTTAGAATGCAAAAAACATGATGAGTCAACAATAGAGATTAAACTCAGACCCCAAATGCATAAATTCAGGACCTGCCTTGAAACAAAGAGTGTATTCCAGTTCAAGGACAAGAAACAAATACTGTTCCATTTACCTGAACATTTAGCCACAGGCCTGTAGATGGTGATTTTATTAATTTAGCTACGTCTTCAACAGTGCGAATGGGAAGCTTGTTACCATCAAACCTATTAGTCCGAGAATACACCCCCTGAACAACTGTTCCAATAACAAGAATATTATCAGTATTACAAGCTTATAACAAATCGAAAAGGGGCAAGGACAGTGAACAAGTTTCCCACTTCTGAGATGTTTCGATCAAAGGAAAACATCAATAACTAGTTCCATGCATAAAACATCAATTTAGTCCTGAAATTGGCAACACCCATCAGTTTGGACCTTGATGTTTTAGAAAAGCAAAATCAATTTGGTCCCTAAAATTTATAGTCAATTTGGTCTGACCATTATCAAATCAGTCAATTAGTCCTTGAATTTGACAACCATTAGTCAACATGCATCCTAATGTTAGGAACCAAATTGATTAATAATTGCAATACTAAAAAACTAAATTTCGTTTTTGTAATGTCAAGAACAAGATTGACCGATATTGTTAAGGTAAAGGACTAAATTTCCTTTTCCGTAATGTCAAGGGCCAAATTAACTCATGGTGCCAACCAATTGAGGGGCTAAATTGATGACACTAACCCCACCTAATCTTTGGAAATATCTTATTAATTTGATAAAAAAAGATTTAAACATCATCCAATCAAGAAAATCAAATGTTAAGGTCTTGAGATAGATTGAACTCACGAGAGACATTTGCTAGTTCTGCCAAGTTGTAGTCCACAGAAAACCATCCTCGGGTTGAGACCCCATTAACTAAGTAATCCTTTGCCTTGCCTGGGTAAGCAATGGAAATGTCAGTGGCATTGTCCAGCTTGAGCTCTGGGAAACAAATCCCAATACCATCCTTTGTCAATTGCACATCACACCATAGAGTCACATTTGGGCCACAAGTATCTAGTGCCAAACTATAGGCAAGTGAACTTGAATCTGGAAATATCCCTGAAAACCCGCCACGTGCTATGACCAGCGGTGGAGATCCTGCATAGCACACCAAACAAGCATGTGAATTGCTATTAAACAAGCATAGTCCTGATTTCTGAATTCACATGAAGTCCGGAAGTGAGACAAAAATTGGGATGCATTTATGTATACATGTTCACACACAAGGCTGAATTTCTAGCGTTTGTTTATGAAGAACAAAGAGATGAAAACCCATTGAGCACTGAGCAGTTAACATTATCAATTACAACAAAACCGGACCTTTTAAGACTTATTTGAGCTTAGATATACTTTTTTAAAATGTGAAAAATCTACAAGTTTTTGTTCTCTTGATTCAAGAGTTTAATTTCCTTGCACGGTTAGTGTACAATTTTTTACACTAACAACCAATTAGAAATTATGGTAAGAATGACTTTAAAGATAATTATTGTAAAACACAACAAATTTACCATAAATGATAATTGTAATTGGAGGACAATGTAAAAGTTCTTTACAATGTCAATGCATACACTATTTACTCTTGATTCCATATAATAACATGGTTTACTTCCTTTCTCTTCTTTTTTTTTGAGATAGAAAAATTGATGACTATTCATTGCTGTGATAATTGCAGAAACACTACTAACATAAATCAAACTAAAAGGTTCATATAATAAGTAGTTCACTAAAACAAGACATATCGGTCTCAAACTCAAGAAAGAATATCAAATATTCAATTCCTCCCACCATGAGTCTCAGCAACCACACAAAACTACCTAATAGGAAGATAAATGAGGATCATAGGAAACATTAGAAGACTAAATGGAAGCGGAATAAGGAACACACCTTGCAATGTTTTCCAGCCACCTCGTGGTCCAGCTGAAGAAACCAGTGCTACCAATGAGTACTGAAGAATGAGTATAGCAAGTACACGAGAGATAGCCATGAAGGGCCACACAGGTTTCGAATCTTACCAAGAAAATCCTTATCTTGGATTTAATAACTTCAAGGAGGTACCAATTATGAGGGGTGAGAACTGTGCAGTTCTAAGAAAGATAACCAAAAATGAATGAACTTGAATAGTTCAACTAGAAGAACTGGGCTATGATGAACTTGAATTGTTCAACACTATTTAGTCTTTAGACACAACCTTCGAGGGCAGAGTCAACAATACAGCTATTTTCCAAGTATATATATATATATATGTGTGTGTGTGTGATGACTTTTTATCCAGTTATAGGATTACGCGGTTTTTGAAATTTTCATGCAAATGCCTCAAACGCTATGCAAGACTTATAAGCTTTCATCTGCAATAATTGAAATCAATTAATAAATAATAAATTAATAATAATAATAATAAGGATAGGCTGAGAGAAGATGAATGGAAAAGTACACATAGGTGAGACACAGAGGATGATAAAAAAGACCAAGGGTTAGTAAACTCGTTTTGTAGCACTATACTGTAGCTGCTGCTAGCTAACATTTCTGTGTTTATGTCTGCATTTAATGAACACTGCTGCATGTCCTCTTTTGCGTCAGATAAATAAAGCAGATACTATAAATTTCTTCCAAATGCTTATTTTGTTTTTATATACGCATGTATTTTCCTTTTCTGAAATGTTTTATAATATATTTTTTCGAGATGCACATTATCATATTTTTAAAATTTTAATTAAGTCTAAGTCAACCTACTTAGTCTAAGTGAGATTGAATTCATATATTTTAAGTAAAATTTTGGATTTATAAAAAAATATAATTAATAAGAAAATCTCATTAAAAGTAAATAATTAAATTTATATGTAGATATTAATTATTGACAAAAATTGATGAAAACTATTACTTCATACTTATAATATAATGGAAAAAACAACCTAAGTCAACCTAAGATAGTTTTTTTTTTTTTTTTACTTTTTTAGGATTAAGAGCGCTTCTTTACTTACTCTATAATCTTCTCACAAATTATATTTGATTTTATTGGTATTTTTTCAAACTATATATATTAAAAACAAATAGTAAAAGATTAAACATTGGTGCACTTGTGATATGCAAAATTTTCAAGGACACTGTTTAAGGTCTACAACTATATATGGCTTGTTCGATTAATTTTATGACATAATTTCGCCGTGCTATTTGGTGTTACCCAACTATGACCTGGTCGTGGTGCATTTCTTTAAAATCTCAAATATTAAAATAGTTACAAGATTTAGTATTAAAAAATTGATTGATTGTGGATTCACATATCGTGACTTTGGTATAAAGTTATGTTCCGCGTAAAATCTCAACCATGTCATTTTGTATCTGTCTCTATATCTCTCTCTCTCTGTAATTAATGTATCATATTTTTTTAATTTTAATAATTTGGTAAGCCGGCTATTATTACACAATAGTTTATTTAAAATAAATTGTAAAAAGAAAAATAAAGATCAAATAAAAAATTTAACACCTGAAAGGAAAATATGCTTAATTTAAGATTTAACAAAAAAAAAATGCTTTAAGATATGTATATGTCATCGAACTTGTTATAGACGTGAACTGTGTATATTCTTGAAGGACGTCTAGTTTATATGATTTGAGAATATTCAACGATAATTTTAACAAATCATATATCAGAAAAATGCAAATAATTGAAAAAAGATGCACAACAATAATTTAGAACAAACATACACTATTGCTCTTGCAGGCGATGGTCTCACGATTGCTTCACTTGGTCAATTTCATACGAATAATAGGATTAGATATGTTTGGGTAAATTGACCAAGTCAAATATAAAGGGGAAATGTATGTAGTGTTTATCACGTTCCTTCGATTGGTGAGGTAAATCAAGATGATACAATAAAAATAATAGTTAAAATTAAAAGTTCTCCTAAGTTCTTCAAATTGTGTATCTAAATAGCCTTTAAATGAACACAATCACAAAATAAAAGTCTAATTAATTCACATGTAAGAGATGTAAAGCCTCTAAACATTAATATTGTTTGAAATTTTCAAATGGTTAGTATATAATTTAGAGTGTGTAATTTTTCATTTTTTTAGTTAGATATTTTTAATATTCTCTTATCTCCTTTAGAGGTGCACACATTACAAAGAAACGCTAAAATAGAGAGAAGTTACAGTCAGTCTCAACACGATTGCTACTATTACTAACATTGACTAAGCTAACACAAAGCAGAAACAACTGTTGAAGTTTGCATTATTTATTTTATAATATTAAAATACTTGTTAGCGTCAACTTAAATCCATGCTATATATATCGACACAATGGTGGACGTTAGCATTGACTAAAGCCAACTCTACAAAAAAATTTCATTAGTGTCGACCAAGTTGGGTTGACTTTCTATCAATTATCTCGAGAAATATAATTAATGATCATCCTCCAACTTGAGTAAGTGTTGTACACTTAATTAGTGGAAAAAGAATAGAAAGAGGATATCAATTTGAATCTCTCAAGTAATAAAAAAATTAATAATTAATATTTGTGATAAAAACACAAATACATATTGCAACTATCAAATTTGTATAATAGGAATTATAATACACACTTAATTAAGTTTTTATATAACATAGTTTATTTATAATATAATTTATTGAACATATAATATTAAAAAATATTATTAGTTTATTTTGATACAAGACTAGAAGTACTTTTGATAACTTCTCTATTGAAAAAAAAAATCTATATTTCTAATAGAAAAACTCTAAAAAAAACACTTATAACTTATATCAAAACAAAACAAGTCTTATATAGTACAATAGCAACTATCTTAACAATCTTAAAAGTTAAATTTGATAAAATACTTTTAATTAATCTCTTGATCCCTATATTTACTCTAAACCCTTCATTTTAGTTTATATATATATATATATATATATATATATATATATATATATATATATATATATATATATATATATATATATATATACTTAAAAAACATTAGGTTTTAGTCTCTATATAAGCCATTCATTTTTTATGTTTTAGTCTCTGTTATTATTTTATTGACATTGTAAAACTGTTATAGAATAAAGACACGAGGATTAAAATATATATAAAAAATACTCATATATGGACTAAAACTTAAAATTTTCAAGTATAATAACTAAAACCAAAAGTTGAATTGCAGGTATATATGGGGACTTAAAGATTAACTAAACCTAAAATAAAACTTCTCATAGAAAAAACTCCTTTATTCCTTATCAAACTATGGAGTTCACAAGGTAATGGCACGCATGGATGCCATACTTGGTATTTGTTTACTTTTCTTTATGTTGTGATGTGGGCTGAAGCAACTCTAGTAGTAGGAACTCTTCCAGACACCCCAGACAAAGGTGTCTCTGTCACATTTCTATCAGTTACACTACTACAAATTCTGCATTTTACGACGGCCAATTTACGTCGATTCTCGTGAAACTGTCTTAGAAGGGGGGGCGGTGACAATTTTGTAATTAAAATGAAAATTCAACGACGGTTATAGTATCTGGGGTCTTAGAAAGTTGCAAACAACGACGGTCTTTGGTTTAACCGTCTTCGTTTTGGTCCGTTCATCTTTGACATGCTGACCAAAATGAGTAGAACGACGGCGTTTTGCTCTAAAGACCGCTTGTCTCCATTTTAGTCCCACAAAATCGTGAATGTTGTCGTGCCCTAGTGTTCAATCGCACCCTCTCAATCCTTGACCCACAATTCCACCGTCGCCGCCTCCGTTTGACCCAACACTCTCTCCGTCTCGCGCTTCCCAAAAACCCCCTCCTCTGTCGTCGTTACCGCCACTGCACTAGCAGAACCAGAAACTGAGGACCTGAAGAAGTACGTGAAGTCCAGGCTCTCGGGTGGATTCGCCGCGCAGACAATCATTGGCATTGGTCGCCGTAAGAGCGCCATCGCTCGCGTCGTTCTTCAGGAAGGAACCGACAAATTTATCATCAATTACCGCGACGCTAAGGTATCATCCCTCCCTTTCTTTCTTTTTGTGTTTGTTTCAAACTATCACCCTACTTTCTCGGTTTTCGTTGATTTTATTATTATTCCCAAATTTGAGTTGTGTTCTTCAATTTGCTGGAATGAGAATGACATCGAAGTGTATTACGGTTTAGTTAAATTTAGTTGTTTAGCCAACTAGATGACTAGGTTCCTTAAGCATGCTGATAAGGATTCCATTCCCTGACCATGCGTATGGAGAAGACATTATTGGGAAAGACAAAACCTACTTTGAAGTAGTTGAGTGTGGGTTTAGTATTGAGTGCGGGTTTTGATTTTTTGAAGTGGTTTTACTATATATTCATTTTTTGAGTGTGGCTTGTTGCTTCATGCTTGCAGATGCTGGTTTATGAATTTATGTCTAATGGCACATTGAGGGATCATCTTTCTAGTATACATTATGTTCTTATTTTCCAATCTTCTGAAATTGTTAATTAGTTTCTTGGTTTCATTGCATTGTTCTGATGAAGAGTCATGAAGAGAAGCTGCACAAGTTGGTTTTGCAGAGCAAGATTAATGAAACTAAGGATGTTATGAAGCAAAAAAGCTAGTGAGATTGATAAAAGCAAGGTATGATTGAAGAGACTATGTTTTATTATTTGTTTATATTTTTGAATTCTAGGATTGCACATCATTCATTCAGGTCATGTGTTCTCTCTACAAATTGAAAAAAACAGAGGTGATAAAGGAGGGTTTGGTCCATTACAGTCAATGGGTTCTGGAAGAATTGAAAATAGCTTTATTGATTTGAGCATATCTAGCAGTGGAACTGGTTTTGAAAGTGGCTCTGGTTTTGGATTGACTTCTGATGTTGATTCCTTTGCAACCAAGTCTAAAGGTTGGCTTTCATAGATTTTGATGCATTCTTCTATATGTAATGACTTAAAAGGGCATTGAAGCATGCTGTATCTTGTCTTTGGTTTATTCTATATTCAAAAGAACATGTTGCTAAATGAAGATTAGGCTTTTCATTTATGTACTCCATTATTCTCTTGCTTAGGTAGTCCAACTTCATCAGCCACTGCTCCACCTAAAGGTCGTGGAATGAAGCTTGGTAAATCTCCAAGGATAAACCAGTTTTTGGAATCATTGAAAGCAAAAGGTGAGGTCATTCTTGAAGATGTTCAGCCAAAACTGATTGTTCAAGGCACATTGTCTCTCCAAATTCTTAACCAGGAAGATGGACATATTCAAGTACAAGTATTGACATGTTCAAGGCACAAGTAATTTTTCTGATTCTTGCTAAACTGATTGCTAAATATGCAGATAACTCCAAAGGTGAGTTTCTATCATCTTTTCAATGTTAGGTGCCACCCTGACATTTTTTCCTAATGCATTCATTCCTAATCTTATCTTGTCTGGTGGTATGTCCACTCACCCAAAGCAACATTCTCATCTTTGCTATGTTGAATTTATTCTCTTGATTTTTTACCTTCCAACATTTTTACTCCTTACAATATCGCCACTCACCCAAATACAATTTACAGTGCAAACAGTTGCTGCAATCTAGAAAACATAAGGTATTCAAGCTTCCCTTTAGGAAATGTAGAACAAGGTGACAATACAAGCTTTTATTGTTCATATAAGATGATTGTAAATTGTATGATTCATTAAGGAAATGATGTCTGTGCTATTGGTTTATTCATGGACAGTGTTCTCAATTTTGTAGTTGGGATTTTCTTAAATAAATTAGGAAGCATTGTCATTTAACTGCTATTTTATTTCTAAATATCTAATTTTCATTTTGCAATTTGAATATTTGGATGGAAAGTTTCTCTATTCAAGGATTCTGCTGTTTATCAAATTTATTTACAGAAGTATTTGCTTCCAAAAAAGTTCTTGGATGCAATGTTTTGGACGGTAGACATGGCCAAGGATATCAGAGCTAATAATATCTAGCTTCCTTTCAAAGGTTTGCTCTTCAGCCCTATGCCATTAGAAACTGGATTGAACGAAGACATATCCATTCATCTTGTGCTTTGAAACAACTCTAAGGATGTGTATCCAATATCCATAAAAATACCATTTCATTGATTTCAATTTCGGTGATTCATGACCTCTCATTTTGGTGTATGCATATTTCATTAAGAAAAGTTGTACAATGCAGGTTAACAATGCAGGGATTGGTGGAGCTGTAATTAAAGACACTGATTCATTCACTTCACTTTTCTTCAAGCGTGGGGTGAGTATCTTGCCTTTCCCCCACTCTCTTTCCATTTTTTAGTTCCTTTTTTTGGGTAATGAGAAGAGCTTTGTGTGAACTCTTATGATGAGCATGCCCTGTATAAATATAATGCACTGAAATTGGATTATTAAAACTTTATGTTGAAATTCCAAATCGACTATAGATATGGTCAAAGTAGAGAAGAGCTTCAAAAAATGAAAACTTTTATTAATTTTCAGTTCATATTGTTAGGTGATGTTCCATTTCCTATTGATGTTCCCCACTTAAAGGAGCTTGGTGTCCGTGGGGTCATCACATTGAATGAGTCATATGAGACTTTGGTTCCAATGACATTATATTATGTGAGTATTTTCTTAATTTCTGTTATCAGTGGGTTGGCTTTTATTATTGTTTAGCACTTGCTTTTCTAGAAGAATCCTTTTGATTTTTGACTACTAGACTTTTATATAATTAAGAATATAAGAATGATGTTTAATATAACTTGTGAAATTTGAAAGTGAACTTGAAAGGGTTTTTTGCCCATTCTGGCCTTGTGTGTATGAAGAGAGTTGCTTTGTTGCAGTGACTGGCTAGTTTCTGTTAGTCATGTTTTCTTGTCATAAAATTTTGATGATGATTAATTTGCTTTGGTGGCTGTGCAACTTCTAGGAAGTATTTTAAACATTGTTACTGTTAACTTTACCCATGCATTTTGTTGTTAACCGCAAGGCTACGACTCATGATTGAATGTGGCATTTACTTCTTATAACACAATTTTTTTTATATTTTATTATTATTATTTTAACATTGTTTTGAAATTCAGAAATTTTTGCTATTTGTTTTGAATGAAATCCTTTATGTTCATAGCTTTTTCTTGAAATGCCAGGCTTAGGGAATTTGGCCAAGGCCCAAGGTACACACTTTTATTGAGTTTTTAAAATTAATTTACATGGTGGTATAAGTTGTCATACAAAGTTGATAACTTGTTTTTAAAATAAGAGTTAACAACCACAGAGTTAACAACCTTTTCTTCACTTAAACTTAGAATCAGAGGTATCTTGGAATTATGAGCTGTTTGGGGTCCCTTCCTACTAAACACTAGTTATTAGGTGGGTGCTAGAAGGAACTTATAGGCTATATCTAATTATGTTGGCCAAGAAAGCTAGCTAGTTGCTTGCTGTGGATTTCATTGAGAGTGCTACAAAGAAGGTAATAACAATTTCTTACCACACTTTGAACACTAGTTAATAATTATGTTTGTCTATTTTCTTAAAAAAAAATTGGTCCCACCCATATTGTCATATAATGTAATGACTAACATAATGGCCTTAATTAATTTTTTATCTGATATAGTATATGTCTCAAAAATGATACAGTATAATAATATATGTCTTGTTAATCCTTCATATAGGGATGCTACCTTGGAAAACAATGGATAATTGGCATTAGTCTTTTAATCACATCACGTGATAAATGTTTATCTTGTTATATGAAGTTAAGTTTATTTTCAGATTGATTTTTTTACCATCATGTTTTTCTTTAATGCAAATCATAGCATCATGTTCTTGTTATTTTAGTCTTATTATTATTCAATGATGAATTAAATGACTTGTATTTATTTTAGTTTTATTATTTAAACTACATTAATTTAGTTTAATTAATTATCTTAACTTTGAATTTTAAATTGTCTAATTAGTGATGTTTTCTAGTTTTGAATTATTTTTGTTCAAATTACATGTGGTTTCTATTTTTTTGTGAATTTTAAATTAAGAGGTTAAAATATAGGAAATTAACTTAACCTATAAATTAAGTTGAGTTTGCTTATAATTAGTTTAATTAGTTTATTGAATATTTTGAAGGTCTCACCTATGAACATGTCAACTTCATTTTTTTCTGGTGCATCACATGCTCAGGTGCCTGCAAAAATTGTCATTTATATCCTGTTTAAGATAAATTTATAAAGGCTTTAGATTAGCCTTGGAACAATTGAAACAACAAATAGCCCATCATGCACATTATAAGTTATTAATTACAATAGTAATATCTGGGTGTTGAAATGCAGCCTTTGGTATATATGAAACCTTAATCGACAATTTCTCAGTATAAGTGTACAAGCCTCTTGTTTTATATGACCATTTTTACTGATTACACCATCTTTTTTTTTCCGTTGTTTCAAAACTTGTGCTAGTATTACTCAAATGATTTTCATTTTCAGAAATTTAATTATGGAGGTCACTTACAGTTTCATAATATATTTCTAAATTTAAATTTAAAATTTTAATTTTTGTCTAAAAATTTAATTTCAAAATGTAAATACTCTTCTAAAATTCAATTCTATAAGCGTGTGTTATACATTTCAGAATTAAAAATTTAGAAGGGTGATTAAATCAATTTCAAAATTAATTTTTTGAAAGGGAAATGTAGTATCATGTAATAGGAAGAGAGGCACAATGAAATAATTGATGGAGTGTGTGGTGTTTGAATGTCCTAGAAATCACTCCCTAACCTCCCACCGTATCATTTCTGTCCAAATTCGGTAATTTTTCCACGGAATTTTCCCATGGATTTATGTTCCGTTTTAAAATTAGATTTTCCCCAAAACTTATCAATTGAACCCTAGTCTTGGTGTGATTGTCTCTTCATTTCCCTTACCACTCTCCTTACTCGTGTTCTCCATCTCCGGCGTCGCCGCGGCTCGGACTCCGTCATGGGTACGGTGTCCTCTGCTTGTTCTCCTTGTAAGTTCTCTCTCTCGCTCTGCATAAGTTTCTTCTGTTCTCGACTGCGAGAGGTGCTTGCCTTTGATATGCACTCATTTTCGTGTGTTTGCTTGCTCTAGATCTAATTAGCTTTTATTCGAGTTCTAGTTCCTTCTTGTTTTGTCCCTGCATAATTTATCAATGTTGAATATGGTTGATGAATATGAAGGAGACAACCTCAATGAATGCTATATGAATTATTTTGTTTCTATTTGTAGATGTTACTATTGCTAATGGACATTATTGTATTGTTGAACTAAAATGTTGTCATATTTTGTTTTATGTGAAAATTATATTTATTTATTCTAAAAACTGTTAAATTTTAGGGGCTTCGTACTCGAGAAGAAGAGGATAGAGTTTCTAGTCATCTTTTGATCAAGGTGTGTGGCAATTGTGAATACTTTCGCTCTGCTATTTATTTGCACTCTAGTTCATCTGTTTTTTATTTCCTTTTGCTAAGATTATGTATAAGAACATTGGAGATCTTGTAAAGTGAGAACAGGAATATTTGTCAGCAAAATTTTTTTCAGACTACTTTGTATTTTTCTCTTGTTTTATAGACTTTTTTTTATCATTGTAATTAGCATCACAAAATGTTATAGATGTTATATTATTGTTAGTGAAACTTTGAGATTAATGTTGTTAATGAAATTATATTTATTTTTATATATTTTGTATGGTCCATTAAGATTGATCATATGATCGCGCCTATTATTATGTACGCGTAAAAAAAATTTGAAAAAAATAAATATTAAAAAAAAATGAAACTACGTTGGTTATCAACAAAGAACCGTCTTAGAAATGGGCTTTCTAAGACGGTTGCGACACTCTAACCGTCTTAGAAAGTCATATTCTAAGACGGTTGTTAGCGTCTTAGTTTCCTTTTTTTTATTTTTTTTAAATATTTATCATAGAAACGAAGACGGTTGTTAGCACGAACCGTCTTAGAAAATGGCTTTCTAAGACGGTTGTTAACTACTAACCGTCTTAGTACATCACTTTCTAAGACGGTTATTGTGTAGCAACGGTCTTAGAATGTCATATACTACGACGGTTCTTAGATAACAACCGTCTTAGAAAGTGACTTTCTAAGACGGTTGTACTCTAACAACCATATTAGAAAGTCACTTTCTAAGACGGTTGTCAACCGACGTAAAAAGTGTTACGTTTTAACGACACCTATAACAACGACGGTTGTTGAAATGACGTAAAAAGGGGTAAACAACCAACGTAAAAAGTGGTTTTTGTAGTAGTGTTAAGACTGGTAGTGGAGGGGGAAGTGATGGAAAGTATGACTTAGAAATTTGTTTTAAAAGTTTGCCAGGTTCAATAGGGCTCGTATACAGTGCTTTGTTGCGATGCTTTAAACACAAGTTCCCTGCAACAAGTAGAACATCAATCAAGTCAAATGAGGGCATAATGGTTCATTATTCATATAAACAATTATTAGTTCTTTCCCAGAATTCTTTTTTATTAGGGCACATAATAAATAAGTGAAAGAAAAGTAGTAAGACCTAAAAAATATTGCATGTCAAGGGACATGGACATAGAGAGATATAAGATTAGTCTGAGTGACTGAGAAAAGGTGAAGGAAAAAAGGAGGAGCACAGGTTCAAATTCCCTATCTGTTATTTCTATCAAATATTAACAAATTAATATTTGTCGATTTAATAAAAAGTGGCATGGATATTTCAACATTAATAGCATAATCTATAACCAAAACCATGTTGGCAATAATCATGAATTAATGAAGAATGTAGATTAAAAAAATTATATTACATCCATTTAAAATTATTAATTAGTTTGCACTTTGCATTATTCACAGGTGCTGCTACTTTACTTTACAGTATAAAGAATTAGTATGATCACTGATGAGCCAAGTTCTCATCATTATCATGTAAAACAAAGGGTCGTTTGAATTGAGAAAATATTTTTTGTTTTTATTTCTTACTTGCATAAATTACAAAATTGTTACCTTATTTTCATTACTTCTTATTTACAAATCCTTAAAAATAAGAAATAAAGTAAATGTAAGTTGACAATTTTGTAATTATTTATGAGAACAGAAAATAAAAATAGAAAATGTTTTCTTAAACCAAACAGACTTTGAGCTTTCAAGTTCTACCAACATAAAGAAAGGACTAACATATATAGAAGGTTCAACTTCTGTATCTATCAGCTGTCTTAGGGAAGTTAGTAATAATGCCATTAACCTTGACTCCAATGACAAATGAATTTATCTCAATGGATGGATCTGAGTATTAGTCCCATGCTTGAGATAAAAATTCATTGCTGAAAGTTTCTACATAAACTGGGAGCTTAATGATTTTAGCCTTGCCACAGTGTTTGTAGAGCTAACCAGAAAGGCTGCAGTTTCAGGAAAAACAGATTCCTTTCCTATTACCACAGAATCAGCAAATGCTTTGATGTCCTTAATTGCTGATCAGCAGCAACACTAATATTCTTATCAGCCTTGTAAACCCTTTCAAATTTGGATTTATCTTTGAATATCTTCAGCACAGAGCTATGAGTTGACTGAATCATAACTTTATGTGATCTTGGTTTTGCTTTCTGTAATGCATCAAGGACGGCATTGGTCACACACTTAGTTTCTGCTTCACTGCAAGATAGGCAGCATTCTGATGACCAAAAAAATGAAAATGGCATTAACAAATCATAAAAAGAATTATTCAAGGTGGAAATTATTGTTATATTGCTGATGAACTAACCAATCATTCCTGATAATAATGAAATAGAACATTTGTCCAAGTAGCAAGCACTTGGACTTCCCTTATTCTAAAGAGTGAGGTTAGTAGTCAAGAAATCAACAGTATGAAATTCACATGAAATTTTCAAGCAGCCCCTGTTCATGTTGCAAGAACTAATGAACAATGTACTATACAAATAATATCATTAATAGCCTTCCATAAAGATACTATCTTTCTCTAACAAAATATACATCATATGATCTTTTAAATAATTCTAAATGTCAGAGTACGTAATAACCTTTAAAAATCAACATCTTACACATATAATCTTTTAACAAATATAAGACAGAAAGAACTCACCTCTATGCTGATCAAGATGCGAGAGCCTTCAGTCAAGGACAAAAAATCAGACAAGGTTAAAAATTTTCCTTGGTTCTTGGATTTTGGATTCCGGGACAAAATGTAATCCTCATAAGGAGGCTGCAATAAAAAGCAAGGAATAGCAAAAAATGAAGGATGCAGGCATTTATAGATAACAAGTTGCATTCTTTTTGTTTTTAATTTGTTTTTTCTCTTCCCTTGCTCTAACTTTCAAAGAACATAGATTGAATAGGTTACCCAAATAGCAGACGAAACTTGTTTAGCATTAAAGAGAGCATGCCTAAAACACATCAAATATATTGTTCATCCAAAAATTCAAGCTTTGCAATATTTTAGAGAACATATTAGAAGCAACAGAAAGGATCCAATTAATTTTATAGAAGAATGTTTCACTCTATAATGCAAAGCAATGAGATATTTTTAACCCTCTAGTAATTGTCTTGTTCATTACATCCATCCATTACTGCAACATTTTGTACAAGAACCTTTAATAAAATTATATATGGGACTTTTAGCTAATGAAAAAGAAAATACAAGGGGTTGGAGATGGCTAACAATATCGCATGTGGATAATAAGCATTCATAAACATCATTAAACTTACGAGTCAAAGTTTTTATCTCATCCCGTGTCAAGCTGAATGTGTATATGCCACTGCGATTTTTGATCTCCCGAATAGTTGTTGCACGATTTTTGAATTTTGTATCAGCAACTGTTGTGCTCTCTGAAAGATCTATAGAGCTTAAGCAAAAGGTTATTCCATCCTTGGACATTTGAACCATACAGTCAAGTACATCTGCTCCATCTGATTTAGCTTTCTTATATGCAAGGTCAGTACAAACAGGATAGTCTCCACTTGCTCCATATTTTGTGATAACCAAAATGTCCACTATAGCATGAAAACTATGAAAGAAGAAGTAACAGATCAATAAATACAACTTAAATATTATGTTCCCTCAAGACATGCTATTAACTTGTTAACAGCAAAGAAATGTAATAACATCAGAGAGAAAATAAATTATACCTTTTTTTTGGCATTTTCCCCTTGACCAGAATAGCAATCTGCAGTAGGAGATGAGATTTTAGAATCTAAATGGGATGATGATTGCAATCAAATACCATAAAATTAATGATATATAGTATTAGATAAATGTATAACTCTTAATTATCATGTCCTGAGACATTTATGATAGTATTAGATAAAGGTATTAGATTACATATATTAATCTCTGGCTTGTATTAGTCTTCTATACTAGCATGGATGTAATGAAAAATAGCAATTCCATTTAAATTGAAAAATAATTATAAAGCACTTCTGTGTAAAAATATTTAAAATTCTATACAATGGAAACAAAACTTACTTATGGCTCCGGATGGAGTAGCTGGGAAGTCAGACAACACACCATCAACAGAGAAATCGCCACCATCAATGAAAGATAGACACTCAGCTAGAGGATCATAACTGAAATTGTAGCTAAATTGGACATCATTGACAAGGTCTGATGCAAAAACTTGCAGCCCTACTTTATGAGCATATGAAACTGTTGGGCTTGAATCCCAAGCCAAGTCCAGCCCAATAAGGAAATAGTAGGGTTCTTTCTTTTAATAGGTCAACAGTTACTTTTTTTGAGAAGTTGACAGTTAATTTGAAACCAGAGAGAGAAAAGGGAGAGGAGAAAGAAAACATTCAAATTCGCATGTTGAGAAGGGCAGAAACTGTTATCTTTCAATCTTCTTTATCTCTTTCTTTAACCGTTAGATTTTTCTGAAACTTTTACATAAAGTTTGTGACTCAATAATATTAACATCTAACGGTTGGTTTCTTGAATAGAGGCTTGTAGAATCACCAGAAATTCCCAAACCGAACTGGTTCTGAAACCGTTTTCTGAAGCATGCAGTTTTATTGTGAGGGATGTTTCTCTCAAATTAACCGTTGGATCGCATTCAAACTTTGAGTAACGGTTAATAAAATCGGTTACTAGATTCTGACCGTTCGGATCATTCATTGATGTGTTTTAAGAGGTATTTTTTCAACTGAAAATAGAAGTTATCATAATTTCTGCTCTATTCTGTCTTGTTTCGGGCAGTGATATTGAGAAATTGTTATCTCTTTTATTAACCGTTGGATTGTCCTCAAATTTTATCAGTGTGTTCCTCTCTTGCAATAAGTCAATTTGACCGTTGGGATTTGTTAGTTGTTGTTTCTGGTGGTAGAAATTAATTTCATACAGAAGCTTATTTTGTATATATGTCTCTTGTGATGGTTTGGTACAACTTTTGTTGAAGTTAATTGTTGATTGTAATGGTTGTTGGAACCCTTTTGTAATCTCACTTTATTGATAGTGAAGAATTTGGGTGGACTCTTAGATTGGTCCCGTGATTTTTATTTCTCACATTGAGAAAGTTTTCCACGTTAAAAATTGTGTTGTGTTGCTTACATAATTATTGTTTGTGCATAAAGTATTTTGTTTGTGCACGATCATTCATAATAGGTCCTGAAAGGGAAAATTGATATCTTTTTCCCAACAGAAACAAAAAGGGTACGAGGTCATTGTAGATAAAGACCTGAGTCTACAGGCCATATATAGACCTTGGGAACAAGAATTCCTGAAGCAAATGTCTTGATAAGCGTGAGATTTTTCAAGAGTTCACCATAAGTCTGATTGGTTGTAGTTTCAATCTTATACTGCTCTAGAATCCTGAAGATCAGGCTGGTTGTTCCAGGACCAAAGCTTGATTTTACTCTTCTTTAGAAACCCACATCAGGTGATGAGATGTAACTGACAGATACACTTTAGTGGAGAGAGATAGTAGAAAATTTTCTACACTCAATTTCTGCTGCTTGAAGAATGAATCATGCTGCATTGTATTTTAAAATGCAAAAACATGGTGAGTAAACAAAAGAGATTAAGGAGAGAACCCAAATGCATAAATTCAGGACCTGCCTTGAAGCATAGAATTAATGTATTCCAGTACAAGGACAAGAAATAAATGATCTTCCATTTACCTGAACATTTAACCACAGGCCAGTAGATGGTGATTTTACTGATTTAGCTACGTGTTCAACAGTGAGAATGCGAAGCTTGTTGCCATCAAACTTTTCAGTCCGAGAGTACACTCCCTGAACAACTGTTACAGTAACAAGAAAGTTATCAGTTAGAAACACACATAACAAATAAAAAAAGGAGCAAGGACACTGGAACAAGTTTCCCATTTCTGAGATGATCAAAGGCAAGCACAAAGAACTAGTTTCATGAATAAGACATCCATTTAGTCCAGAAATTGATGCCACCAATCAATTTGGTCCCTAAAATTTACGTTCAATTTGGTTCTTAACATCGTCAAATCAGTCAATTAGTCCTTGAAATTGACAACCTTTAGTCAATTTGTTTTTTGATGTTATATAGGAACCAAATTGATTAACAATTACCATAATTGAAGACTAAATTGCTTTTTCGTAATGTGATCGAGAACAAAATGCATTGATAATTGCTAAGTATCTTATATATAGTGTTCATAAGCTTGTTATATTACGCAGTAAAAAAAAAGCTTGCTCTATTAGTAAAACAAATGATATTTAGTTCTCAAATTAATTATTATGAAATTAATATAAAGGGAATATTAATAGATTCATTTAATTGAAAATTTAATCATTTATAATCTTAAAATAGTAATAACGAATATAAAAAGAAAAATTGATACTCAGATATCATGTCTAAAAATGGAAGAATGTAATTATATCTACAATAATGACTATAAAAAGAAAATAAAATATTGATCTAAAAAGAGAAACTAATATATTAAACAAAAAAATATTATAAAAGAGATATAAAATATTTTGTCAAAAAATAAGAAAAATGATGACACTTAAATAATATTATATTCACCATTAGACTATAAAATAAATAAATAAAACATTTTAATATTAAAATATTATGCATTATACATATTATAAATTTTTTTAAGCTAAAACATGTTTGTAATTTTTAATAAATACTTGAATTTTGTATTTGTTTTATAATATTATTTTTTTGCTGTTTGATAAGATAAAATTTTATATTTTGCCATTAACACTTTTTTTAATCTATGATAAATTAGTGAATTTTGTAAAATTATGTTTGTTTTCAGATAAATTTTTGTCATTTTATTAGTCCCTTTGCAAAAGACTAATAACATATAAAAAAAATCAAAAAAGAAACATAAAATTCTCTAACTTATTAAGGATTGAAAAAAGTGTCAAGTATAAAAAAAAATTGTTTTATTATGAACTCAATGCAAAGAAAAAATTATAAAAAAAACAAAATTTTAGTAGTTATTAAATAAAAAATATATTTTAGTATTTTTTTTATTAAAAAAAGTTAGGGGTGCACAAGTCCAATCCTGACTATTCACACCCTCAAGGAAGGAAATGCTTGTGTCCATCTTTTACTAATATCTACTTCTAAGAAGGATGCTTCTCAGAGAGGTATAGTTGGATCTCCTGCATGGTCCTCTTTTCCTCTCCTACTCGATCTGAACATTCTTCTAGTGATCTATGGGTGTTCATTTCCTGCATTCCAGTTTCGTTTTTTCTTTCAAATGTGCAAAACTAGTAAAAGCCCTATAACACCTTTGAAAAAAGAAAATAAAGACAACGTATTAATAATATAAATAAAGACAACGTATTGGAAAGGGTCATATAATATAAAGAAATTGTGTTTTGGATACATATAACCTGACCTTAAACTTCTAAAAAAACAAACAAAACTGACCTTACATTTTACATCTATTCTTTTTTCTATTTATGTTGTTATTATCACATTATTGATTCATATATTTATAAATTTTTCTGTTTTTATCTCTTTTATTTAATTAGGAGTGTAATTAAATACACTAAACTTATTTATAAATTATTTAAACTCAATTTTACATAAGGTTAAAAATCTGAAAAAAATTCTCAAATTGACACAGTTATACTTATAACATATTCTAGATATATCAATCAGTCACATGTTCACTATCTATCCTTCTAATGAGTTTGTGATTAATTTTTCACAATAACAATTATACGGAAGAACACAATTGAAAGAAAAAAAAATTAGTGACCCAATTTAAAAAATATAAAATATGGACTTAATTAAAAATTTAGGTAAAAATATAAGGATGCAAATATCAATTTAACTAAATATATTTTATCCTTAAATATTTAATCATAGTACTATTCCTCAAAATATAAACAACTTTACATAACGAGATCCGAAGAGGGACAAACAAAACTGCCATCAACAAATATCTGCCTATGCCTATCATCACACTAATTTTTTTTACAAAAGTCTTTCGGAATCGGTTATTTACATATAACCGATGCCATAGTCAAAAATGGCCAAGTACATAGTAATTGTCTAACCATAATAATGTAAGCCTTAGAATCTTATCACAATTGTGAGAGTGCCGCGTAACCTCTTCATGCAATCTCTAGCTACTACGTGTCACTCCTTGTTGTCGCCGCTACACGCTCTGATCCGTGGCATGTTTGATTCTGTTTTTTATTGTTTCACTGCACCCAGATTTAGCAACATATATACCATTTGTTAAAGTTAGAATCGCAAACAACATTCTCTGACGTACGTTTGATTGATTTTCATCAACAATAAATATGGCTTTTATTGTTATTGTTATAAATATAAACTAGTGAGATTGGTGGTGTGAGCGTGTAACCGTGATTAAAAGTTTTGATTAATATATGAGTATGGTACCATTGAATTTGATTCCTGAGGTAGTGAGGAATTTGGCTCATGAGCACGCACAAGTGGTGCCCATATCACTCTTTGTGGCTGTTCTCTGCCTCTGCTTGGTCATTGGTCACTTGCTTGAAGAAAATCGATGGGTTAATGAATCCATTCTTGCCATTATAGTAGTATGCTATATTCTCTCTACCTCTATTTTAATCACAATGTTCATAGTTTTCATTTCTATTTTTTTCTCCATTATCCAAATCCATAAATTGCATATGCAAGGATAAGGCTGCCTATAATATCTCTCTCCCTTATTCTCCAGGCAATGGGTTACGTAGTTAATTTTAGTTTTTTTATCCAAATCCATATCAGACCATACATACATCGCTACTCTTGTCTGTGTTATGCATGCACCATTTGTTGATAGCTAGCAACAAAAGGTTAATGGTTCAAAACTTAGCTTATATGGAATCATTGATGGATACTATACGATTAATTTTGCATGGCAAAACGGTTACTAGGGAGCATGGTTTTAATTGCGATTGCGCGGAGAATCAGAAAGCCTTAATATTGTGGATAATTGCTGGAAAATGTGGCTTGTGGTTACATTGCGGTGAGTAATAGCTTGACATTTCCGATTGAGGAACGCTTTTTAAAACCATGCTAGGAAGAGTGAGGGTTGAATATTGTACATGTATGTCAAGGAAATAAGGAAATGACTTATAGTACTAATGAATATTAATTAATAAATCAATATTTGAAAAGACACCAAGAAAAGAATGGAACATGGGGTGTTCTAAAAAATGGAGTTGCTTTTGAGTAGCAATGTCGTTTTACTTAATTATTTAAGATTATATTAGTGACTGTGGGTGAGTGAAAATTTCCCTCACATACAATACAATATACCAATTATCTAACAGGTTAACTTTATATATACAGATAGATATGAAATTAATCAATAGTACATGGTGATACTGAAGTATCGGATTGCCGATGAAAATGCCTCTCTGAATTATATATATCCTCTTCAATCTTCATCATAGATTAGTGTTGGATTACCTTATTTACGTAGTTGCAATGGCATGAAGAACATCAGTATTTTGATTTTCTATGTGGTTTGTTGCTTTCCAGAAATAGTTCTAACCGGATATATTTATTTCTCTCTTATATTTTCCCCTTTCCTTAACAGGGTGATTCTTTTCAAACAATTCAATACTATTATTTTTACCTATACTTTTGTAGGATTATAAAAAGAAATTAATGTTGAATACACTCTTTCATTGAGCCTTTGTTCGTACCTCTTTAATGAAGAACTATTCTTCATATATCTCCTTCCTCCCATAATATTCAATGCAGGGTAATAACCGATACTGAAATAAAAACACCGATCCATGTATATAGCTATATTGGATTTGGATGATATTGGCTCATCTTAAATTGATTCACCTATAGGAACAATTTTCTCTTCAACGGACACGGTTTGCACACTGCAGGTTGGTTATATTGGTAAATGGTTAACTTTCATTTGACTCTTTCTGCTTGCTCTTATTGTTGAACACGGCATCTGGAATCTGTTGTAGGTTCTCCATCAAGATGAAACTCCTTTACTATACAGCCTAGTCTTTGGGGAAGGAGTAGTAAATGATGCAACATCAGTTGTTCTCTTCAATGCAGTGCAAAAGCTTGATGTTTCGAGATTTAGCGGCAAGACGTTCAGTGTTATTGGAGAATTCTTGTATCTATTTATAACAAGCACTGGTCTTGGAGTTTTAGTGAGTTCCTTTAATGAATGCAAAATTGACCTAATAATATTTTTGCATGTGTTGCCAGATGACTTCATGGCTTTCTATAAGTTCTCTAGTTGATGGTGTTGCTTTCACATGCATCTTATACCTACTTGTTACATGAAGCAGCATTTGTGACTGAAGTTTAAAAAGTTTTTGTTTTGTTCTCTTGAAGTCTAACCCAGGGGAATTCACATGTGATTCAAAGCACTGTTATCATTTTCAACTTAGATTTTTATTAATGAATTTTATTGCTTACACAGATTATATCAATTTTGAAAGTTGTACTATTTGTTTCTTTTTTATAGAAAAAGAAATTTTATTAGGAAAAAAGATAAGAAAATACAATGAGGGTGTGGTAAGGTAATAAGGTATCCTCCAAACACAAGACCAAAAACAAATAGAGAAATACAAGAATAAAGTAAGGTTGCAGTAAGCCTAGCCAATCTATCCATGTTCCAAACCAAATATAGTAAGTTGGTAACCCCCTAGAAGCATCCACGGGTAGAACACAAAAAAGAAGCTAATGGCATAATCATATCGCCTCAATGAAAAGTTAGGGATATGGAGGCTCCCTCAAAATATGTGTTTGTTCTTTTTCCAACCAAATGCATCAAAGAATTGCAAGACTTTGATACTGCCACACATTTCTTAGCCACCTTATTTGTATATAAAAAAAAAAAAAATTCTAACCAGTAAAAACTGCTTAAGGTAGAAAGACACACCTAGTGATCTTGGAAAAACTAGGAAAGGGAATTGCAAGCTGTTCCATGCTTGACTTGCACATAACACACTTGTGATTGGATATGGCATGAGAGGCCGATGTCTGACAAGTTATATTTGTGCTTATCCTGTTAAACACCGTAGTCCTTACACAAGACATCACTTTAGAAAGAGCACAGGAATTCTGAAATTTGGTTGTCATTTGTCAAGCAAGAGATTGTGAAGGCTGGGGAATACGTAAGAAACTGAAAATGGAATTTGCAACAAAATGCTTTTTAAAGTCTTTTTCCTATCAGGATTAGTAGAAAGGTAGTAGAATCAAATAAGAGCAAGGTGGATTAAAAATGCATTTTTATTTCAAACTAATTTTTAAGTAGTGTTATTAGTACAATGCCCAGAACATGCTCTCCTTTTTTCCTTCTCCTGTCATTTCATTGAATAAATGCATATTTATGCAGACTGGCCTTCTCACAGCATATATCTTGAAAGCCTTAAGCTTTGGAAGGTATGTATTTTTCTCTAAAAATTCTCACAAATGGACCTTTCAAAATGTCATAAAGTGGGAATATCAAAGTTTAATAATTACACTCATATTATGTTAGAAGGGGAAACTTTGAGTACACGTTAACAAGTTTGCCTCTGCATATGCGTGCAGACTGTAAGGTTTTATGTGTCCATGTTGGTATTTTAATAAAATAATGATAATTATTAGGAAGAAGTTGTGATAATAACGACCCTGCCACAGATCCGGGTTCGCGTTTCTTAAAGTGAGTTATAACAAGGAACCCGGATTAGTGTGATGAGGTTGGATTAGGTCGGATAAGGTCGGTAGAGGGCAGAACCTTGGACTTGTGAAGTGCCAAGGTAGGAATCTGAGCAAGGTCGGATGAGGTCAGATAAGGTCGGTAGAAGGTGGAACCTTGGACTTGTGAAGTGCCAAGGTAGAAACCCGAGCGAGGTCGGATAAGGTCGAAAAAGGGCGAAACCTTGGACTTGTGAAGTGCCAAGGCAGAACCCGAACGATGTCGGATGAGGTCGGATAAGGTCGGAAGAGGGCAGAACCTTGGACTTGTGAAGTGCCAAGGCGGAACCCGAACGAGGTCGGATGAGGTCGGAAGAGGGAGGAACCTTGGACTTGTGAAGTGCCAAGGCGGAACCCTAATGAAGTCAAATTAGGTCGGATAAGGTCGATAGAAGACGAAATCTTGGACTTGTGAAGTGCCAAGGTAGGAATCCGAGCGAGGCCGGATGAGGTCGAAGAAAGTCGGAGAAGGGAGGAACCTTGGAAGTTATATTGCCAAGGACGGACACAACACGTGCTTATACAACAGGTGAGACTTGGTTGTCTTGTACCTTATATCTGCACAAAGTTATCCGGGTTACATACGCCGAGTTACACAAGGTAGGCTCTTGATGGGTAATCTGAACCCGGCAGCATGTGCGTTGATGACAAGCTGTTTTGACAGCTGGCACACACGCCAAAGCCCTTTATATAGACCTCTTCTCCACGTTTCGACGCCAACACTATTGTCTTCTCCCTCTCTTTGCTTCCTCCATTTCCAAGTGAGAGAGATTTCATAGCCATTCACTCTTAACCAAAACTCTTTGCATGCAACTGAGAAATTGAAAGGAACCACCTGTAGCTAGGTTCCAACATTAGTTTCTCCAAAGACCATCAAAAAGAGAGACCGTCTTCCCCAAGAACTTTCGCAAAGTTTTGGTTGTAAGGGAAAGAAGGCATTCTAAGGACATACGAGCTTGGTGAGGCTGTCCTATAGCCTTCCTGAAGTTTTGAAAAGGTAAGACACTCACGTTTTATCGATTGATTGAGATTTTATGTTGAGAGGATTTATGACCTAGAGCTGGAACTAAGCTTGGGTCCTTTCTGGAAAAGAATAGCATTTCTTTTCATGCCATGGTTGATGACCGTCATGAACGGCTTGCATGCAACGGTTGATAACCGTTCTATTTCTTGCATGTTTTGTAGAGTGTGATAGAGAGGAAATAAATGGTTGTAACCACGAGGCCGGGAAGACCAACATAATGCTTAGAGCAGGTAAGCTCTCCGTTCTTGAGATTTTTTTTTCCTTGATCGTGTTCCACCACACTCCGAGGAGTGATGGTCCTGATATGTAATGATGCATGTGGTATTGAACTTGTGTGTTACTGCTTTTGGTTGAAAACATGTATATATTGATATGTTGTGTGTTTGACGAGCTTCTCTAGCCAGTAGAATGGACTAAATATGGACTTTCCTTGGAGCCAAAGTCATGTGGAACAACTCTAAGTGGTCAATTAGTATATATGAAAACCCTGAGAGAGTGTGCCCTTATAAGGATGATTCTCTCTTGGAAGAGCCATATACGTCCAAGCAGACTCCTAAGAGAATGTGCCCTTCAGTGGATGATCTTCCTCAGGCAGTGTTTGCGAAAGTCCTGGGAGAATGTGTCCTTAAGTGGATGATCTTCCCCAAGCAAAGATATACAGGGAATGTGTCCTTAATTGGATGATCTTCTCTTGTTATATCTGTGTTGTTATATACATGTTATGCGTTTTATGACGAGCCGGGATGACCGGATTATGTGATGCCGGGTTTGATGCTATGCGTCGTGAAAGGCAAACCCGGGGAGGAGAAGCCTCCAAGGACCCGGAATTTACTGAGATTTATATCTCACCCTGATTGGGGATTATATGTTTTGCAGGTGATGAGCCGAGAGAGGACGACGGATCTCGAGACAGGAGGCCTGGGTAGTGAGACAGTCCGAGGGATTCCGGACAAGAGCTCGAGCGGAGAAGGGATTCTGAATGAACTTTAGTGTTATTTTGAGAGCGTGTTGGCTCATTATTTAGTTATGTACATATATATATGCGCTTTGTACCCCGGCCTTGTGGGGAGAACGTACCCGACACATATTGTTGTAATTTCATGAACGATTACCATACATAATGTACAAACGATATTTGTGGACGTATTATGACGTCATACTTGTAGTTGCTTCCTAATTAATTATTATTAATTAATTGCTGCATTTAACGACCATAATTGAATGTTAACAACCGAATGCATATGGGGTGTTACACAGACATTCAAGTGTTCGTGAAATTTCATTGATGATCTCAATGGCATACCTATCCTACATGTTGGCAGAGGTATTGGAAGGAAGCTAATAGAATTTTTCTGCTATTGATTTGACATTAGTTGCAAATTATCTATAGAACTATATGGGTTTGGTATCAGTTAGCATGTAGGTAGCTAAGCTTATGGAGATTTGGGCTTTATAAAGGTTTCTTGTGATTTTCTCTCTTTTTCTTTTTTGATTTTTCAACTAACCTCTCCCTAAGTTTTCATGAAGCCTATTTAGTGTAAAAGTTAGCATATGATAATTTTTTAACCAAAACCTTCAATGTTTATTTAATTGACAATCTATTTTTTTCTGCAGATGAACTAAACTAGAAGTCTAGAAATGACTTCCCTTTTGTTTTGACCATCCATCTTAATTGCAAATTCTTATGCAGCTATTTGATCTGAGTGGAATCCTCACCGTTTTCTTTTGTGGAATACTAATGTCACATTATGCATGGTATAATGTGACTGAAACTTCAAGAATCACAACCAGGTATTGATTAATCCATCAAAGATTTTCAGTCATTTCCAGATTAAATGGTGTGAGATTTCTGATTTGTTTCCCTTCTACAGGCATGTGTTTGTAACAATGTCATTTATTGTAGAAACCTTCATATTTCTATATGTGGGAATGGATGCCCTTGACATTGAGAAGTGGAAGATGACCCAATTAAGGTCCTAATCCTTTCTACAACTCTAAATAATTATATTTTATCTAGAGTTTACCTAAACTAACACATCACATACTAATGGCATGTTATTTATTGTCTAATGCATGTCCTTGTATGGTGTGTTTACTCGTTACTGATTGCATAGTGTCACTGAGTACATAGACAAGTTTATATGACTTCAACAACAGGGTCAAGAATGTCCAAAATATTTACTGGATTATGACATCATTGGATTACGATAAAGAAAACATTATATTTAATGATACAGTATAATCTGCTTATAATTTGGGAAACAATCAATAGTAATTTGATTAATGCATAAAGTTACATGTTAGCTACCTCTGTTGCTTGAGATTGTTTTCAGATGACACACAAGATCTTAAGTATTTGATATTTTGCATTATTTTTCCTTCTGGAATCTTCTTAAGAAGAATTTGTGAGATATATTTCAACATATCACCTTGGTATAATAGCCTTTATTTCTTCTAATAAAGCATAACTTCTTCACTGCAGTTATGGAAATTTGATGGGGATATACAGTTCCTTAATCCTATTGATATTGCTTGGGCGGGCAGCATTTGTTTTCCCTCTCTTTGTTCTTGCCAATTTTACAAACACACGAGCTACTTCTGACCGAGCATCAAGTATCACATTCAAACATCAGGTTTCTAAACATATTTTATATGATATTCTCATAATGTAAATGTTACAGTTATTTAAGAAAATATCTTTAATTATTTATTGCCTTCTTAAGTTTGGTAAACCATCCAGATAATCATTTGGTGGGCTGGGCTAATGAGGGGAGCTGTCTCCATTGCCCTGGCTTTCAAACAGGTATCTGCATAAAATTCAAATTTCTAGATATTATAATTAGATAGAAATTTTATTAAATAAATATGACTGTTAATCAAAAGACTTGCAGTTTCTCAATCATCTTTCGTTGATCTTCCTATTGCAACCTTGCATAATTTGCCAATGCATTATGTATGGAGCTCACAGTTATGCAACCACCAATGACACTGGTACCTTAAGAAGGAGTTGCCACTGAATTCCTCTATTTTTATTTATTCAGTTCACATTTTCTGGAGTTACTACTGATCCAGTGATCCAGTTAATGCAACAATGATTACCGATACCATTATTGTTGTCCTATTCAGCACGCTAGTGAGTTGAGGCATTTCTTCTATCTTGAAAGTAAGAAATAACAACATAAAATAGTTTATGTAGAGCTAATGAATATTAATTTCCAATTGTTGTCTTCAACCAAAGTGAAATCATTTCTTGCCCCTGCTTTCACCCAGGTTTCAATTACTTGCAGCTTGGTCATTCTTATAATTTGGTCTAACCTTTAAATAATTGATATAGCTCCAATATCATTGCAGGTGTTTGGTTTTCTCACAAAACCACTAATTAGATATCTGCTTCCCCACAGTGCATTAAGGAAAACCATCAGCCATGCAGAATCAGGTTCACCAGTTGACGATTTGAATCTTCCTTTCCTATCCCTTGAGGAGTCAGCAGCGACCAACATTAGCAATGCAAAGGAAAGCTTGTCCATGTTAATAGAAATTCCTGTGTTCACCATATATCGCTATTGGAGGAGGTTCGATGATGCCTACATCATGAGACCTATATTTGGAGGACCTCATGGAAACCAGTCACAGTGCTAGCAAATAGCAAATCATGGATATCTCGACGATGCACTTGACTTTTGGAACACAAATGATGATCCATTTGAATCCAATGTTGAAGATGAGTAGCTGCCACTAGGATTCATTGCCACTGTTTTTGATGCTCAAGTGAGGATTATAGTAAGTAATAATGGCCATCTATCTTTGAAATATCACACAGGGCTGTGAACTTACTTGAAGCTTTTAAGAAGTGCATTTGCCTTTGGTCATGAATGTTGTGGCAAGTTTGGAAACATTTTGAGTTAATGCATCCAGCTGATTAAAGTACTTTTATTGAGTTAATTTCATGAGCAAGTGAATTTGTGCTGAATGTCTTATTTTGGATTGTTGCCTTTATATAGTGGGGGAAGCTAGGGGGATGCATTACATTCAATTCATTTAAATGCCTCTGTCCTAATCCATATACTGCTTTGTGCATTGAATTCAGAAAACAAGAAACAAGCATTTTGTAAGGCAGATTAAGGATAGAAAATCTCTGAATAGTAGTACATCAAACATCTTTGTAGAATCTACTAGATAGGGAACTGATACATCATACACCTTGCAGACGTGAGGAAAAGACAGATTAAAAAAACTACTCTTTTATTTAAGGGGAACAGAATGCTAATTTCAAAGCTTCTCCAATAATACAGCACATGAAAGGCAACTAAAGACCAAGGGGTGCTCAAATATCTTGATTCTCAAGAATTGCTTCAAATCACTGCAAAATGAAGAAGACATAGTCAAGAAACACTGTCTAGTCAAAATAAAGTCTAAGTCGTATTTATGTTAATAAAACTTCTATTCAGGCTTAAGATGATTACCTCTAAATTCAGGTGGTGTTTTCAGACCACATTTACGGGGCAAGGCAAAAGCATTGGCGGGGTTGATTCCAAGTGCAGGTAGGACAGACTTGTATCTGCAAAAGCAAGGCAAATTGGCATTTTAACAACTTAACAGCATTTTTCATTGGGTTTTGGAGGGTGGTTCCCAGTAATTGCTTCAAAGCATAAGTTTAGCTTATTTGACTCTATGTCACATAAAACATAAGGCTTTGGCACCACCCAATATGGTAATGAGCAATGCTGCTGCTAGCCACTGCACCAAAGCATTGCCACTAGTCTGTGCCATACTCTCCTTAACCAAGTTACTCAGATCTAAACGTTTGTGGTTTTGGTTGCCTATTGTTAATTTATACTTGAGTTTGGAGTGTAGCTGGATTATTGTTTTGTATATGTTTCTTTTACTTTTGGGTGAGTCATTAATCCACTCTGTGGATGTTCACGAGATAGGATTATTATTTTAGAATTAAAGATTTGATCTTAACCACAACCAGACTTAAACTGGTCCATTACTTGCTATTAACTAAAAAATAATTAATAAAAATAAAAGAGCCTTGCTATAATCCGTTCATGCATGAATTTGCACCTCTCGAACCTTACTGGCTGTATTTTATTTTAAAAAAAATGTTATTAAAAGAATAAAAAAAATTAAAAAAAAAAAGTCTTTGACATAATGCATGACATTTTACTTGTGTAATTAAATTAAAATAACAAGAAATTTATAATAACTCACATATATTATTTCATTATAATTCACATATATTATTTAACCATTTAAATTATACTATCTTAATAAAATATTACATTTTTTATGCATAGATATCAACTCAAGTAACAGGGGATTCTTCATCTTTATTTGTATGTAATTCGTTCTTCTTATTTTTAACAAGAGATTAATTGGTATGCACTGAGGGTAAGATTCCTTTACTCTCATGTCTAAATAAAATTTAGTCAATTAATTATGTTAACATATCGGTTAAAAATGTATTTTAAATATAATAGTTATCGGTTAATTAAAAATCTATTGTAAATATCAATAGAGTTAGGTCTAATTAAAAAAGGTTAGTCTTTCACAATATTGTAAATTAAGATTTGAAAATCTATTGGAAGAGACGTTGTTAATAATGTCTGGCCGTATTTTGTATATGATAGTCTTTGAAAGAGAATATCATGGGAAAACAAAACACTCATTTGGGTGATTGAGCTTTTAATTTTTGTTTTTTAAATGCAATAATAAAATGTGTTACAAAGAAAAAATATTTTTGATGACTTGTTTTTAAAAACATTTTGTGTTCATTTTATAAAAAAAATTGTGAATTTAAATTTTTGTTTTAAAAAATAGAGGTTTGTTACATTTGACAAAATGATATTTTTTGTTATCATCATCATTACAATTAATATTATAACCACATCACAATTAGTATTACCTTCGTCATCATCATCGCCATCAACATCACCAACATTATTATCACCACCTTCATCACTATAATTGTCACTAATCCACCATCACCACATGCATCACTTCTACTTCCACCACTATCACATTGTTATTACCACCAATGTCATTGTCATACTCATTATTTTAACCATCACTACTATCATGTTGTTGTTATGTCATCATCGTTGTCGTCGTCATTATACAAAAATTAAAGTATTTTTAAATTAATTTTAATACAATATAAAACCTTTAAAATGAATTTATTTTAAAATTAAAAACTGATTTTAAAAATTAATTTTAAATTTTTTTGAAATTAAAACTAAAAGTTGGTTATTGTTTTTAAAAATTTCAAAACTAAAATCTAAAAACCATCCCAACTGGGACCTAAAAAAACCAAAAATGGGTTTCAACGATGTAAACGCAGTGGGCACATTTTTGTGGTACTTGGCCAAGAATCAAGAATGTAAACGAAAGAGACACTGTACCTTCATACTTTGTACTGATATCCGATCAGTCGATCACCAAGTATGCACAATAGCTTTAATTTAATGTTTCTCTCCCTTAAAAAAAAAAAAAAAACTGCTACATTCAGCCATAAAATACTTCATACACATCATATTTACAATACTGATATCCAATATTAATAAACATGTTTCATAATATTGATTCAGCTAGCGCTACAAAAATTATGGTAGGGTAGGTCTGGATTGGAAAGGCCTGGTTCAAGTCATTGATGAATTTAGCTGCGTGACAGTAATTGCCATAAATGTGTAATGTGTAATTGACATTATTGACTATGACTTGATTATAAGAATATTTTTAAAGTCGGAGATTTTCACGGTTTTTGTTATTTAGAGTCTCCTGATTTATTTATTTTTTTACAGGACAGTCTCTATTGTTATTTATTCTTTTTCTCTTATTATTATTATTATTAGTGTATGTTTGGTAGGCTAGAATTTAAGCAAGAAAAGAAAAAAAAAAAAAAAAAAGAGAAGGGAAGGGAAATGTAAGAACTTCATCCACTGATAAAGGAGAAGTCTGTAGGAAATATTTGAAATTGGCGTGGGATTCTCGTCAAATCTTCAAACCAAAAATGTGAAGAAGTGTGTGAAAATTAAATGTGCACACGCTCGTTCTGTTTTACCCGAATATCCCTGTAAAGCAGTCTCATATATGATAACATATAATTGATTACGAGGGTGCATTCTTTCTTTTATTTTAGAAATATTTTTTTCTGGAAATATGATGTGAAAATGTTACTTCTAAATATTTCAAAAAAAGTATGATATATCTTATAATAATTATTTTATTACTTAATGTAAAAATAAATATTTTTGATCTCGTATTCCCAAAAATAAATAAATAATCTATGAATCAAATACCTCTCATATGTATAACATAATTCATTACTACAATTGAAAAAAATTGAAAAAAAAATAAGGATAAAATCTTATTTTTGTTAGGATATGCTTTTTATCTCTAAACTTTTTTATATTTATGATTTTGTTTAAACTTTTTAATGATCAGTCAACCTTGAACTTTTTTGTCTAATGTTTTAGTTTTTTTCTATTTATTTTACATGTTAAATAATGATATAACATTAATTTTATGATTATTTTATCTGATTATGTTTTCTGACGATTAAAATTATCAGATATTGTATTTTTAAAAATTAAATAATTTATGAGGCTAAATTTCATCTTGGGCACCTAAGAACTTGGAAAATAAATTACATCCATACCATTTCATAAACCACAAAATCAAATCACAAATTGTCCTTGAAAAAACATCAAATTACATAGACAAATCAGTTTTGATAAAGAATACACATTAGAAGTGTATTAAAATTTATTTCCATTTAATTGTCAAGTAAAATAGAGTAATATTTCTATGCCTTAAATATATTTTTAATATTTCATATATAAGTGATTTTTTTAGTCCTTCAAAAAAACTTATTTTAATTAGTTTCTCAAATTTTTTTAAAATTACTTTTAGTCTCTCATTCTTTGCATTAATAATGTCATAATTTGTGATAATTTATTAGCGTTAAAATTTTCTTTTTAATTTAATTTCATTAAAAATAATTTGTGACAATATAAAACAACTAGAATATGTAAATAAGTATAACAATTTTATATCTATCTATTTATTTTTTAATATCGTAAAAAAAATGTCACTAAATCATACGAGCAAAATATTTTAATGGTTTAAAATTGCTATAAATTATTTTTAAGAAAATAAAAACTAAATTTTAACAGTTAAAAATCATTAAAAATTTGTGAAATCATGAACACATTAAACAAAAAGAAACTAAAAGTAACTTTTCAAAAATTTGAGAGACTAATAAAAATAAATTATTTTTTAAGGACATAATTATCTAAATTTAAAATATTAAAAATATATTTAAGCCTATTTCTTTTGCATCTAAAAAATAAATTATTTCCATTTAATTCCTCATGTATGAAAATGTATCATAATAAAGTGATGACAAAATATTTTGAGGAATTAATTAGACGAACATAATCTTACTTGGAGGAATTAAAAACACATATAATCCCTTTTATTTCTTAGATAAGCAACACACATTAACATCACTGTTTTGTTGTGAAATCAAGGTTTCAGCTCCCAACTAAAAAACACAAGGACTAATCCGTGAAAATAAGATCTATTTAGGGACATCACTCAGTGTTTGCATGATTCATATTCATAGTTTTGCGCACACTTTCTTTGGTACACAAACCATCTTAAAGGCCTTCAACTTCTCCACTTCCAATCCAACCTTCAAGCTGTAACATACCACCCTTGCATTGATCACCATTTCACCATGATTTGGCAACAGCACCAACTGACATTTGTTCACCACTGCCTCTGGCAAAGACCCTGATCCACAACGGGTAAAGAAGCACCCCACAGAAGGGTGCTCCAAAATGAACTGCTGATTAGGAACACATCCACCACACACAACCCCTCTTCCTTCAACTCTCTCCTTAAACCCTAGTGGAAAAGCTGATTCCACACACTCAAAACCCTTAGGGGGTTTAAGTGCTGCCAAAAATGGCATACCTGATAGCTCAAGCCCCAACAGCAATTCCTGAAACTGACATGGTTCTAATGTGCACTCACTACCAAATGCACAATAAACCACAGAGCCAGCTTCAAAATTTCCAAGCCATTTAGCCCATTTTTCATCCAAATGACATGTGGTTCCCTTTGGAATAACACACCCTTCAAGCAACACATGCCTCCTATGATAATCAACATAATAAGCTCCTTCAACCACTCTGCTAATACTACCGTTGAGTCCTGCTGCATAAGATTGAGTTAGAGAATTTGTATAACTTTCAATGTAAGCAATGCCTTTACCATGCTCAAGTTTTAATCCTGATCCAGCAAGGAGTTTTGGTTCATGGGAATGATTAAGCATGAGGTCATGTTCAGCTATGTTGCAGCATCCTAATTTAGACATGCCAAAAGGGTATGAACATGATAAGTCATAAGCCAATGATGAAATGCTTACAACATAATATACTAAGGACTTAATGCCTAGGCACCGAGTTAAGCATGGTCTTGGTACCCAATATGCATGATCAAGGAACACAATGTTTAATTTTAGCTCAAGGAGGTGGACTTCAATGTCCTTCTCTAATAGTGAGGCAGTGGAGGAAGGAACTTCTTAAGTGATGGGTTCAGCAACATGGGGAATTAGGCCACAATCATTGTGAGGAACACAGATTGGAATAAGGGTAATGAGATAGGGGTGGTGATTTAGGTGCTGTAAGGGTGCATGTGTGTGCTTTGGAATGAAGAAAGAGATTCTGTGTCCTCTTTCTGCAAGCTTGTTGGCAAGGTGGAGAAATGGTGTGATGTGTCCCATTGTAAACCATGGGAGCATAGCTATGTGCGAAGAAGGTGAAGAAGCCATAATGGCCAAATGTTGCAGTAAGTCAACCAGAGACAAAGAAATCTAGGAGGGCTAGTTGGTTCACTGTGTGAGAATCAACTTTCCTACAACACTATTTATAGAGTTTTACAGTTACCCACGTAAAAGCTTGTGATCCCCACGTCACAAATTCATTATTTTGAAGTTAAAAATTACCAACATGTCATTGTATTGGGCTGATTGCATGTTCCAACCCTTAAATAAAGGTCAGGATTGAAGTTTTATAGTTTGTAAATGAAAATAAATATAGTTAAAATAGGAAATCCTAACTATTATATGTTATTAGTATGATTTTTTAATTGAGATTTATAACCAATTGAACCTTTAATATTTTACATCAATGATAAAGTGACCTAAAAATGTTAAAAATTGATGTTGTGTAGTATTATGTATTACTACTTTTATTTTTTCTATTTTTTATCAGCCACTTGCAAATACAATGATCCCCTGGTTGTCAAAAAAAAATTATGACAAGAAAAGGACGTCAGTCCTCAACTGTGAATGCACCTATTGGGCTATTCCCGTCAGTGCTTAAATGAGCACTTCATGACTTCAACTAAGTTTGTAGAGAAATATCAATGAAATTAAATAGTAAAGGCATGAAAGCACGAAAGTAAAGTAACGTAGTTGTGAATAATAAATATTAATGAGAAATAGGCTTGTTTATTTTCGTCTAGTTTATCCATTGGGTATGTAGGTATCTTTATATATACACAAGGAAGCAGGTGAGGGTAGTTGTAGAATTTAATTTGAAATAATGAAGTGCAAAAAAATGGCTTAAATTGATTGAAAAAAAAATGACAAGGTTTGAAAAAAAGTGTGTTAGATCCTTCACCTAGGAATTAATAGCAATAAAAAAAAGTGTGCATCAAAAAATGAGTAAATGAAGGCAAAAGAAAATAACGTGTGCTAAAAAATACTTAGTGATGAATAATGGTAATTAAGTGGAATTAAAAAATATAATTTTACATTAAAAAAATTTAAGATTTTACATTTCTTTTTTATTTAATGAGTCGAAAAATACATATTATTTTCTTGTCATATACATTATAATTGTCATACAATGTGGAATAACTATACTAATGATGATATTCTTTTTTTCATTCATAGATAGTCATTTCATTCTTATTTGACTTTACTTTATTAATTCTCTCAATTATATATGTGCAAACTATATTTATAGTCCTTGAAATATTGGCCAGACAATCATATATATCTGCCAATTATATATCAAATCAATCATTATTAGTAGCAATATTAACATCAACAAATATATCTTAAAATATATAAATAATATAATTGAAGTATAATTTCTGCTCAAATTCCGGTAATAATAAGTTGATTTAATTTAAAATCTTAAATAATTTTAATATTGACTATAAATTACATAAAATATTTATTTATCCATATTAATTTATTTTTTTACTACAAGATTAATTTTATACTAAAAATGCATGTAGTACATAGTTTATATTAGTGGTTAGGTGCATCGGTTACTAATTAAATCCAAATTTAACTGTTCAAATTAACATAAATGTACATTAAATGCATTATTTTATTAGTGGATAGTTATATCTATTTTTTTAAGGAGTTGTATCGGTTTTTAATCAAAAAGAAATTCAATTGTCTCTTGTTAAAAGTTTGGCGTTCTAAAAACTATCGAGATGTGCAAAAGTATGCATATATTAATGACTAAAATATGTTTATACTAAAAAGTTTAGAATTTGTTCTGACAAAATTTTGAAGACGTTTTTTTTTTTTTACAAAATTTAAATCTATTGTTTTTTGGTCCATTTGGATTATCCAAACTTATGTGGCAATTGTTTTGACGTTTTAAAAAAAAGGGTTTGTCTTCTTCACCTTCGTATTGTATTATGCATAACAAAGAAATACTCTATTTTTTACATATATGTCCTAATATTGTACACGTTAGGATAATATGACTTGATATAAATATTTTCTTGTCCACGATATTAAGATTCATATCCAAATAATGCAAAGACATATGAAAAGGTTAGAATGGGAGGCTAATTAAAAAATCAAAAAAATTGATTTGTTGAATGTGCTGGAAACATCATGTATGATGTCACACACACTTTTTAATGAAAAGTTCATTGTAAATCTAGCATCTAGGACTTGTTCTTGTAATCTACGGACATTGGTAGTCATACCTTGTAGGCATGTTGTTTCTACTATACAACAAATCATGGAGAAACCAAAAGACTATGTTCATGACTACTATCATAGAGAGACTTATGTTAAGTGTTACAGTCACACAATGAGTCCAATAAATGGTGAAGATAGATAGCCAAAGGATACCAATGATCCAATTCTGCCTCCAATCTACAAGGTTGGGCTTGGAAGCCTAAAAAAATTAAGAAGAGAGTAAGATGAAAAGACAAGACCAACAAAATCGAGAAGAAAAAATACCAAAAACAATTACAAAAGATGCCTTCAATATGGACACAACACTTGAACCTGCAAAGAGCGACATGTGGTAGCTAGTGGATCTCAGGCACAAGCTGTTGGATCTGAAATTCCAACAACAAGAAACAATGTTGCAGATCGAGTCATATTAGTGTCTTAATAGGTCTTGACATTATCTAGATATGAATGTCTTAATATATTATGCACGACAAAATATTTATATCAAGTCATATTATTCTATCGTGCACGATATTCAAACATATATGTAGAAAACATAACAATTCTTTATCATGCACGATACAATCTAAAAGGTGAAGAAAATGAACCTTTTCTTTAAAAAACATAAAAATAATTGTCAGCTAGGTTCGGATAATACATTTAAATTTTGCTAGAATGAAAAAAGTACTCAAAAGATTCTAAACTTTTTTATATGTATAGGAACTAAAAATATATTTTAGCCTCTATTAATTGATAAATGATTTTCATGCTTGGTTATTTGCACGTACACACATTAATTGCATTTTGTGTTGCAAATAAAGTTGTTAATAGGGAAATTGAAGAGTCGGTCACAAATGATTCACCAGTATCATTGGATTTAAACGGTATTTCCTCTTCTATTTAAACCAAATGAAGAGTGGTTTTTCAATGCCCATTCGATTTGTTCCTTTCACATTATGTCTTTAAGAAAAATTGTTCATCTTCTTTAGGGTTTAGGGTTAATGATTGATTTTTCAATATGATACTGCTATGATTGGTTTATACTACTATTTTTCTCAAATGGGCATTCCCCTGTTGATATAAACGTGAATTAAAGCAATGTTATTTTAATTGTGTAGGTTTTTTTTTATCATATCGTAAACAATTTTAACATTGTTCCTCTCTGGATTTCAGATTTTTTAGAAGGGAAGGTAACATTTTTTACTCATGATTCTTTTGACTTTCGTTTGTTCTTCTCTCTTACGCCGGCAACATCGTCTGGATGATATGCATTGTGTGATTTTCGTTTGCTTATTACTGAGGTTTGATTATCTCAACATGTACATATCTGGTGTCGAGATATAACTTTACAAATTTTCCTCTTCGTAATAAATTAGGAGATTGTTTCAATACTGTAGTTACTTTGTTGAAGGAAGAGGGTGACATCTCATTCGGATTATAAAGCTTGCTACAATAGTCCAGGCATCTAGGGTAAAGTGGTGAATAATCAATTTTAGTTTAACTGAATACTCCCCCTTTTTGGATTATTTTTTGTAATTGAAGTTGAATTTTTTGTATGTGTAATTTTTCATATTTGTCAACAGGGGATGGATTTATGATGGGAAAATTTGAGTATGAATCTAAAATAGGATTTGGAAACTTGAAATTGAGCTTCGTTGACTATATTGACTTTGAAATTTGAAAATTAGGGTAACATGTCTATTAATTTAGTGAACAATGAAGCAACAGAATAAGCATTACTCAAAGATGATTTTGTACAGAAAGCAAATCAACGGGAAATAAGGAATATGTTACATTGTGAGACGTATTCAAAAATAGACTACTCATTTATTTTTGTTATGTCTCATATAATATATGCAAATATATTTATTTTTCATTTAATTCTTCTAAAATTTGGGTTTTGGTTTGTAAGTTTTGTTTTTCATTTAAGACCAGCACTGGCTTTTAGTTCCTATCAAATCTCATCCTTTTTGTCATCTATCCTTTTAATCAATCTGTATAAATAATATAGTTTTGGCAAATATATGTCAATTTTATAGTATAATAATGTTATTGTTATGTTTCAATCTTCCAAGCAACCTAAGATTAAATTAAAAAGGACGGACACAAGTCTCTAAAATGTTTACTCCAGGATTTTCTTTAATATGCTCGATTGTTAACCATAAGGTGCAAATATCGAAAATTGGATTTGCAGGTTGACAAATGAGTTCAAAAGCTCCACAGAAAAGAGAGATTATGACCTATGGAGATTGGGAGTGCTGTAGAACAAAACAGAAGGACTGAGGCTCAAGCATTATGCAGATATACAAACAACCAAATTTTAAAGGAATTCTAACCTACAAGAGTCATGATGGGGATGCATAAATAACAGTTTGTGGATGCTCTACTTGCAAGAGTTACAAATCAGACACCTTAATTAGGGACTATTTCAGTTGCTCGTGCACCAATCGAGCTACTCATTTGGAAGTTGTAACTACTTTATAGAATTGGTAGAAATTAAACACGACCAAACCAAGTTATGTAGTTCACCGCAATATGACAATTATATCTTTTATAGATTTTTATAAGTCAATTTTGATAATTGGTTTGGCATGTCTGATTGAAATATAACTTTGGGATGTTTAGCAACTTGAATACTATAGAAGCTTTGATTTTGTTAGGATTGGTCTATATGTTGAGTTTCAAAAAAAGAGTGATATAGATTATCATGTACTAAATTTAATAATCTATATAAGCTCAAATGAGGGTTTTGACATTGCCATATCAACTATTCAGAAAATTTGAACTTCAATCTCATTTAGCCAAGTTTTTTTTTACATGAGTTGTCTTTACTCTTCATATGGAACATTTTCTTTGATCCATCTCTTTCATTCCATTTGAATGACTGACGTAAATGTGGACTAAAAGTTACAAGCCTTACTGTATTACATCTATACACCATATTAAATTGGATGAGTTTACAAACAGGCCATAAGATTACACCTAGATCGTTAACTTTGCAATAATCTGCATCACGATTCACATAGTATGCATAAATTATTTGTGAGCATAAGTAATGTGATGTTGAGTGAGCCTTACTCTATGTACATCTTGTTTATTTTTTTTATTTTTATAAAAGGCGTAGAGTGAGTATTATACAATACAAGTCTCGGTAAGACTAATATAAAGTGTAGCCACTAAAAACTCTGTCGAAGTCCAGTAAGCTAAGACACTACATGAAGTGTAATGGTGACCAGACATATCATCACTAAGAATATAGAGGCAAATCTCAATTCAATTTCAATTTAATTTCCACAACCAGAGTTTGACCTCCTTGTGTGTTCTGCAACTAGTTCGGCTAGAGATGAAGATTTGTTCTTAAGCAGGTTCTTTGGTGAATCATATTCCTCAATCAACCCTAAAGGATCAACATGAAGGGAAATCATACTCAATTAGCATGACTTCATGAGAAAAATAAGATGAAAAAAAGAGGACAAATAAAGAAAATAAGTGATGTTGTATGGATTTGATTATCCAGTATAAGAGTATTACATTACTCGAAATGTATTTTGCTTTCTCACTGTAAACTGATAGACTAACTACTGTGGTTAGTAGTTAGTCTGTTATTAGTTAGTAAAGAGGATATTAGTATGTAACAGCTAAGTGACAGCTGTATCAACTAACTTAGGTTAGTTGACAGTTAGGTTAGTTAGTTGTTAGATCAACTATATAAACTGAACTGTAATCTGATTATAGTTGGGTTGAATAATATTCCTCTTTCCTAAATCTCATTCTCTCTTCTCTCTCAACCACCATTATCCAGGGACTGGGAGAAATAATCACTTTTTCTTTAAAAGCTTCCATAGGAAGTTAACCAAAAAAATGTGATTATTTGTTTAAAATAAGACCAAACAAGCAAGAAGAAATATATAGAGAGATGTTTACCTTGATTTAAAAACAGAACCATTATCACTATCAATGATTTAAGTTATCCAATGCGTAATGGTAATGACTGTGCATTCTGAAAAATGTCGCTTACCTGTTTGCTAAATAATGTTATCTGTGGCTGTATCAACTGATGCAGTAGCTTCATCAAGCACCAAGATCTTTCTTTTCTTAAGTAGAACATGGCCGAGGCAGAGCAACTGCCTTTGACCCATACTCCAATTTTCTCCATTCTCAGTAACTGCAAAAACTCATAATGATAAGTAATACATATTCTTACTACACTTAGACATATAATCGTGACTTTTAACACATGCTATGTCTATGTTCAAAGTTTTGAGAAGTCAAGCTTCCCTTTTTTTTCCTACATCTCCAAGTTGGCACTAAATATGTATAACTTGCACTAAATAGATAAGTTCTTCATACTGTCAAACAAAACCAAACTACCTCACAAACCTGTCCAACTATGTACTCTTCCAGTGGGTCCAGGTTGGTTCTTACAGTCCCTTCAAACATTGTTGGATCTTGAGGAATAATGTTTAATCTGGACCACAAATCATGAATTCCCATCAAAGAAATGTTAATGCTATCTATCAATATTTGTCCAGCAACAGGTTCAATGAGTCGGGAAAGTGTTTGCGCTAGGGTTGATTTTCCACTTCCTGTTCTTCCCACAATACCAGTTTTTGCTCCAGCACAGCAGTAAACATGCAAGTAAGACCTCGTAAAACAAGAGGCAAGTGAGGAGCATATCCAACCTGCATCACACACATCCTCATTAGGGGAATAAACCATATAAAAACCAGGATAGACTTGTGACCAAGAAAATATAATTGTAGCCTTCAGCTCAGAATGGAACAAATGTATAACCTTTGAGTGTACCTTTAAATCCCGGATATGAACCTCTCCAAATGATGACCAAGAATAATCTGGTTGGTGTCTTTTATCACAAGAGGAGCTTCTCTGGGAAGGGATGTGTACTTGAATATTCTTTCAACAGATACAATTTTGTTTTCCAAATTGCAAAGGAACCAGATTATATTAAATTGTACGAGTGTTTAGATTAAGTCCATATGTCAGCCAATTCTGTGATGCCTTGAAAAAACCAAATTTAAAGTAATCACCAAATCAAGTTTTGAGCTTAGTTTCATAAGGAGTAAAGTATGACAAGCAAATGTATGTAGTTTGAAGTACTCACCAGGAGCTGTCATTGAATTTGGAAAAGATATCAAGAAAACCAAACAGACGACAAATGTGAGAGTGGATTAAATATCCAATCTGAAATTCAGCCATTCAACTGCAGTAGCACTGTATAACAATTTTATTCATTTGGTGAGATCTGTTATTACTGTTGTCAAATAATATAGGTTAGACACAATCCATAAAGCTACCAGGTACTATATGCATGCTGCCATGACTGGAATCAATATTATAAACACCTGCCATGCAGCTTGAGACATTACATATTTCCCAAGAGTTGAACCAGATTGCGGGCAATTGCCCATACTACATTTGGAATGTTAGTGAGTGAAAGTGATACTCAAAGCAAACAACAGACTTTAAAAATATGGGTACAAACCACAGTCCTTGACAATGCTGGCTGGCCAACAATGACCTGAAGTTCAGGCAAAACACCATATACATTTTGGTAGTCCATAAAACACATGACCTCAAAAATTGGCAGTTGTGTTCGGTGACAAACCAATGCCAGGTTGAGGATGTCTCTGTAATTAAGCTATGCAGTTATGGCCAATCTTTTCAAGCTTGCATAATTGGGACTATCACCAGTAATCACCACATGAACAAATCCCATCTTTAAAGTGATGAAAACGGTTTGAATCCCTCACAATAATCTCCCTCTCAGTAATTTTGGACATGTACTTAGTTGCATTATGGCAATCACCACAAACCCGCAAGTTTTTAAATATCCTGATGGGACTTTTTGGTGGGGTGCTGATAATTCCAAATCCAATGGCCAGTCTCTCACTATGACTTGTCAAAATCTCCTCTTTCTCATCCTCCTCAACATCTTGTAGGACAAAACTATAGTCTGGAACATAACCAAGGCTCTTCATTTTGGCATTCAAAACCCTTAATTCCTTGTATATCTCTGCACACTGTGGATGGGATTGGTTCCCAGCATAAAAGACTTCAACTACACTGCCTACTACAACAGAGCTCCATCCAGGAGTCTTCCTCAATCCCCTATCTCTGGCCAATGATCGTACTTTAACTACTCCTTCCCATTTTCCAACATTAGCATAGATATTTGACAGCAAAACATAATAGCCAACATTCTCTGAATCAACTTCCAGTAAACGATCAGAAGCAAACGTACCCAATTCTGCATTTCCATGTATTCTACAAGCAGCAAGAAGAGTACCCCAAATGGATGCATCTGCCTGTATAGGCATATTGCTTACTAAATTATATGCCTTCTCCAAATACCCAGCTCTCCCAAACAAATCCACCATGCAGCCATAATGCTTCAAATTAGGCTTGATCCCGTACTCTTTATGCATCGTATCAAAGCACCATTGAGCCTCATCAACTAAACCAGAATGGCTACAAGCCGACAACAAAGATACAAAGGTAATATGGTCTGCCTTCACCCCATCAGCAAGCATATCCTTGAAAAGTTGCAAAGCTTTTTCTCCATGCCCATGAATCCCGAGAGACGATATTATGGCATTCCAAGGAACTGATGTTTCCTGTGGAATTTCATAGAATAAGGACATTGCATCCTCTAATCTTCCACATTTTCCATACATGTCAATCAGGCAGGTGGCCACAAAGACATCCAAGAAGAGACAATTCTTGATTAGCCTCCCATGAATTTTCATTCCTTGCTGCAACGCTCCAACATGGGAATATGCTGGGAGAATGCTCACCCATGTCCCTTGGTTGGGGACTATCGTTCTACACTCTTCCATCATGTTGTAAGCATCAATTGCTTCACTTGTAAGACCATTTTGAGCATAACCTGTAATCAAAGTGTTCCATGAAATAACATCTCTGCTAGGAAGCTGTTCAAAAACTGCACGTGCACAATCTATAGAACCCAATTTGGCATACATGTTTACAAGTGCATTACCAATCACAACATCTTCCTCAAGCCATCTATGTCTCACAACAAATCCATGAACAGCCTTGCCAATCCTCCGATCACTTAACTGACCAAAAATTGAGGCCAAACTCACAACTGTCAACAGGTCAGGTCGCGTTCCAACAAACAGCATCTCTTTAAAGAATCCAAGAGCAGTAACCGGATCATCATTCTGCTCATACGCAGCAATTATAGAATTCCAAGACACCAAATCCCTCACTTCCATGCCATCGAAAACCCTCTGTGCATCCTGCAGCCTACCGAACTTGGAATACATATTGATCAAAGCATTGCTAACAAACACATCATTTTCCAACCCGTGCTTTATCACATACAAATGAACCAACGACCCGCCAACAACATCATTCGATTGCGCGCAAATGGGAAGCATGCTCGACACCGTAACCGTGTCCATCTTCACCCCCTCAGCCTTCATCCTATCAAAAACACGCAACGCCTCCATTGCATTCCCGTTCTGACAAAACCCCCAAATCATGGCATTCCAAGACCCCACATCGCGAACCGGCATATCAACAAACACCTTGTGGGCAACCTCCACAGCACCAAACCGCGAATACAAATGAATCAAAGATGCAGCGACGTACACATCATGCTCAAAACCCATCTTCAAAACCCAGCAATGCATCTTCTCCCCATCAGCTAGACTCAGACAGGCTTTCAACACAGGAGGGAAAGTGTAAAAGTCAGGTCGCACACCAGACAGGGACAACAACTCAGTGACACAATCCATGGAATCATGGTATTTCCCACACCTAACATATGCAGACACCATCGAGTTCCATGAATAAATGTTCTTTCTCCGAATGTGCTTAAATGTGGTGCGAGATAAGGAGAGGTCCCCAAGAGCTGCATACAGAGTAACAAGCTGGGTAAGCAAAACAACATCTTGAGCTTTACCCAACACCAGAAGAAGAGCGTGAAGCTGCTTGGCGACATTGATGTTGGTGCAGGAACGGAATACAAGGTTGAAATTGACGACAACGTTGTTGTTCTTGTTGTTGTTGTCAGGGTCATGTGATATCTTGTGTTGCAAAGAAGCCGAAAAGAAATGATAAATGCATGGTTGCTGCAAGTGTAAAATGGTGGAAATGGGCTTGAAATTGCGTGGTGACAAGAATTTATGAAGAGAAAGCATTAGAAAAGCTTTGAATAGTTTAGAACCGTTGATTGAATCGTGCCGCCGCAACACTCTTCACACTTTGCATTCGCTTGTTCTTTTCTTTTGAACGTGGGTCTCCTTCTAAGTTCTGAGACAGAGGAAGTGATTAGCGATATTTTTTTTTGGGTAAAGGAAGGTAAAAGTGATTAGCGATATGAATACATGAGGGTTATCTAATTTGGCAAGTTTTCAATTTTAATGTATATTTAAAATTAAAAATAAAATGTAATTTTATATTGAAAAGCAACTACCACGGACTAGGAATTGGAACAACTTTGGCGAAATGAAAGATCATAATTTTACGAGTTAAGTTGGATTGAGTTTGTGTAATTTCTTATCGAATCCAAGACATTAGAATCATGCACTCTCTTTATTCTTTATTTGAATCATGCACCTCCCAATTTTTTTAATACCCAAAATTACCCTTTTCATATTATACATTTCCTCTTCCTCAGCATGCTACTCCACGAGGTTTTTCCACCCGTTCTAATATGTAACCCAAAGAGGGTGAAGGAGCGTGGATGTCTTCATGGGTGAGGGAGGATGAAGGAGGTGGTTGCAGTCGCACTTCCGAGGCGAAGGAGGTGTTAGGGCTGCACACAAATGATACTGAAGGAGGTGTTACGGTTGGTGAAGGGAGGTGCTAACTCAGATGAAGGAGGTGGCTACAGTCATGCTTCCTGGGTGAAGGAGGTGTTAAGCCTAAGCACAAATGAGACTGAATGAGGTGTTGTTATGGTTGGGGAAGGAAGGTGCTAACTTAGATAACTCATTAAGGGTGCTTTGGTCTTTTCAAAAATGTTTGGGAGGTTTAGGATTCAAATAGGAGAGTGCAGGATTCAAATGCTCAAACCCAAGTACCCAACTCACATTAACTCAATTATAAATGAATTGGGTCAACCGATCATAATATTTAAAAATTATTTTTATTTTATAAAAAATAAAAGTTTTTAGAACAGATTTTACTCATATTTTTAGACTAGAATTTATATTTCATTGATGCTGAACATCTTGCTATTGACCAGCCCATAGACATTTTTTATTTCTAGTATAAAACTGATAAAGAAAGTACTACTACTCCTAGTAATATATGGTAACAGAAGTTATGTGTTTTATGGACTACCAGAATTGTGCTTATCTTGATATGCTGTGTTTTTGCATCTTGCTTCATTTTCTCCTCCTAGACATTTTCAGTGTATTTAATGATCTTATTAGGGTCTTAACATATGGAGGAAGTAAGACAAATGTTTGTAGCATTCTTATTTTTGAACCAAGTGAATTCAGATATTGGACATCATCTAATTAGCATGATTTCACTTATCTCTTGCTTTTCGTAATATAGTCACATATTTATTATAATTAGTTATAGCCTCATTAGCCGTATCAGGTGGATCTGGCTGTCTACAGAGTGGATTCGGATGTTAAACCTTCAAACATTGCTAAACAAGGTTTAAAAATGACTAATGAAGAAGAAAATTGATGTGGTTGTTGTCGACATTGCTAGTAGGCTATAGGTAATTCTTCATAGGATTGGAAATCTTCTAGTGTATAATTTATTTCATGGTTTTTGTTTAATATTCAATTCATTTTTATTCTATTGAGTTTTGATCAAGCCTATGTTTCATATAAAACAGAGATGAAGCAATAATGGATGAGTTAAAAGAATTGAAGCAGGACTGAATCCAACAAAAGTTTTGCTAGTTTGCGGATGCAATGACAGGGCATGAAGCAGCAGATATTCAAAAAGGAATTTTCACTCATGAAATAGAATTTTTTTCTATAAAAAAAAAAGAAAAGAAATTACTCTTATATTTTAACTGTATTAAAATTTATGTTCCTATTTTGGAACTCCCATCATTTTAGCTTTGCTATAATTTTGGATCGATAAAGTTGATATTTTTTTATTCAAGTCACAGGTAATTTTCAGTTCATTTAACCATAAACTAATCTCGTTTGCAATATGATGTTGCTGGCCCAAAAGTATTTTACACACAACAGGGATGGAATACAAATTTTCTACTAAATAGATCATCTTCACAAGATGGGATTGAATACAAATTTTTCACTAAATAAATCATCTTCACAACATGTGAGCACAAAGTACTTAATCATTATGCTCAGATTTAATATATCTTATTATACAATTATTATACAATGACAATCATAACATTCCAAAATTTTGACTTTAACTATTTTCTCTCAACAGCCTTGGTGGTGACTACTTTCAATCTTCAGAATAGATTTAATAGAATAAATGAGTACAATCTTTTAGGTGCTAGATGTTGATTCAAGAGGTGGACCAGCTTTTAGGGTCTATGTGGTTTGCATGTCTTAATCTTAATTAGGGGTGGAAATAACCCAAGTCAAACAAGTCTTTGGCGAGCCTAAGCATGGCCTGCATCACTATGACTAAGTCTAAGTCTGGCTTGTTACCTGTTAAATTTAATTTATTAAAGCCTGAACTTGGCCTGTATAAAAATCTGACCTGACCTGAAAGCATGTATACAAAGCCTGATCAAATTAATTAAAAGTAAAAAGTCAACATAATAAACATGCTTCTCTTATAAGTTATAATTACCAAACATGATTTCGTTCTAAAAAAACCAAGTAATTTACCAGAAGTCCAAAATAAATAAAATTCATAACAAAAGTCTCAAGAAAAACAAGTATAGTACATAATTATTATATTTGGTAAACATAAGTACATGAAAGTATAGTACATAATTATTATAATTTTTATGTAAGTTCAATTTCTATAAATAAATAAAGTAAACACTCTTAAGTCTAAATGAACCAAGTACGTGTTTGATTAACATCATCCAACTTATGTATACACACTTTCTCCATATTCTGTAAAATTGGTAAATCCTAACTTTCATGTAAATAAGTAAATCTGACATGAAACATGCATAAGAAACACACACCAAATATCCATCTATTATTTTTACTACTGTAAATATAAATAACTTCCTGCACCCGCGGTAAGAGCATCCTTAATCTCTTTCTATTTTTATCTTTTTCATAATATATTAATATCAGTAATTGTACCCCGAACTACCTCAATCACTGTACTTACTACCTCCCAGCACTCTTGTTCCAAATGAAAAATTTATTATATTCTCTTCCGTCCTTTTTTTCTTCTGATCCTCTCATTTTGCTATAATACGCCGTGTGTGATTAGTGCATGTGTTCGTTTTAGCCTCATCACTCATCATCATCATTCATAAGGTATAAGTGATTTGAGAGTTTTGGTTCAGGTGGAAAGATCCCAACTTTCAGTGACCCTTCTAATCTTTTATCTTCTCTGTTCCTCACTCCTTCCTTCTTCCTCTCACACACACATATTTATATATATATATATATATATATTTTGCTTCTGGATCTTCTTCCACCTTTTAACGGATCTCAAATTCCAACATCTATCTCCTTTTGGCTCTCTAAATTTTTATTTCAGTTCTGAATCTCCTTAAATTCTGTGTTTTATTTTTTTGGTGTTCAAAGAAAAAGAAATGAGTGAAAGCATGTAACTTTGTAGTCAAAGAGTGAAGGGTAATCTATGCAAAGTAGAGAGACGCAATGTTCACGACATATTGGACAGCAGAGAGACACAATGTTCAATCAATATTCACAGCAGAAGCATGTAGAAAATAAAAAATACTCACAAATCACAGAGACACACAACAGATAACGGAGGACGGAGGCTCTCCTTCTTGCCGTTGACGGGATGTGGTATACTGGTGTCGTCGGCCAATATTGAACGATGACGGTGCACGGGCTAAGGTAGCTGAGAAGATGGAGGTGAGGAATGAGGACTGCGTTGCTCTGTTAAGGTTTACAGTTTAGAAAAAAAAGCGATGGACTGACGGCGCAAATTGGAAGTGAGGAGCTGAGAACTTTAGACGTGAAAAGTGTGAAGTGAAGTGACGGACCAAGAGTCCACGAGTGAATTTAGTTTATACATGTTCATTATTTAGATTTTGTGGGCTTTTTTTAAAGCCGTCAAACTTTTTTTATTAATTTTTTATAAAAAAAAATTAAATTTTAATCTTTTTAATAGACGTACCAAACCAAATTCGGCATTACCAGATCAAATTATAAACTCCTGACAGACGAATCTTAACTAGCACTACAGGTGCTCCAGGCAGAGTGATCAATGTGTCACGTTTGGCAAATTTATTTCCTTGAATGTCACGTTGTCCATATTAATTTTCAAACTTTCATGTCCCCTAATTCATTGACAATAGGAACGAAATACACCTGTTGAATTGGTGCCTCTCTATTGGCCACGTAATTCGTTACAGTTGTCAGCGAATTACGTGTGTTAGGCCTAATTCAGGACACGTGTTAACTTGTCCTATTTCGCTAGCACCCCTGGCGAATTACGTGGCATATGATACATGTTAGCTCCTTATCAAAATGCTGTGGGACAAAGCGAATTAGGATGTATATTTTGGTAGATGGCCCAGTGAATTTAGGCCTATATAACCCCTTTCATTCTTCCATTTCCCAAATATTCTTTGTGAATGTTTTATTATTTTTGAATTTCAAACACATTATCGTAAAAGTTGTAG
>CM023958.1:8576060-8630669 GCA_013407115.1 Glycine latifolia
ATGTTCTTGTGAATGCTTTGTTATTTTTGAATTCCAAACACATTATCGTAAAAGTTATATTATTTTTTAGTTTAATTTTCGCGAAATGTTTTTGTGAATGCTTTGTTATTTTTGAATTCCAAACACATTACAATAAAAGTTGTATTATTTTTTAGTTTAATTTTCGCAAAATGTTCTTGTGAATGCTTTGTTATTTTTGAATTCCAAACACATTATCTTAAAAGTTATATTATATTATATTTTAGTTTAATTTTCGCGAAATGTTCTTGTGAATGCTTGGTTATTTTTGAATTCCAAACACATTATCGTAAAAGTTGTATTATTTTTTAGTTTAATTTTCGCGAAATGTTCTTGTGAATGCTTTGTTATTTTTGAATTCCAAACACATTATCGTAAAAGTTGTATTATTTTTTTAGTTTAATTTTCACAAAACGAGTGGTAGTCGAAATGGATTAATCACGATTGTATATTATAATGGGAGTAGATATGTTGGACCTAATGGTCAAGTTTTTGAAGGAGAAAGTAAAATGTTTCATATACCCCCAGGATGCAGCCACCGTGATTTGATGAGAATGATTTACAAGAAGTTGAGATTACAACGCGGATAATCTGTCTGTCGGTTGATTGCTAGATGTGCATCGGGCAACCCGGTGCAGTGGGTTGCTGTGGATATTGTAGATGATGACAATGTAGCGTTAGTTACAGACGCATGCATATCGGACAGAGAAAACCCCAGATTTGTCGAATTGTATGCAGAATTAAACTATGGTGGACAATCAAGCAATCAACATAGTGTCGAACCCATTGGGTCCATTGACATTAACAGAGAGTCGGTGGTGAATCCCGAAGACAGAGATGTATCCCCATCACCACCACTACCAACCCAACAAATGGATTGTGAAGATATGGAGATATAGCCCCCACCACCACCATCAAGTCAAGCAATGGAGAATGAAATGCTGTCGGCCTACGACCTAGCTTTGCCTATGGATAGTTCTGAGGACGAGGTGGACGAAGGTGTTCTTCTAGACAGTGAATCATCCGATACAGACGTAGATGGTGATTTCGATCGTGCTTTTCCAATTCCTTCTCCGGGCATTGTCGGAATGCATGACCCGCCTCCGGTTCCAGGTATGCATGCACATTGTTTTGTTAGTCACTAGTGTTAAAATTATTGCAGGTTTAATTTCGACAATGTGTTGAATGTGTCATTATATAGTAGAGGGCAACATTCCATTTTGGTCTGACATACGCCATTACACGAATATTAATTGGGCGTACCCAAATCAGGTGTCTGATGACATGCAAGGAGTGCAAATTCCTAACTGGCAGATGGGTCACCAGCTATATAAGGACCAAGTGTTTGAGAGCAAGCATGATGTTCAATTGACAATAAAGCAATACTGTATGGTCGAGCATTGCACAACCGTAGTAAAAAAAAGTGATACAAAAAGGCTTATAATGGTTTGTGAAAATCATTATGACGGTTGTCCATGGCGGATGAGGGCATACGAAAAAAAGGATGGCACTGAATGGGTTGTAGGCATATGGAACAACTAACACACATGTGTCGATCAGAATCTTTCTCAAGATCACAAGCATCTTGACTCAAATTTGATATGTTCGATGATCTTAGGTACTTAAAATACATTAAATTGAACTCCAAAATTTGTTGAAAATGTATTAATATATTATTGTTTGTCAAAATGCAGAAATGATCAAGGAGGACCCAAGTGTTAAAATTGGGTTAATTCAAGAAAGGATAGCAACAATTGTCGGATTTCATATATCATACAAGAAGGCATGGAAGACAAAGCAAAAGGTCATTGTGAAGGTTTTCGGGGATTGGGATGAGTCCTACGCATTCCTGCCAAGGTGGTTGGGTTACATGTTAAATTTTTCTCCTGGGTCTGCCTACAAGTTGGATTTGAACGACCATTTTATTGATGGGCAATTCGATGGAAGTGTTAAGGTATTCAAGAGGGTGTTTTGGACATTTAAACAATGTTGCGATGCTTTCAATTATTGCAAACTAGTTATAAGCATCGACGGAACCCATTTGTATGGGAAATATCGAGGAACATTGCTCATTGCAACGTCAGTGGACGACAACAATTATGTCCTTCCAATTGCGTTTGCGATTGTTTCCGGGGAGAATATCGCCAACTGGTCGTGGTTTTTGGCACTAATTCGGATACACGTTACGCAAAAGGACCGAATTTGTCTTATTTCAGATCGGCATGCGGGCATACTCGCCGCGGTGAACAATGTTGAATTGGGATGGCAACCACCCAGGGCATACCATGTTTTTTGCATTCACCATTTGGCGAGTAATTTTAATCACAAGTTCAGCAATAAAAAAGTTGAAGAAACAATTGAAGAAATTAGGTATGTTTGTCCATTACAAGACAATGTTATTACATGCAGCTACTCCATTGATCTTATGTGTTGATTTTTACCTCGTGTTTGTATATGCAGCTTATAGTGCTTAGATTTCAATGTCGGATTAGAAACATTTAAAGAATCAAGCCCTCAAATAGCTGCATGGACTGATAATATCCCAAAGGAGAAATAGAGTATAGCTTATGATGAACTGGGAATAGGGTTTGGTCACATGACAACCAATCTTTCAGAGTGTTTTAACAAGGTACTTAAAGGAGCCAGAAGCCTTCCTATTACGTCCCTTGTGCGAGTCACATACGCTCGACTAGTAGCATACTTTGTCCAACATGGTCAAGAGGCCTGTGAGGAGATGGCCAGAGGTAATTATTTCTCCAAATTAGCATGGCAAAAATATATGAGGATGGTTGAAAAATCCGCAACACACTATGTCACTTGTTATGACACACTTAAGACAAGATTTGAGGTTCAAGAGTCGTACAACATACGCACTCATAGGGGCGGTAAAAAATGGTCGGTCTCGTTAGGTGAACGAAATTGTCAATGTGGTGAGTTCACTGCGTTCAGTTTCCGTGCAGTCATGTTATTGCAGCATGTCGATCCACACACCACGATCCCAGACAATATGTGGACCCTGTATATAGTGCGGCGTATCAATGTCAAGTGTATTCACCGCAATGGTTTCCAATTGGAAATGAGGACTTCATACCACCAGCTGGACCACCCATCGTCATACCAGATGTGTCGCTGAGACGTAAAAAAGGAAGGCCAAAGAGTACTCGTATACGCAATGAGATGGATTCGCGGGAAGGATCGACAACTCGTACAACATGTGGTTATTGTAAGGTTGTTGGTCACAATAGGCGTAACTGCCCTTCACGTAGCCAGGAACAATGATGTACTACTCGCTTATAGTTATGTATTACACTTTCATTAAATAATAAACAAATCATATCCAAATAAGTAGAGTCCATTGTCCTTCATAGAACATCAAATTAAATTAGGTGAATATAGTCCACCATAATCATGCATAAAACATCAAATAAAAATACAATTAAAGTCCATCAAAGTACAAGGTGATTACAAAAAAAATCAGTCATCTCATCGTCTCCGTGGTCAGCATAGTATCCTCCACAACGGCTAATGTTATGCTCGTACGGTGACAGATTATATCGAAACCGCGCTCCCCTAATCGGATTTCACCTAATGATGCGATCAAGGTGATCATCACCTTGGTCATCGTTGTGTTCATCTCCCCCCTCCATTGCAGCCAATATCTCGTCAGTCGAATACTGTCCGAAACTGGGAGAATGTATCAAGTGACCCGAATGTGCCGTAGGAGTCGCCATAACCGCATCGTCCTCTAACGTCGGAGCAATGGACCTGTAACAATCATCATATGTGTCTGATGCAGATGTGAACTGAAACCAGCTGAACTGGGGCCACCTGCATACATCGGATACGCTGGATAAGTGGATCCGGACCGCAGCATCGACGGTGCTGCAAACCATGGCGGGTACTATGACCCAAGAATATGATGGGGTGGCCACCAGTACTGCTGAGATGGGCCCAAAGGTAACCCTGGTGCATAGAACATGCCAGCAGGACGCGGAGGAAGAGGCGGCACAATCACAGGTGTGTCTGCAACTGGCGGAGTAGAGTGGTGAAGGGGTAACCCCTCGTTACGCGCACGCCGGTTTCTGCGAACCACTGCAAGAGGGGACTCAGTCTGACGGCTCATGGATGGGGCTGCAGCGTCTCCAAGATCAGTTATTCTATCCAAATCATCGCATGTGGCCAACATTCGAACCGCCTCCTGGTAGACCTGCCTCATGTCGAATGCCCCCTCTGCCTCAGGTGAAGCCATGTGAACAACTGTCTCGGCTCGATCCATCTGGACATCAACAATTATTAGTGAATAAAAAATGAAAATAAACTTGCAAAATACACAATACTATGTAACAAGCGTACCACATGTGCATTTAACGCAGCTCTCCGGGTCATCCAGCGACGGGTAACAGAGTAATACCACTGCATGTATTCACTATTGGCTGATAGGTACCCATCTCCGCGCATAGGTTGAACGTTCTGCAACACAAGCGAATCTCTGTCTACCCATTGGGCAATGAATAAAGCATGTCGTTGACTCCAATCCACATCTATCTTCCCCGTAATAGTAATTGTCAGCAGCTCACTACAATTAATCGGATCCTCTGGAATTGGCTGGTCAAACCCAAACTGATGGAGAACTCGATCCGGCTGCTGGTAGACGACAATCTCATAACAAATAAGAGGACAAACAGCCAACCATCTCCGAGCCATCTCAACATCCGGTGGATGAACTATGTCTGCAAGGTCATACGACCTCCAACGTATGTCTCTCCTGTGCATTACATCAATATAATGCCAGTATCTGCGAATATTTGTGTATACGGCTTGTCGTGTATCGTATACATTAAACCTACAACAACAACATTACTACATTACCAACATATACACCCAAAAGAACCAAACCATGGAATACTAACATAGAAAAAAAATACATGTGCGCATATATCTCGCGCTCTATGACAAGGAGGTCTTCCACCCTAGGAAGGTTAGGATAAATGGTCGGGAATCGCGTCCAAGCCCGCAACTGCAACAACAAACCACATCCACCCATCTCACGAAGGCCTGCACGTGTCGCCTTACACAATTCCCTATATAAGGCTGCAAGAACCGCAGAGCCCCAACTAAATGTGCCTGTGGGCTGGAAATCATCCAGATATAACAAGTACCAAGAAGGCACAAAGCTCGAAGCGGTGTCAACAAACAACATACCACCTAAAATGCGCAATATCAATGCACGAGTGTATCTTCGATGACCTAATTTTGTGCCAGCGTGGACCGCGTAATCATCAAACTGGTCCTGTAAATAGTGAAGGCCCAACAAACCGCCTTGCAAATCCTGACCCGCAGCCGGCTCAACCCCTAACAGGTCACCAATAATAGCACGGAGGTTTTGTCGTCCATGACGGTCAGAAACAACACCATCATCGGTCGGCAACCCCAACAAATGATGTACATCCTCTAGGGTGATTGTCACCTCACCCATCGTCATATGGAACGTACGTGTCTTTGGCCGCCATCGCTCGACAAGCACTGACACAAGGTGGTGGTCGATCTAAAACATTCAAGTTACACAACAGTTACGTATATATTACAATAAAATGAAAGCAACATATTAGAAGTTAACTCAAGACTGAATATGCTTACCTCGTGATTGCGCAGACGCGCAACATGATAAAAACCAGCCTCTCGGAGCCACGGATGGATCTCCTCAGATATAGCGTTATGATCGTGTGTCGCGGCATGTCTTACATTAAGTACACGCTCCGGCATGGTTGAATCACCCTGTGAATTCCACACATACGTGATATATGTTTCTCCTGTAGTGTAAGGAGAGTCCGTACGGATGGACCGGGCTTAATCACGCTCAACGGAGACTCAGCCGGTGGGGTCGGTCGAACATCTTCATCGTAATCCATTCTTCTAATAAACAATCCTACAGAACAAATGCCTAACCAAAATAAAATATTGTATACGTTAATAAAAAAATTAATATATTCCAAATTACCATCACTACATAAATAATCAATATATTCAAAATTTTACATACAAAATAGTAAATTACAAAAAATTAAAATGAAAAAACTAGAAAAAAAAAAAACTAATGCTACATATCCTCTAACGTAATGTTTTAAATCGCGAACCTAAATATTATTTAAAAATGAAAACTACATAAATAATCAATATATTTAAAATTTAAAAAACAAAATACTAAATTACAAAAAATTAAAAAGGATAAACAAGTAAAAAAAAAAACTAACACTACACACTACATATCCTCTAACCTAATGTTTTAAATCTCGAACCTAAATATTATTTAAAAACTAAAACTACATAAATAATCAATATATTTAAAATTTAAAATACAAAATACTTAATTAAAAAAATTAAAACGGAAATAGTAAAAAAAATAACTAACACTACATATCCTCAAACCTAAATATTATTTAAAAACTAAAACTAAAACTACATAAATAATCAATATATTTAAAATTTAAATTACAAAAAATTAAAACGGATAAACTAGTAAAAAAAAAAAACACTACATATCCTCTAACCTAATGTTTTAAATCTCGAACCTAAATATTATTTAAAAACTAAAACTACATAAATAATCAATATATTTAAAATTTAAAAAAATATTAAATTACAAAAAATTAAAACGGATAAACTAGTAAAAAAAAACTAACACACTAAAAATACATAAATAATCAATATATTTAAAATTTAAATTACAAAATACTAAATTACAAAAAATTAAAACGGATGAAATAATAAAATTAAGGTAAACACAACTATTAAGGTAAATTTAATTATATACTAAAAATTATTTATTTTAAATGATTATGTTCACAATGGATCAAATAATAAGATTAATACACACGCGTGCGCGCGCGCACACACACACACATATATATATATATACATACATACATATATATATATATATATATATATATATATGAGTAAAATTAAACACAATTAAGGTTATATTCTTTTAATATAATATTTGTATAAATATTTAAATAAATTGGTATGTTTCACATTGTATTTATTAACTACAATATATAATTAATTTGATTAATATTACTATATATTATTTTAATTAACTCTAATCTTTAGTCGAATTAAATAAATATAATTTGCAACACACATATTTTTTGACCGTACAACTTCCTAAATGAGTCTATAATTACAATTTTAGGCTAAATATTCTATAACAATATTCAATTAAATACATGACATTCAAAAACTTAACAATTAAAAACTCATACTAAATATTCCTATATGTCTAACATATATCCTAAAACTTAACAATTATAAACTAACACTAAATTTCCTCTAACCTAATGTTTTAAATCATCCTCTAACCTAATGTTTTAAATCTCAAACCTAATCATTATTTAAAAACTAAAACTATATAAATAATAAATATATTCAACAATTAAAATAAAATAATAAACATACAAAAGTGAAATGACGAAGTGGGGTAAGATTGAAAATAAATATATTCAACAATTAAAATCAATAATAAAACATACAAAATAAATATATTCAACAATTTAAAATAAAATAATAAATATATTCAATAATAAAAACATAAAAAAGTAAAAAAAATATAACAAACCTGCAAAACGAAGAAGTGAAGTAAGATTGAGGGATGAGAGTGAGAGTGAGGGATGAGAGTGAGAGTGAGAGTGAGTGAAGGAAAAGGAAAGGGGGGGGTTTAAATAGTGGGTCAGTGGATGTAATTCGTTGGGCCCAAAAGCGAATTTATAGGGTCCTGACACTTGGCATTTTTAGTGCTCATAAATCGCAGGCTCCTCAAACGAAATACGTAAGGAGTGACACCTGTCCAGCCCGGCCAACACGCGGACGCCATGTCACGGTGCGTAGTCCGCTGGTCTGCATGACGAATTCTGCCACGTGACAGTTTGGGAATTACTTCTGAGCGCGTGACATATTGGGAATTTTTTTTTTATTGTGGCAGAAGGGCCACTGTTCCCCAGGCGGAGCAGTTACTTATGACAATCTCCAAGTTTTGGTTTTTGAACCATAAAATTAAGCATTGCTAGCAACATTTGCATTTTTTATTTTGTGGATATTTGTAAACCTTTGTTACTAAACAATCTATAAAATATTAAAATTGCCTCATTTCCCGCTCTTTTTTCTTTTCTTTCCTTTTTTTTCACTTTCTTCTCTAACCCAAATAAAGATAAGAGTTGGGTGAACATAAACTTTGACTTGAAAAATTTTGGACAAGACTCTGTTCATGTTTCTTAAAAGTTTGAAGATAAGAATTTGCACTTGACCTTATTTTCTTAAATATTATTTAAGTTATTGAGGATAAATATCTTACATGTCCCTATTGCATCTGATTTTTTATTTCTTATAGTAGTTTTCATTTCTTTTAACTTAAAAGAATGACTCGAGAGAGTGTGCGAGAAAGAAGAGCAAGAAAAGAGAGAAAGGAGAGGGCATTTCGTTGTGTTTTTATTTCTTGTCTTGTTTTCAATCATCTTTCTGTTTTAAAAAATTTATACAAGAAACATTGAAATCAAATACATACTTAAATTTTGTTTTAAAAGGTACTTTTTTTAAAGAAATAATATGCTATATTTTTTAAGAGCTTTTCAAAAATTGTTTTTTTCTCAGCTATTCTTTTTAAAGGGGGGAAAAAAAGAAGCTGAAACAAACACAAGAACACTAATAAACAGGTAAAGAACACAAATACAAACCAACAAACATTGACACACGCCATTCTTTCTCAAATAAAAACATAAGCATGAAGCATGTATTACTTTTTAAGCACTTCGTGCTCTTTTTTGAAATGTGTTTTTATTGAGAACACTATCATAAGCACAAACGTATCCAGGTTTTCTCCAAAATAATACATATACATCTGGCAAGCTGCATTTCATTAACTACACAAATAGCATGAAGAAAGATACCTTGTACATCATTTTCTTTCCTATTGTCAGAATTTACAGGTGTCAGAATACCCACAGCCATAGATCATTCTAACCTAAGTGCCTAGTTAGACAAACAACAACCACAGAACCTAGAAACACATCACCACTCCCAAACTAATAGTTGTCCCCTATTACATCTTCATTCTGCTAATAACTTGTCAACAAGAACTAAGAACACAAATCTCATCAGTCAACTTACAGAACCTTATCAACATGTGGTCAAGATCAGCTCCAACTATACTGGAATTAACACCATGCAATCTGTCACTGCAACCAAAAAAACAATACATTTCATCAAGTTCTGTGCATAAACATCATTTGAAAATGCAAAAATTTCAACCGATCAAACTGAAACAAAACTATCAATCCTAACTAGGATAAGTCATTGTTTTCAGAAATTTGCAACAGTATTGCATACATATTATATATCAAAGGCAGCATAGTCATCAATTCTAGGAATCGTTTTACTCTATTTAGCCAGTCAATCTATATACCTCATTCACGAATAAAAAAAACAAAAAAGAGAATCTGTACCTCATTCATGATAGTCTTGGATTAACAGGATCAGAATATTCATAAAATGCAAGTGCTACCCAATGTCTCGATTAAGGAAACAAACATAAATTTATCATTGGAAAAACATTTATTTTTTGAAGTAATCAAAAGCATTTAATAAGGTATATTTAATGCTCCTATGACAGGGAAAAAGAAGAGAACATTAGTTTCAAGTATGAAGAGATGATCATCCAAACAGATTTCCAAAGTTTTGTCCAATGGAAATAAAAGTTTTTTCCTTCTCTTGTGATTACAAACTACAAAGAAAACCAATAAAAATAAGAGATTATAAGACATGCTGAATTATCATCATACTGTTTCCGGTTTACTATCAATTTATCAAAGTATAAGACTAAAGAATATTATCAGTTTATGTCATGCAAAATACAAGTAACAACCAGTTCCATTCCATGAGATAATATTGTCCTAAAATAAAAATCATGGAAGAAGCGGAGATTCAACACCATGCAAAGCAGATAACAGGTTGGGACATCACAGGATACAATTAAGTAATTGACTGAGCAGTTAAATACAGTTGAGTAAATTAACTATGCAGTTAAATACCATCAGAAGCTTCACATAAAGTATGTCTAGTGAAACTCGAAAGAGTTTAGGAAAAAGACAAGCAGTATGATGGTTTTGGAAACCAAAAATGTTATGCGTGTCAATTTTCTACTAACCGTAGAATGCTGTCAGCATCATGAACTCCTAAAAATATGATGACGGCCCAGAACTTCAGGTATCCCCAATGCCATAATGCTTTCACAGCCAAAGATCTCCTGAAGCTTTGCATCACACACTATTGCCATAGGATTCACAGGATCCTAGGAATATATTGAAGGAAAAAATTTGTTATTCAGAAGATCATATCATTTAACTTTTTTTCCCAAACTAATTTTGCGAATACAAGCTTAAGCACCTATGTGCTTGTACTCAATATTAAAAAACCACAGTAACTTACTAATGCACCTAATATTATAGCACTAGCACAAATTAGACTAATACAAAGACTAAAATTTCAAGTTCAGATACCAGATTCAATGATGCTAAGTAAAACAGAAAATAATTACAACATAAAATGTAATAAAATACTAGTAATTAAATAAATATATATATATATATATATATATAAATAATAATAAACAGGGAAAAAAAACCCATATAGTTATAAGACAGATTTTAAGGTGGGGTAGAGCTGAAAGAAGAAAAAGCATGGAACTGTAAGAGAGTTTAGTGGATCCCAATTCAGCATTAGTTAGCAAACTATCAATTAACAATAATTATCATTATCATCATCATTATATTAAACTTTAATGCACCAATGTGCATGAAGTTAGTAAAATTTTTAGCTTTCCATTGCTTACCTCTAGCTGGTTGACTTTAATGTACTCCCAGATATGCCTCAGAACCTCAGACTGTAGCATCTCCCTTCCAGTAATGCCGAAAAAGTTAGCAAGTGCATCGGATATTATTACAGAGGGAGTACGTTCAGAACTTTTTGTTCCTGACTCCACATCTACCTTCTGTTTCTTTGGAACAGGCTTTTCTGAATGTGCATAAACAAGAAGAATTTAAACAACACAATAAACCACAATTTCATAAAAATAACCATAACCTAGATACCTACTGGTTGGTTCAAGGGGGATAATGTGCTTAGCTAGCAACTTTTTCATCTTGAACATATCAGTACAATCCGCCTCAAACACCACACGCAGCTCACCATTGCAAATTATTTTCCTTTTGTTGGTGGGATCTTGGAGATTGTTTTTCCTCAGTTGCTTCACAATCTAAAACCACAGTTATTCCATGTTTTAGAAATTTCGCTGGAAACCATATCAAAATGCGTAAAGCAAACAACAAACTTAAAAAAATATTGGTACAAACCTCAGTCCTCGACAAGGCTGGCTGGCCAACAATGACCTAAAGTTCAGGCGAAACACCACAGATTTTGGTGAGACCTCCTGGGCCACCTCTTCTCTTCACCTTAGTTTGAGTACTACAGGACACAAGAAAAACAGCATTACTCCAATCCCAATTACAACAAAAAAAAAAGTAAATTTAACAAGACACGGACATAATATTCTGTTTAAAAATTACTAAACAACCAAGTTTGAATTTGAGGGCGAGCCCTGACACAGTAGTAAAGTTGTGTTTTTGTGACTTGTTGATCATGGGTTCGAATCTAAAAACAGTCTCTTTGCATATGTAAGGGTAAAGTAGTTTTTTAACCAAGTTTGAATTTAGACACATGCAGACTCATTGTCCCTTATTATACCATACAGTGATCGTGATTCTTAAGTACCAGTAGCAACTATGCTGCTGAAATATGCAGACTCATCTGTTGTTAAAGACTAATCTTCTACTAAATGTTTGGTTCCAAAAATCATTGTCTGTTTTTATTTTTACAAATAATTACAAAAAAATGTCCCCTTTTATTTTAACTGTTTTCAAACCAAAAGCAGAACAACAAAAATCCTATTTTCACGTACAAATGGCAGTCACTAACTATTAGTGAAAATAACACAAATAAACAAAAATATTTCCTCACGTCTTAACTTCTCTGTTTTCCACAATTGGTAATAGTATTTTAGTCTAACCATTTTACATGATAAATGTTTATTTTTATATAACTAAAAATCAAAATAAATAAATAAATTTGAATATATCAACAATATTACAATTAAAATTCATAATAAATAAAAATTTAAAAACATATATTTTAAAAAATATTAAAAATTAAGTAACTATTACTCTATTAATCATTTCTCTTAAAAAATATTAAAATTTAATTCACAGAGAGAGATAAAAAAAAGGTTAAATTGAAAGGGAAGACCATTAAAAAAAATGAGTATAGATAAATTATAAAAAAAGAGTGTGGTTTGAAATAGTCAAAAGAGAAATACTTTAAAACCAGTTACGTGGGTGAAATGCTTGTCTTAAAAAAAAAAAGAGAGAATATTGAGCATGTCAGATTCCCAGAGTGTGAAGATTACGAACAGAATAGCAGATTTGTGTGTAATTTATAATTTATTATTATATTATTATAATATAATATTAGAGCATATAATAATAGATTAAGATTACGAGTAAAAACTCAGTGTTCTATTTGCACAAATTGTTCTACTAACCCTAAATACTCCAATTCCTTTTCCACTAACCCTAATTTTCCTCACTCTACCAAACATTTTCAACCAAACAATAAACAAATTAACCGTTATAATCGTAGCAAAACCTAACCTTTCCTTGGGAACGTGGTTGCCTTCAACAACTAGAGCGGAAGGAGCTTCATTGCGTGAAGCATCAGCAGCAGCGACAACTGCATTAGAAGAAGACAAATTCTGCAACTGAAAGCCAGCACTGACAGGGACAGAGTGAAAATTAGGGTTTTGCGGAGGAGCAAAATGGTCCTTGGGCTGTTGCTGTAACTGCTTGTGGGGGTTTTGCGGCGAATGAAATCGATTTTGTGAGTGAGGTCGTGGCCGAGCTTGGCCTGAAGCTCCTCCACCACCTGGATCAGCGTCATAAAGCTTCTGCTCCTAGGGTTAGAATCTAGCAGCAGAGACTGAACCGCTTCAGATATTTCTTCCTCTGGCACCATTGCTTTCTCTTCTTTTTATAATAAAATAAAAAATAAACTTCTTGTTGTTTCTCTCTCTCTCTCTACTACCGTCTGGTGATGACTGTGAGGTTTGTTGTTGTTTCTCTCTCTCCTCTCTCTTTCTCTCTCTTGACTCTTCGTTTTGGATTGACACGGACAATGACAGAATTAGAAGGAGTTCGGTCGTAAGTTGCCACGTCTTCTTCTCTAAAATATTGCCAAGTTAAATATTTAAATATGTTTTTTTGGTATATTTAATTAAACCATCAAATTACACTTTGTTTGCTGCAATTGCAAACCATTGAATGACCGGCTAGTACAACAACAACAAAAAATAACCTTATCTTAAATATTTGGAACGATACACTTTTGTTTTAACATTCTTTTATCTAAATTTTTTAACAATTATCAATTTTAGTATATTTCTAACAAGACCCATTAAGACATCTTCAATGGGAGATACCTATTTAGGTTTTTTAAACAATTTTTTATGGACCCCGTATTACCTTTTGTAATCCTCACAATATTTTGTCACTCCTAAAGAATTTATTCAATATTTTACTCTAATACAAAAAATCACACGAAACTCAAAAAAATTCATATATTTATATTTTTTTAATAAAACTTAACATTTTTTCAATTTTCATAAATATAAATTAAAATAAATAAAATGAAATGCGTAACAATATAAAATAAAATTTTACATAATAATAAATAATTAAACACAATAATATCGAAATAAATAAAAAATCTAGACCTTGAAAAAAAATATTACATCAATTTAGTTATTGTTATTTTCTTCCGAAACATTCCCAAATATGTTCAACTAAATCTGTTTGGAGTTGTCGGTGTTTTTGTTTGTCATGAACATATGCTCTCCTTTGAAGGTATGCCGATCTGATACTAAGGTGAGTACCTAAAAATAGTTCGAATGTTGACGTGTTGTTACCTACATTATCGTAATCAATATAAAAAAAAATTACATTCAATCAGCTAGTTCAATTTTTTTTATTGACACAGTAATTTTTTTTTCTTACAATTTTTTTAACTCCATCACCCTCCAACTATCCAATGGCCCAATTAAAAAAAAAATTAACTCCTCTTCTCTTCTCCACACGCGTACCAGCTCCATAACCTTCTCTGGTCTTCTTTCTCCACTTGCCTTTTCTTTCCCCCGGTCCATACACCTGTCGCTCCTTTTTTCTTTCCCTCTTCTCTTCTCCTTTTCTTTCTTCTTTCTCTCTTCTCCATTTTGCTTTCCTTTTCTTTCTCTTTTCTCCTCTCCTTTTCTTTCTTATTTATCTCTTCTCCATTCTTCTCCGTTTTGCTTTCCTCCTTCCTTTTTCCTCGCATGCACCAATGCTGACGCCCTCCTTCCTCGCGCCAAGACCCGTTCTCCAACCACCGTCGACGTCGACGCCCTCCTTCGTCGCGTGCGCCAAGACCTTGTTCTCTATGCTGACCCACAATGTTTGAAGTTGATCGAAACTGGATCAGAACAGCATCATTGGAGTCACAATCACTATTCATTTTCCGTTCAAGGTCAGCGATACTCTTTAATTTGTTTTGTGTAATATTTATTGTTGGAACTGTTCATTTTCTTCTCTGTTGAATCCCTTTGATGTTTCTGTGGATTGTGTTGCTCTAACAAAAATAACGATTTTTATGCCAAATTAATTATTTTTTAATGATAAGAAACAGTTCCTTATAACGGTTCCTTATATAAGGAATCGACCATGCGCTCAAGAAATGGGTTCCGCCACATCATTTTGCTCCAACGCCGAAGAACCCATAAGACACGGTTGCTTAGCCTAAGAAACCCACCAAGAAGCTTGCATTGGAAATGCTCTGAGTAATTTTCAATAAATTTAAGATGACAATTACATAAAAAGTTTAAAAAGAAAGTACTAAAAACAGTATCAGTACTATTTCTCATTATAAATTACAAAAGATAGGTTGTACTATTTTTTTTAAGCTCTTTCCAGTTAATTTTTTTTTTAATTTCATTAACCTTTGGGTCAAATATGATTTTATGCAATTGACTTTTAACATCATTTAAGTAATTAACCTTTGAGATTTAAAATAAATATTATTTTAGACCTTCAAAGTTAACTTTGTTTCATTTAGATTATTTCAACTAATTAAATATTTTACTTCTTGCATTCTTAATTATAAATTATTTCAATTAATTCATATCTCTTAAGAAAAAATAATTTATTTATTTAATGATATTAAATATATCAATTATTTATATTATTTTTTCGAAATTATTTTTTTCTTATCTCTCTATCTACTTAATTGTTTCTCATTAATGTTTAGAAAGAAAATAATTAAGTAAAAATATGTAAGAAAAAATAATTAATACATTTAAAAATTAGAAAATGATTCTATAAAAATAGCCAAACAAATTTCTAAAAATAATCTTATACCTAAGGACAAATAGAATATTTAACTTCATTGATTTTTTTGTTAATTGTAAGTTAACTTCACTTGTTGTAAACAATGTGGTAGTTGATGTTTGTTCCCAAAATCAATTAAGTTCCACCATAAACAACATATGTACTATATAATTGCTTGGGAATAACAGATCTGTAATATGATTTTTTTGCTTAAATATATTTTGTATGCATGTAATCTAGTGTCTTTTTTGTTTTTAGCCTTGTATTTTTATTTATTTCAATCCTTAGAATGTTCTTTTTACTTTTTGTTCCTGCCATTAGTCTTTGTTACAAAAATAATGATGTGGCAAACAAATTAATGACATCATCATATTATACCAGCATAAGGTGCCACACTATCATTCATTTAAGGATGAATATAAAAAAAAAAACACAATTAAAGGGACTAAAACCAAAAAATAACATATTTGCATAAATGAAAAAATATTTAAGTTTTAAATTATATATTGAAATAAAATATAATGCTTAAATATTAATTTATCTATATCATCATCTCTATACTTCTTCTTTCAAAATCTTTCTTTTTCCCTCCTATCATCCTTCAAGTCCTATCCTTTAGTGTCTTTCTCACACCTTTCATTACCTTCAAGTAGTTGTGATGCGACAAAGTGATATTGAAGGCTATGATGTTAAAAATGGTGATAGTAGTGACAATAGCTAAAATAGTGACGATAATTGGCAGTGACAATGACAACGATGATTATGATAGCGATCATAGTAGTGATAATGACTACAATGATGACAACAACAATAGTGGCAGTGGTGATGACCACAACGACAGTGTAATAATGATGATGACGACAATAACAATGGTGATAAGTTGTTTTTCATGGTAGGAATTTATAAAAGCTTGATAATGTTAAGTGTCACATTATCAAATGCATAAATTTTATCATTTAATTTGAGACTTCATTTTAATATTTAAGCCTATTTTAATTTTATATTAATTTGAGACTTGAAATTTTTGTCTTGCAATTGATCTATGTAAATTATGTTTTTTATTTATTTGAGTTCCTATAAATTAATGATGACATGACACTTTGTTCATATGTAACATGCTTATATCATCAAGTGACAATATGACATGACCATGTTATTATTCAATTTGTCATGTCATCATTTTTTTTAAGAGAGATTGACGACAAGGATAAAAAAACATAATTTATAATTAAAAATCATAATTGCAATGATAAAAAGGAAAAAATGTCAATGTTGCCTAAATGGTGACATGACATTTACACCATGTGATCATTTAATCATGTTGTCTATTTAATTAACAAAAAAAAATATAATCATACAAATTCATTTCATAAAGGTAAATCTAAACTAAATATTCATGTAATGAATTTGTATGTTTTTACTTTTATTGGGTATTGAAATATATAATATGGCTAAATGATTGCATGATATAAATGTTATGTTACCACTAGATAACAAAATTTCACGCGATTGTAAATATATATAGTCATATTAACATTTTATGGCAAAAGTAGACGACAAATACTAAAAATATGAACAAAAATAAGTTTAGAAATCTTGATCGATCAATAAAAAGTTTAAGGACCAAAAATAAAAATTATAAAAAATTCAAAAGACTAAAAATAATAACCCTAAATTAATGATTGTCTTATAAATGTCAGTATCACTATTTTTTACATGTGACAAGTCACATTATTAAGTGAGATTTCTCAAATTTACAAAATACCATTTTTATTCCTAAGAAAAAAAATTGAGAGACTAAAAAAAAACTTTTAGTCTTTCAAATGAAGTTGAGAGACTAAAAATACTATTTTATAATTTTATTAGAGAATCAGTTTTTTTATCTGGGGGCTAAATAAAAAATTATAAATTTAAGAGATTAAAAAGTAATTAAACCTAATTTAGTTTTTTTGTTTATTTATTTTCAACTCTGTCAATTTTTTTATATAATTTAATATTTATATATACCTTGCTTGCCCTCTAGGAATAGAATTCCCCGAGGTTTCGAGATGAACAATAGCATTCGCATTTCTTAATCCTACCTTTATAATTTAGAAAACTAAATTTTTCTTATCATATAACAAATTAAATCAACGGACGATATTGATGCATTTTTTCCCCCACAACTGTAGACGATCCTACTCCGCTTTCACGCTTCAATCTTCGTGTCAGAAATCAGAATCTTCGGGAAAGAGTGCAGCATAGAAATTTTACAGTACGCACCCCTCTGTTCCCTCCCCTTTTCTTCTCTTCTTCTCTCCAACTCCCACTAAAAACCCGAACCCATTTCCGGAACCCTCACACCATCACTGCGTTCATCAACGCGAAAGGTACACATGCCGTTTCTCTCCATCGTTCTTGAATTTTTTTTTCCTTTCGAAAGGTACGCACCGTGTCAGGGTTCTGTATTTCGCGGTTATATTAATTATATCATAATATATCCCTTAGTTTCTCGCATTTTCTATTGAATACTCTTTTATCGGAATCTTTAAATTTGGCTTTCTATTGTCTCTCTTGATTATCACTAGTGGATTGTACATTCAAATATTCAAACTTTGCATTCAGCATTTTTAGTCCACTCGTTAGATGAATTTGTTGTGACTTGTGAGTGTTGTTAAGGTTTTAAATTGCGGTGGCGGTTTCGTCTCGTTCATTTGCGAACAAATGTAGCTGTTGTGACCACAATTGCGGTGGCGAACTGTTTTTAAAATCTTGGTGTTACTCTTTGATGTATTTTTTAATATACAAAGTAACATTTTTTTTTTTTTTTTGTATTTTTGGTGCTTAGTTGTTGAGTAGTTAGGTTTGAGGGGTTCAAAAGAAGGGACATGACATCTTCAGATGATGAGGGAGAGGCTCAGCGACTATGTGTGTCGAATTACCATTTTGAAGATGACAAAGACGCGCCTGTGTGTTTTTCTGTGTTGCCGATTCAGTGGAGTGAGTCTCAGAGTCCAGTTGGCAACAAAATGCAGGTGTTCTTGCACGGTTTTGTGGATAATGGGCTGCAGAAATTTTTCGTGCAAGTTGTTGCGTGGAGGTTTGATCTTTCCTATGTGAGGCCAGAGATATCGGTGCTATCAAAGGATGGAAGATGGATTAAACTTGAGAAGCCTCGTAAGAGCTACGAGGATACCATAATAAGGACTATTTTGATCACCATTCACTTCCTGAGTTATGTGAAGAAGAATCCTGACTCATCTGCCAAGTCTGCGTGGGATAACTTGAGTAGGAATAAGGAGTTTAGGTAATTTTCATTGTTCTGGAGTTCTTTTCTCCTAATTGTTGTGGAAGTACATACTGTGACATTTTTGCAAATTAATTATTTGCAGATCTTATGAGGTTATGCCTTCACAAAATGATTTATTAAATCATATGACTTTAATGGGTGAAGCTGCCAAAAGAGACACTGCCTTAGCAAAGTCCAAGGTTTGTATTTACTTTCAAGTCTTTAACAAATATGTTGTGGTGGTGAACTAGGAAATTAGCATTCGATATATTTTTTCTTCCGAAACATCCTTTGGGGAATATTGATTCCAAACATACTGGTATATTTTTGTCATAACTTGAAATTTATATTTTACATTAAACATTTTTCTGATAGCTGATGCAAGACCAAGAGAATTTAATTAGATGTGTTTGAAAATCATCTGTAGCTATTTTTTTGCCTTTTAATTTTAGTTTAACGAAACAGCTTGTCTTATTATACTAAATCATACCCTTTGACAAGTTCCAGTAAAAGATTTAGGATTAAGAGGTGAAGTAGGATTCCATTTTGAAGTGGATTTTCAATGTTGTGGTGGTGGTGTCTATCAGGGGAGTCTATGAAGGATGAGGTTGTTAATTGGTGGAATTCAGAAATGTAAATAGGCTTGTTAACTGCTTTGATTTTTAACTTTAGCATGTTTTTAGGAGAGAATAAATGAATAAAAACTAGGTAATTAGCATAATTCCCTCCCTGCACCCCCTTCAGCAGCAAATTATGCGCTTCTCTTTGCCAGTGTCACAGTTAAATTTTTAGGTTGCACTTTCTCCTCCTCTCTGCTTGCTCCTACACTGTTCTGACGAGATGCTTAATTTCTTTGTGAGGGTATTTCTTTTTTTTCATTCTTGTTTGAGGGTATTCCATGTTTGCTCTATCTCTATCATAAATTTTTAGAAAATTGTCATATCCATTATTATATTATAATTATAATCATATTAGTCATTAGATAAGATACTCTTACCTACAACTAAGTAACATAGCTTATACTGGACTGACTCTTGAATTCATTTAAATTGAATGGGAATTACATGATTTTTCATTGTTATTTGATATAATTGATGAATTTGTAAGATTTCTAGGTCAAGAATATGAAGTTGATGAAGTAATTTGCATGCATCATTGAGATAGATGAGATATACAATCTCAATACTTTTCTATAATACTGTGTACTATAATGCACTGGTAGTTTCTTCATCTCTGTTTATCTTATAAATCTTTCCTTGTTTTCCTTCTCTCTTAGTAATTTAGTATCCTTTTTCATATCCTTAATATGTGCTCCTTCATAAATTATATTTAATTATTGATGATGCATCTACTTTGTGCCCTTAAAATTTGCTTTCCTTTAGTTATGTTACATTGACTCTCTCCTTGGTTTTGTTATAAGGATAGTTATCCTTTGACTTGCCCTTTTGATTTCTTTTGATCAGTGTTGTTAAATAGCCACTATAGTGCTATTTCATAGCGAAATTTCTCAGAACCGCAATTGCGATTCCGACTGCTATCAATGTTGTGGTTGTGTCATGCGTCCTGCATCCTCGTCATCTCTAGCGGGTCTCCAGCCAATTGAACTTGAGTTAATATTATGCCAATTTTTATGTATTTTATTTTTATTTGCATAACACTTAATTTTTCATACATATGTAATTGATATATATCATATTTCATGTATTTCAACCATTATGTAACTTCTGCTATATGCCCACGACACTATTCGTTATATGACAGCAGATTATTGGCTTTCTGCCTTTTTCCGCAATTGATAACACTGCGTTCAACTAAGCATTTAATTTTTTCTTTTTTAAGAAAAAATATTTAATATATAATTTCTTTTCTTGTTTTCTTATCAACATGCGTGCCTCACTTCAATGACTAGTATTTGATTTAAACAGATTTTGCTCATGGTTCTGGAAGATAAGGATAAGCTGAAGATTAAAAAACCTTCTGACAAGGTTTGTTACATATTTAGTTTTCCATCCTTGAAGATAATTTGGCTCTGATATATTTTCTTTTGTTACTTGCTTTTATTCATGTCACATGTATTATTTGTATTATTATTTTAAAAATGTAATTCATTGATTTCAGGAAGTTAAAGATTTAGCACGACCTGGATTTATAATTGATGATATTGACAATGATATGATTGATGAATTTGGTGAAGATTCTGATGGAGAGGATGAGTTGTTTGATTCTGTTTGTGCAATTTGTGACAATGGTGGTCAACTATTGTGGTATGTTTTTTTTTTTTTTTTGTGGGTTATTTTAATGTAGTGTGATTTCTCTGTGCTGTGTATTTAGGTTATTTTACATAATTTCTAGAGAGTATTCTATAAGTTTTACTGGCCTCAATGATTTTTTTTTTTAATTTTCAAGTTATTAAATGATAAATGCAGTTGTGATGGAAAGTGCATGAGGTCATTTCATGCTAATGAGGAGGATGGTGAAGAATCTACTTGTGCCTCTCTTGGTTTTAGCCGGAAGGAAGTTGATGTATGTTAATTTTATTTTCTCTTTATATTTATTTGACTTTTCTTTTTCTTTTTACCTTTTCATTGTGTGCTCAGGTAGAAATTTGATTGCTTGTGACAAAATTTTGCAGGAGATCCAGAACTTTTACTGTAAGAATTGTGAATATAATCAACATCAGTGCTTTGCATGTGGCACACTAGGCTCTTCTGATAAATTTTCGGGTGCTGAGGTATAACTATGTGAAACACAATGGGCTGATCTTGTTGATTATTTCATTGATATATTTTTTTCCTAGCTGTACGAAGTTCCACCCTATCCTTGGTTGTTTATGTATCCATTATTTTTTGAGGAGAAATAACTTTTAGCATACTTCACTCTTTGGTACTGTGTAAAATAGGAGAAATTTGAAAATCATACCTAATGTGGGTGTAAGTTCTTGTAATACATATGCAGTAAATAGGCTGCAGTAAAATGTAGTACAGACTAAAGAGTGCTAAAGACATAAATATCCTTATGCACACTGAATGTGCTAAGACACGCCACTACTATTACTAATGAACAATTTTTAGAAACAGGATGGTTTTCCTGGAGCTTCTTTGTTCTGTATGGGACTAAAAGTCATTTGGTTTTTCTCCTTTAGGTCTTCAAATGTGCTTCTGCAACCTGTGGTTTCTTTTATCATCCACATTGTGTTGCAAGGTTACTTCATGGGATAGTTGAGGATGCTCCAAAGGAACTTGAGAAAAAAATTGCTGAGGGGGGACCCTTTACTTGTCCTACTCATTATTGCTGTGAATGTAAAGAAATGGAAGACAAGAAGAAACATGATTTTCAATTTGCTGTTTGTAGGCGTTGCCCCAGGTCGTATCATCGCAAATGTTTGCCAAGGTTATTTCTTTCTTTTTTGCTTGTGTTGCTAGTACTCATTTAATTATTCTAATTGGAGGGCTGATTCTTAAGTTGCTTATATCAGAGAGATTGCTTTTGATGACATAGAGGATGAAGATATTATAACACGGGCTTGGGAAGATCTTTTACCAAACAATCGCATTCTTATATATTGTTTGTAAGTGTTATAGTATACTGGTGCTATTGTTCTCCAATTTTTATTTGTAAACCTCATGTAATATCTTTTTCCTTTCTTTAAACCAGAGAACATGAGATTGATGATGAACTTGGGACTCCTATAAGAGATCATATAAAGTTCCCTAATGTTAAAGCTACTGTTCGAGAAATTAATGCAGAGGAGAATGCAAAGTCTGCGACCAAAGAGAGAGTTATGTTGAACAAGAACAATATTGACTCAAAATATTTATTTGGCAAAAAAGATACTGCTAAAGTTTCTAAACTTCCTGGTAAAATGTTGTCTGGGAAAGTTGGTGACAAGAAGTCTGAAAAAATTTCTGGATTGAATATCTCAAGGAAGAAAATAAATGAAGAATCAAGATGTTTGAATGAAAATAAGAGGTCAACAATCTCAAAGGAAACCAAAAAGTCTGATGGTGCAGAAAACAGGCCATCATTGGGTGCAAAATTATTTGCTTTAATGCAGAACAGTTCTGAGCAAATTAATTCTGGTAATGAGGCTGATGATGTAGCCAAAAATACCCTGGCTGTTAAGCCTACTAAAAAGCTGAGTAGCACATTGCCCGCATTAGATGCAGATTCCAAGAAGAGGTGAATTTTTTTCTTTGTCCGACTTTTGGATTGGTTATTTTTCTGCTGTTGCTGGTTTTTTTCCTTTCCTTTAAGGTTATTTTTATAGTATTTACCATTAATAGTAAAATTCTATTAGATTCTTGTTTGAAACTCAAGCTATTTTAATGGTTGTTTATGATGACATTGTTGATATGATTTCTTCTGATGTAGATTGTTGGCTTTGTTTAAAGAAGCTACTTCATCGGTTACTTTGGAGAATGTTGTAAAAGAGCACAAATTTGCTGTCACTCATACTCACTCGTTGAAAAGTGTTGTGGAGAAGACCATTACATTGGGGAAATTGGAAGGCTCAGTTGAGGTACATATCACTATCTATATTTATTACTCTACGGTGTTTATTTCAGAGTTTGTTTGGAGCTTAGGTATTCTGTCTTGTGTATTTAGGCTGTTCGAACAGCTCTAAGGATGCTAGAGGACGGGCACAATATTCGGGATGCAGAAGCTGTTTGTGGCCCTGATGTTCTAAACCAGATATTTAAGTGGAAGGTACTCTGCTATTTTTTCAATTTTTTTAGGGATTTTGGTTCTAATTGTCTAAATATTGATTCCTCTAGTATTTTTACTGTATGATATTCTTTCATCGTTGAAGGAATAACTATTATTCTTATTATCCCTAACTAAAACAGTTTAATCAGATAGAAAATCCTGGATGTTACGGGAACCTACTAAACATTCAAAATAACTGTAATTAGAATTGTCATTATCATTACAATGATGATTTTTTTTATTTATCTATATCGGTTAAAATTTTAGGGTCTTCACTTAGACTGGTATTTTCAATAGGACCAAGACTATCCATTGATTTCCTTTTGAAATATTTTGAAAAAAAAGTTTTTTTATTATTTAAAATATTTCAATTTTTATAGATGAGGCATTATTTGATTTCGAAATCTGATTATTATATTCGTAACCCAAAATGCTCCTTGGTGTATTCTTAAAAAGTAATAATTTTTTCCTTGAATCTTAGCAATTGATATCCTTTCGAAATAATTTTTTTTCTTCATTTGAATTGGCAGTGAATTCTTTCGATTTCTTATTCGAGTACATAATTATCTTGAATGAATTCACTATTTCTGTATTTTCCGATCGCCTGGAAAGAACAAGATGTCTCTTTTGTTCTTTCTTCAACAATTTCTGATTTCTAGTAGACCTTTTAGTAGGATTCAAACCCAGATGAGAGAAAAAAGAACAAGTAGCTCTTGTATAATTCCCAAAAACTTCTTCAATTTTAAGTCTTAACTTGTTCTATGCCATGTCTTGTTACATAACTATAAATTTTTTCCTAGACTTTTTTTTCCTCCATTTATAATACACGACAGTGCATTGTTTAAAGTAGTATAAATGATTCAGTTCAGTTGTCACAGCTTTATTAACTGAATCTTCTGTAGGACAAGCTGAAAGTATATCTTGCACCTGTTCTATATGGTAATCGGTACACGTCGTTTGGTCGCCATTTTACACAAGTTGAAAAGCTGGAAGGGGTATTTATTCTTACTCAACTTTTTGTTATTATTTTAGTTATTCTGTCAGATTCCTGTACTCTCTGACATTATATATATATATATATATATATATATATATATATATATATCTCCCACTTAAAAGATAGAAGGTGTGTATTAGCAGCCTACACCTTTTTGATGGGGACCAAAAGACCATTCTTTTCTTTTACTGCACAAACAATTTCATTTTGGAATTAGTCAGACCCTTGGTGCCTCTTTTGGTTAGAGCCAATATAGGGAATGAGGGTCAAATCATATTCACCTAGTGGCCTTGTTTATTGTGAGAGATAGAATTGGTGCAGCACGATAAACCCATAATCAAAATACCGATTTTTTTTTTTTTTTTTTTTTGTATATATAAAGGTGCTGTTGATGATGATGATGATGTATATATAAAAGCACCACCTGAATTTGTTGGTAGAGGAATTGGCATTATTACTCCATAGATGTGCCTAGTTTCTCTTCTGCAAGTATATTTTGATTATGAAGAAAGAGGGAATGGGAGGAGGTTGAGCAGTTTAATGGAGAGAGAAAATTAAAGAGACTGCAACCCAAGAACTGAAGTGACAAAATTACCTAAATATCCATAACCTTATTTACCTTTTTAAAAGAAAAAGAATGGTCTTTTGGTCCCAATCAAAATGGTGTAGGCTGCTAATATACACCTTCTATTTTCTAAGTGGGAGTATATTAGCAGCTTCCACACACACATTCTTTATTGGGTCTTTTTGCATCTTCATGTGTTGCTGTGTTGGAAAGATACAAAAGCTAGCTTTATTATCCTCCCTTTTCATTGAAGAGTATTATAGATCTAGTAGTTAGGAGAGACTTGGATGTGTTATAGATTTCTAGGTGAGGCCGATCTCACAGAATAGTGGTAAGCAGATTAATGATTATTTTAATGGGTTTAAATTTGATTTTGTTCATGTAGTAAGATATATTTTAAGGTATTTTTCATTTGCTTTGAATTTTATGCTTTAATACAAATTATGATTTAGGATTCAAAAATTATCTTGGCGATTCACGATTTGAATTTTGATTCGATAATGTTGAAGCAATAGGTTATTTTCAATATGTATGCTATTTTTTATGCATTTGTATATTTCCAAGTATAATTTTAAATTTCTAGTAGGATCTTATTTATGATCCAGTTACCTTCTATGATTTACAATCTTTGACCTCACTCCTGATCCTACATAAAATCTTGATTTTGACAACATTGGGTAAAAATACCAGCTTTAGACATGTTACTGTGCACTTGAAGCAAAAGCTAAAGCTCAATTAAGAATCCAAGAATGATTTTGATCCTCAGGGATGAACTTATGTTTTCACCTATAACTCTTTAGTTGGCTTTACAGTGACTTTTATAAAAAATTTCACATGGTTGAAAGAGTTTATGAAAATATATTATCAGACCACAATCTTTGAGGATATTGTCATAATGCTCAAAGTTATAGCAATTGAACGTTAGTTTAAAATGGCTTTTATGAATAAGCTATCTGGTGTAAGGATTTTTGGAGGTTTTAAATATTTATAAAAGCACTTTCAAAACACACTCAACACTTAAACTTTATTGTAACAGCACTAAAAGTTGTCAAAGTTCTGAAATGCATTAGTAGTTGAATAAAATAGTGCACTTGTTCACAATATAGCTGCCCTAGAGTTTGGTTGTTGAAATTTGGAAGGCTATTTGGAGAGTGATTATGCTCATGACATTTGATGTGACTGACATTATGTTTTGTTGTAATGAATTTCTTTCTTGTCTGTCTTACATTATTTACACCCATCAAGCATTGCTTAAATAACGGTTTTTACATTTTCAGATTGTTGATAAACTCCATTGGTATGTTCAGAATGGTGATACAGTAAGTACTGATATTGATATACAGTTGCTTAATTCATTGCATTTGTTTACACAATTTTTTGCCATTGTTTGTACCATTTTATAGTCATCTAGGGTGATGTGAAAATAGTCCTCCAAAAGCTTGTTCATTCATGAAATTACTAATATTTTTCTCAAACTATAAAACAGATCTTACATTGGGTTGTTTTAGTTTCTAAGATCCTTTTGGCATTTTATTTTTTAATTCGTTTATTTATTTTTGCTAAATAATTGGAGGGAACTGAATGATGCAGGTTTCTGAAATATCTACATTTGCATGACTCGATCTTTGTTTGCATCAGGAAAGATCATTTTAATTTCTATGTTAATTTCTTGCTTATTTGAAATTTTAGGGAAGATACTTAATTTTTTCTTCTGCTTTTGACAAATGCAACTGTTATAGATCTGCCTGATATTTTTTTGACGTTTCTGTACAGCAAAAGATCAGTTTTTCCTTGTGAAATTGTGATATACGTTACTATCTGGTGGTAGATGGTATTCTTAACATTGTTAATCATCTACTAATTTTAATGTTGATTACCTGACTGGGGATAGTTACATTGTGGTCAGATTGTGGACTTCTGTTGTGGTGCTAATGACTTTAGCATTCTTATGAAGAAAAAGCTTGAAGAGACTGGGAAGAGATGCTCATACAAAAACTTTGATTTACTTCCAACAAAGGTGACTACTTTTACAAGTTGTTATAACTTATTACTCTAATTTTTATAATTCAATATTTGCTCATTGCCACTGCAATGTGTGATTGTTGATTTTAAACTGACAGATTTATTTACATTTAAATATTGAGAGAGACTGAGAAACATTATAGGTGAAATACTGAGAAGGACTTGAGGTCGATAGTTTGTTCATGGACATGATTTACAATAGGATATTATGGCATTGTTTGATCTATGTAACCTATCCCACCTAGTAGGAACAAGTTGGTTGTTTTTATTGTTAAATTTTGAAAGTATTGGTGTATTTTAGCTAACATCTTTGACAAGTTGGCAGAGGTTTTCAACATGCATCCAGTTGTATTATTTCAATTTATCAATTGTCTTCTCTGTATTATTTGCTATCGACCCTTTGTATTAGAATACTCAAGCTCTTGGTTTCTTGCTTTTGGTTTCATATAGTGTATGTATGACATTTTGATTTCCTTTTCTTTTTTTCTTTTTTAAATGTTGGTTCTTCTATCAACATTGATAATGATCATCTTCCCCATTGAGTGACAGGATGAGGAATGATCTATTGCATAAAAAATTGGCTAACAGTCATTTCTGAGATGAATTTGATGTACTATAGGGCCAGCAGCATAACATGTCAAGATGTGTCTTTTGAGTGTCAAATTTCAGAGTCTTGTTGTGAAAATTCCTTGTCCTTGATACATGATGTCTCATCAAAATAAAATTTCCAATTATTTTAAACAATAAATAATTGAAGTTAAAGCGTATGGGTGGGTGTACAATATAGCTATTAGTAACTTGCCACCATATTCTTCAGGAATATATCAATACTATGGAAGTCTCTCGCTCTCTCTCTCTTTCTCTCTCTCTCTCTGTGTAGTTTCGAGCCTAATTGATGTCTAGTAATAATTTTTTTTATTAGCATGTCTAGTAATAATTGATAGGCTGTAAAACACCTCACTATACATTGTTGTGATGTGAACTGGGTTAAGATGCATTACATGTTATGGGCATAGTGATGAGTGAAGACAAATACAGAATACATAAGCATTCAGTTTATGATTATCATTTTTTTGTCTGTTTATGTCGAATTTGTTTTGTTTACAGAATGATTTTAATTTTGAGATGAGAGATTGGATGACTATCCAAACAAAGGAGTTGCCTACAGGGTCAAAGTTGGTATGAATCACTTATTTTAATGGTTGAGCGATGTATGCATATCCACATGACCGATTCACATAATTCTTGCATTATTTTTCTCGTTTGCATCTGGAACAGATCATGGGCCTTAATCCCCCTTTTGGACTTAAGGCAGCTTTGGCTAACAAGTTTATAGATAAAGCTCTCGAGTTTAGACCCAAGCTCCTAATTCTCATAGTACCACCAGAAACAGAGAGGTAATGTCCTTTTTCTTGCTATTGTTTTCAAGAATAAGAGAGTTAAATAAGCTTTTCCTTCACTCCAACCTGCCAATAGGGGTGCTCAAAAAAGTTAGTTTTCTAAAAAATAACTATAACTTACAATAACTAGTTATATAAAAGTAGTTAGATAACCATAACTAGTTTTATAGAAATAGTTATTTCAAGTAACTTATTTTTATTTTTAAAATAGTTATAGTTATAAAACTATAACCAGTTTTATAGAAATAGTTATTTCAAATTACTTATTTTTATTCATCCATTGCCAGTTATATAACTAGTTTTATATATAACTAGTTATATTCATAAACGGTCATATAATTGATTTTTAAAAACAAAAACAAGTTATACCAAATTATAAATAGTTATACAAAACTAGTTATGGTCATAGTTATTATAACCACTTAAAATCTAGTTATTCTACCTGCCAAGACTACCTTGGAGGTGTTGCTTCCTTGGTTGGAGGAGGCAGTTCATCTTCTGCACTTTCATGTTTGTTTCCTTATTATATAGGCTAGATGAGAAACGGTCGCCTTATGATCTTGTCTGGGAGGATAAGAGGTTTCTATCGGGCAAGGTAAATAAATATTAATAATATCTTGTGGTAATTTGTATTTTGATTGATACATACTCTTTATTGTTCTGACTGTTGTCTTTATTTTTTTCCCCTGTTCTTGTCCTTTTTTGTCTTAAGTCATTTTATCTACCGGGATCAGTTGATGCAAACGACAGGCAGATAGATCAGTGGAATGTAAAGCCACCCCCACTCTACCTTTGGAGTCGTCCTGATTGGACTGATAAGCATAAGGCCATAGCTCGGAAGCATGGTCACATTATCAGCAGGCGGGGGCTGTCAAGAATAGAAAGCTTTGATAAAGAAAAATCACCGGCCAGTCATACTATGGATGATAGTTATGGTTTTGATAGTATGCCAGGTCATGATATCTTGAATTTGACTGATGCACCTATGAACGAGGGCCAGACGGGATGCTCACCACATGGAAATGTTGATCAAGAGTGTCAAGAAAGACAGAAATATATGGTGAGAAAGGCTGATAAGACCTCATGGAAGAGGAAACGAACTGAGGAAAACGATGGAAGAAGACTAGGTGTGACCTCACCACCCAATCCAATTGATGGGAGATCCTCAGTGGAACGTTTTCAGCTCAGACCTGACATGCCTCCTCCAGATTATGAGCTTGGTGATAAAAGTTATAGGCATTTGGAGCCCACTTCTTCAGTGGAACGTTTTCAGCTCAGACCTGACATGCCTCCTCCAGATTATGAGCTTGGTGATAAAAGTTATAGGCATTTGGAGCCCACTTCTTCCTCACACATGGGGGGGATTAGAGCAGCCTATAGTGGGACCCAAAATTGGTCAAGTGTTGCCAATCCCCTTTATGATTCTGGTATTACAGATGTAGGAGAACACCATGGCAGCCTTCCAAGAGACACTGCCAATAACGTCGGATATAGACCCTATGTCAGGGAGGATGAGAACTACCTTTGGGAATTAGAGACAAGACAGCAGACTCACCATTATGATATTCAGAATCCTAATTCTGTGATGAGTAATTATCTATCTGTTCATGATCCTGCTTATAGCCACCACATGGGGCCAAGTTATCCAGCCCATAGTTTAGCATCTGAGTCTCCTTATGTTATGAATACACCAGCCATGCAGCGATATGCACCTCGCCTAAACGAATTAAACCATGCAAGGATGGATCCTTTGGGGTCTGAACCTGCTATAGTTGGTAGAAATGACGCTTCTGAACGTAGTGCCCTCCCACCTGGATATGGGAGTAGGATGCCAGGTTTTGCAGCTGGTTCTCACCATATGTATTCACGCCAGAATTCAGCAGACCGATTCAATGGGTAGTTTGAATGTCCATTTTTTTTGTTTTCCTCTTCTACTTTTGCATAAAAATGCTGTATGCCTTAATCTGCAGAAAAAGTTTTTTTTTTTTTTTTGGTGTATGTATGCTGTATGCTAAATCTTCGGTCTAATTCCTTCCTAACGAACATTTAGGTTTTCTCATTTTTGGTGATCTATATATGCAAGACCTTGGAGTGGGTAGATACGGTGTACCACCTACAAGTATATGATAAATCAGAGTTCACTATTTTAAGAATGAGTCTTACACTCCTCATTATTCAATTAGACACCTTAACATTCCCTTCAAATGTAGACTAAGGCTTTCACTGTCTTGGCCGGTCATGAGATATTGTTAACATCTGTTCTCTCTTTTAGAAGTGCATTTTGCACTACTTCCACAATTATTCTAATAGTGTTTGACATTTTCAAACTACTTGTTTTATTTATTTTCCCAACAACTTATTTCTTAAAATTTATTATTTCATCTATAAATTAAATTTTAGTAGTTTTTTTTTTTTAAAGAATGCCAATAGTTAAAATAATTTTACATCATAACTAAAAAAGTCATTTATTTTAATTGTCATTTATTCAACTACCAACTCTTAACATTTTGCACATATACAAGGGTTCTTTGATTTTTTTTCATTTTAATTTTCATCTATTATATTTTCCAACTGTTATTTTACACTAGTCAGTAACTAGTACAGTAAAAGACTGCCTAAATTTTAAAGCCACATAATTTTACTCTTTGCCACCGCGCGCATGCTCTTTGTCTTCGCCTCCAGTGTTTGTGCGCCATACTCCCTTCCGATGGTGTGCACGAACATGCCGGACACCACCATGTTGAAGTAGTTGTCCAGAAACGGCAGTTGCTGTGCATCACCCTCGCGGCATGTCAGGTACTTGCCGACGCCTTCCATCTTCGCCGTGCCAACCTACACATCCACTGCCCCAACCCACCATTCTTTTCCTCACCGACCGCTTGACCTTCCTCACCACGAACGACCACAACGTTAAGGATATCCTGACGTCGTTATGGACGACTCCGACGTTGTTATCCAAACAAAAAAAAAAAAAGCACCAAACCGAAGCTTCAGCGATTTCGTTGTTTCCTCATCTCACCGCTCTTTAGTTCTTCCTTCAAAACTCGAATGACCCATTTCTTTGTTTTTCGTTCTCTTGCAGTTCCTGAGGTAAAGATACAAGCTTTGCTCTTCTGCTCATTGGATCAGGTTCCAGGAATTCAAGGGTAGGTTCAAACATGATGTTTTTTTTCTTGAGCACCAATGGCAGTGACGATGAACTTATAGTCGGGGAGAGAGCAACAGAGAGAGATGAACATTGGAATTGGAGAGGGATAGGAAGAGGTTGAATGTCGATGGTGGTGAGCGAAGGGAACAGAGCAGCAAGGAGTAAAGGGTCAGAGAGGGAGGCGTTGTGACGATGACGAGGTGGGTCGAAGAAGACAGAGGGTATAGGAGGGCAATTTTTTTTTAATTTAATCCGATGTATATATGCTTATCGTAATCCTTGTTTTCTTTAATCGTTGATTTTAATTTTTTTATATTTGAACGATGGATATTGCTTTTGTAAGGTAGGTAACGAGTTTTGGTTACGCACCCTAAACTTCAACACCTAAGGGTCCAAAGTTGCATATTGCGAGCAACCTTTTAAATAAGAAATGGGAGTTAATATTAATAAACAATATTTTCATCTATTTTTATATTATTATTTGTTACATCAATTACTTTTTCTTCTTATTTTTTCTTTTTAATTATCACCTCTTCCATACTCTCTTCTACGTACCTTCTCTATTTTCCTAAAAGAGAAAACGATAGCTTGATATATTCTACCGACCGAGCAAATGAGGTGGCCGGAAATTGAAATTGTTACGTTTGAAAGTTACTTGGGTAACTTCTACGTGAGTGAATGAAGAGAAAGAAAGAAAGAAAGGTGATTGATGTAATAATCATTGTAATGGGTAAAAAAAGAGAAAAATTTGAGGGGGAAGATACAAGAAAATTAAAATATTAAATACCGCAGTTAATGTATTTTTAGAGCTACACTACTAAATAAATAAAAATTGTGATGCGATACAGGACTCATGAAAAAATTAATAAATACTAATTTAAGCAACATGCCCCAGTTGCATCCAAAAGTCTCTTTAATCACCTATCATCGAAAAGAAAAGAGTGAATTAAAAATTGCAAATCCCTTTTTCGTATTCCACCTTTGAGAGACCCTCAGATCCACCAACATTAGTCATCATTTTCCTTGACATTTCTCACACCTACAACCACCTAGACTCAAGGAAGAAAAAGAGAAAGAGAAAGAGGAAAGAAAATCAATCAATCATGGAAGGTGAAGTTGGGAGGTTCATCAACGTATGGCTCACAACCATCTCATGTCTATGCTATTGTTATTACATAGCTTCTAGAATACCAAAAGGCTTCATGAGGCTTCTCTCCCTCCTCCCTATTCTCTACCTCTTCCTCACCCTTCCCTTCAGCCTCTCTTCCTTCCACCTAGGTGGCCCCACCACCTTCTTCCTTGTTTGGCTTGGCACTTTCAAACTCATTCTTTTCTCCTTCAACCAAGGCCCTCTTGCCCTATCACCCCCAAACATTGTCCATTTCATTTCCATAGCTTCCCTCCCCATCAACCCCAAACAACACTCACCAACCAAAAACAACCAAACAAACAACACCACCCAAAAGCCAAAACGGCTTTTGCTCCTAAAAGTGCTTATTTTTGCAATGATCATACGTGCTTATGACTATAAAGAAAAGTTGCACCCTCATTTCATCTTAGTCCTCTATTGCTGTCACATGTACCTTGGCATAGAACTTGTGTTAGTCCTTAGTGCTGCCCCGGTTCGAACCCTTTTAGGGTTTGAGATTGAACTACAATTCAATGAACCCTACCTTTCCACGTCCCTTCAAGACTTTTGGGGTCGTAGGTGGAACCTCATGGTTACCCGTATTCTACGCCCCACCGTATACTACCCCGTATACAGTATTTTTATTCAATTTGTGGGTCCCTCTTGGGCCATGACAAGTGCCATGTTGGCCACGTTCCTAGTATCAGGGCTCATGCATGAGTTAATATACTTTTATCTCGCACGTGCGCCTCCCACGTGGGAAGTCACGTGCTTTTTTGTGCTTCACGGTGTGTGCACCACGGCGGAGGTGGCGACGAAGAAGGTGATGCTCCGCCGTGGGTGGCGGTTGCATAGCGTTGTGTCAGGGCCACTCGTGGTGGCGTTCTTGGCGGTCACCGGAAGGTGGTTGTTTTTTCCTCAGCTGTTGAGGACTGACTTGGATAAGAAGGCCATTGGGGAGTATGCAATTTTGGTGGATTTTGTTAATTCTAAGGTACCATTACATTTGTTTTCTTTATAATTAATATAATTAATAGCCAACATTCGGAAATTAATAGTGAAAATTGTGAAACTTAACAGTCTTCTTTGGGTTAAAAACTGAGGCCCTCAAATACTAATTACAAGTCTCTTTCAATTAATTTATGTTTTAAAAAATATACTTATTAAAGTTACTAATCGAATTTAATTTATTAATTATTTATATTATTATACTAAAACTATCTTTTTTTATATCTCTATCTACTTACTCATTAATAATTACTTCTCATTAAATTTTGGAAAAAGAATAATTAATATTCAAAGAGAATACTAATAATAGTAATTAAGTAATTTTAATTTTAAAACTAATTATTTCAAACCTAAAATGTGTTCCTTAGAAAGACATGATAAAAATAAAAGAGCCGAAACAATCAATTACAATACAAAATTTTTAGAAATCATGTATTTGGCATCATGTATTTTATATTTAAAATTAGAACACCAAAAGAAACAAATGGTCATTTGAAAGAGTCTTATGGTATTCTAATTGTGAAAGCCATTCTATAGGAACACTTATTTTCTTATGTACAGTGTATTCCATATAAGGGACAGAAATAACTGTTCATATTCTCCAAAGACAACACAACTGAGCAATCAGTGATACGAGGTTGTTCATATTATCCAATCTCTACGTACAACGGAGAGAAACGTGCTTTCATTAATTATATTAGCATTTATTAACTTTTGGTTATAAAATTTATTAATTAAATAAGAATATTTAGGGGAAAAATAACTAATGTACGTATTTGAAATTTAGAAAAAGGTTTTATAAAATAAATATATTAAAAAAGAGTCTTATGATTAAAATTAAAGATGAAGAGAGTAAAATTGATTTATTAATTGTGCAAATCGTAATGAAGCAAGTTATTTCAGGAAAACGATGTGTGGCCTATTATTGAATTGTGCAGTTCAATAGTTTTTTATTTCTTTCAAGATTATATATCTGCTACTTATTCTATTCATCACGCGAGTCTGGTGTACTATAGTATATAGACATTTATATTTTAAAGCACCAGTTTTTTAAGGAATTGGGTGGATGAGTTTTGGTCCTCTCGTTTGGCAAATAATTTTTATACAATTTTCACATCATATCATGGGACAAAACACAAAATATTTACTTTATTTTTTATTACCTAAAATAGAAATAAAAGAATAAAATAATTCATCAGTAAAAAAAGAGATCGAATTAAATAATTCAAATGATTTAATATTTTTTATTTGTAAGAATCAAAATTATATATCATGAAATTTATGATAATTTATGTGCATTACTAATTAAATTCAGATGACTTGATATGATCGATGTTTCACATATTATTGTTTTTTGTTAATAAAATTAAAAAATATAATTTAATTAAGAAGTAAGAGTATTTGGTTTTAATTTAGCAACAAAATCACTCATTTCATAAACTATATTATATAAGAAGCAAAAAAATAAGAAGAAATAATGCAATTAAGGCTTTTTTTAACTAACAAACCTAAAATACTCATACTCTTAAATTAAAAAAAAAATATTTTTTCAAACTTATTTTCTTTTATCAAGGATTATATTTCAGTTGGTTGGTGTTGAGTAACAAAACTATTGACATTTACAGATATATAAGAAATTAACATTATATTTTACAAGAAAAAAAATAATATAATTTGTAGCTTTAACATTATACCTCTAAAAATCAAATAAATATGTATTTTATATTTGTAAATGTGTAAATAGAATGCAACATTTGGTAAGGAAAATGTTTTTTCATATACTAAAATGATGAATCCTTGGAATCATGATTCACAGATATAAATAAAATTTGTTTAGTTGATTATAAATATTTTTTAAAAATTTATATAATAAATTTCTTTAAAATTAAAGAGTTTCATGATATTTAGAATTATATTATATTTTTCTAAAATTTTTAATGAGAATCAAAATACAAATAGTGTTTTTAAATAATAATATCTGAAAACTATAAAATTACATTTCAAATAAGATTATAATGTTTTATATTTAAATATTTTAAGTGAATATTTAAATCAATCAAATAATTTATGTTGTGATATATTGTTGTTGTTATTGTTAAATATTTCCTTTAAATCTAAATGCATGGAAAAAAATCTTTAAGTTGACACACTAATTGTGTTTATATATGAAGAAATAATCTACTTAAGGAGAATTGTGTTCAATTTTTTTTATGTGTAAAATTATCCTAGACAAAAAAAAAATCACTCCCCTAGTGAGATTAGTGTCAACCAGGTGGGTTGAAAAAAACACCATGACCAAGAAAAAAAATGGAAAACACGAGGGGCTACGAAATGATCTATAACAAATATCCAATGAAAAAAAAAATATAAACAACAAGAAAGCAAAAGATTATTAATTACATAAAAAAGCCAAATCAGATCTAGATTAAAAAAACAACTCAAATTATAAAACAAATAAGAAGAATCGATATATATATATATATATATATATATATATATATATATATATATATATATATATATATATATATATATATATATATATATAGAAGGGTCAAAATTTTATATATTATAGTAAATGGTATTCACGGTGAGAGTGGTCAGTTGTATGGGCTACTTTGGTTTGGAATATATGGAAACTGAGGAACTCGATCGTCTTTAGGGGAGCAACGTTTATTTGACACTGACATGGTTTAAAGGTCTTGAACGAGTCTTTCCTATTCCTTTCAGCAATGGCAGGGCGGGTTCAAGAATAAGGCTGTAACACCCCGTATGCATCCGGTGTATTAACATATTACTTAATCAGATTAGCACGACAATTAATTAAAACAATTACTCAAATCACGCAGAAGCATTTCAAAATCATATTTCTTGATTCATTATGTATGATACATATAAACAATAAATTAAACAAATGTTGAAGTACCACAATCGCCTTAACCATCCAGATTACATAAAATAACGTGAATAACGACAGATAGGACTATAATATCTATACTGATATATCCGGGGATCACTACTCACATGTGTCTAAAATAATATACATAGACTATGTACATTCCACATCAAAATACTCTAACTACATCCATACAAAAATAGTAGGCATTCAATGCCCTGATATCACATATCATATCCTCATATGAGGGTACACCATATATAGAAACTCAGTATATGCAAACATACACATTTTCCCTTACAGGGGTACAAAATAACAACACACACACACACACACACACACACACACACACACACACACACACACACACACACACACATATATATATATATATATATATATATATATCTGGACACAACAGTGAGCAACCAAGCTCTCAAAACACTGCTCCAAGCAACTATACCATGCATGTCCCTACTGGGGCCTTCCGCCTTGAGACTCATCCTCTCTGCTAGATGTACAACCTGCAAAATATAATCCCCACACACGGGGTGGGATAACAATCTCAGTAATCTTAGGGTTCTTGGAGGCTTCTCCTCACCCTGACTCACTTCCATGATCACATACATCAAAGGCATCACAACTATCACAACAACACATAGGCACACACAAGCTCTAATGTGTAACATCATCGGTATCCAGGACCATCTTAGTGCCCTGGGACCATCTCAGTACCCAGTATACCATCGTGGACCATCTCAGTCCCCAGTGTGAGGCTGGAACTCACACCTGTGTCATCCAACGGGAGCTACCTCTACGCAAGGATGCACGTATGTGATACCTCCGAGAATAGGCTGCAACCATCACGGGACCACCTATCTCTTGGTCTTAAGGAATCTCTCCTATGGAGCAAACCAAACTAGGAGTTGCGCTCTACTCCTGGGGAGGTCCATATCTATCTACTGGCCAGAAGATCTATCCAAAGAACAACCATACACAAAGCACAGATACATGCATACATATTATCATGAGGAGAACTGTAACAACCAATTCAATGCATATAAATCATGTATGCAACCATCACTCCCTCTTGGAGTATGGTGGAACACAAGTAATGGAAAATACTCCCAAGAACAAAGAGCTTACCTGGCAAGGCAGTGCTCTCCTGTCCAATCTCTGGACTGTGGTCTCCGCCACTGACACCCTTGGTGTCCCGCCCTATGCAAAGGCACACAAACAAGTATCAAATAACGGTTCTCAACCGTTTAAAAGAAAAGAAACGCAATTCCTTTTCATCTAGACATCTTTGTCTTCTATCTTAAAGTTATCAGAACTAGCCACCTTAAAGGCGACTCACAGATCCTCAGTAGGATCTAACTCAGCCTAACGAAGGTACTAGAGTCTCCCAAAGACTCTGCATAAGTCAATCCAATCAGTTCAATTGCCTTTACCCAGGCCAAATATCAATGATTACCCAACTTGGCTAAAACAGTTATTCCAACACGTTTTCACCGTTTATTTAGCCTCCTGAACATCTTTTATAAAAACACCTAGGCCCATATATATCATAATACCTTTCATTTAACCAACATTCTTCCTACTCATACATATCTCAGAGCCAAAATCAAACTTCATCAATAGTCATGTTTCAAAGTTCAATATTCATCAGAACAATCTCCTGAGTATACTTTTCTAAAGAATCCAAGCCTAATTCTAGTCCTAACACAAATGGGTCATTATTCATCCGAAGAACAATTTCCCAAATCAATCGGTAAAACTTGAGTTTCTTACCTCTAAATTGTCGAGGAAGGCTGGAGGATCACTTCCCCAAGCTTTAGCGTCCTTGAATCACCTTCTTTTCCTTCCAAAACTCAGTTTTGCAAAGTTCCCTAAAGAACGGGATCTCTCCGATTGATGGTTCTCTCGAGAAACTGAAGCTAGAATCTAGCTCATGGAGTAGTTCCTTACAACTTCCATGTTGGATAGGAGGTGTTTAGATGAAGTATGGAGGAGATATGAAGCTTCTTTGGGCGTTAATGGCGGAAAATCAGTGGGAGGAAGAAGAAAAAACGTTTTTGGCCAGAAAATTCGTAAAAATGGCCTTTTATAGGCCCCCAGCCCGTGTTCCCACTCCAATAGCGCCATTCTGCTGCTATTCGCACCAAATACGCGAGTCTGGACGGGTTCCTGCGCTAACCGCGCCAGATATTCGAGAAAAAGAGCCTCCAGGTGCATTTTGGCGCGGTTCGCTAACCGTGTCAAATCTGGCACTAACTGCGCCAAATCTAGCGCTAATCGCACCAGAAAATCGAGAAGAAAGCCCTTCTAGTGCATTCTCATGCTAATAGCGCCACCTTCCACGCTATTCGCGCTAGCAACTGGCTGTCGCAAAATCTGTCGCTAATTCCGTCGCTAACGTTTTTTGTGACGAAATATAGTAAATTTAATTATTTATTTATTTATTATTATTATTATTATTTTCATGGTTATTATAAAGGCGGTCCAAACCCTTATTTTAGGCCCATCAAAAAATAATTTATTTTACTATATATATATATATATGGCAAGCATATGTGCTATCAAATATCATGACTTAGTAATAACACTTCGCACTATTATTATGCGTGAGGTTATGTGGTTGATCATGCTTTAGACCTACTAATGTGTTAGACGGGCTCTGAGCAATGGTCAACCAACATAATATAATTAATTCCTTGCATTCTTAAATCTTAAGGAGCAGGTCTGATATATGCATGGTGCGATTCTTGACAGTGGGTGTCTCTCGTCGATAATGACATAATTACGTTGATGAGGGGGTGGGTATGTTGTGTTTGATGGTTTCTACTGCATCTTCCTTTATGCATTTATTCTTGTGTAATCATTTGTTGGGTAATGCTTTCTTTCGAGCCTTAGGGGTAGGCTAGTAGTTCTTTGCATTCCATGTACTGGCCATTAATATCAAACACTACTACAAAATAGGCATACGACGACGGTTATTTTACCCATACGACGACGGTTGTTTAGGTGTCGTTGTTATGCGTGTCATTGAAAATGGGTCATTTTCGACGGCGGTTCTAAAAAACCGTCATCGTTTATATTTTTTTTTTAAAAAAAACAAACGAAAACGGTTATTTACAAAAAACCGTCATCGTATGTGCGGATACGATGATGATTTTTTCTTAATAACCGTCATTATTTGTATTTTATTTTCATTTAAATTTTTTTTAAATAAAATACAAACGAAGACGATTATTTACAGAAAATCGTCATCGTATGTGCGAATATGACGACGGTTTTTTCTTAATAACTGTCATTGTTTGTATTTTATTTTCATTTAATTTTTTTAAATTAAATACAAATGAAGACGGTTATTTACAGAAAACTGTCATCGTATGTGTGGATAAGATGACGGTTTTTTCTTAATAACCGTCATTGTTTGTATTTTATTTTCAATTAATTTTTTTAAATTAAATACAAACGAAGACGGTTATTTACATAAAACCGTCATCGTTTCTCCGAATACGATGACGGTTTTTCTTAATAACCGTCATTGTTTGTATTTTATTTTGATTTTTTTAAATTAAAAACAAACGAAGACGGTTATTAATAAAAACCGTCATCGTTTGTCTACATACAAAGACAGGTTTTTCATAATAACCGTCATTGTTTGTATTTTATTTTGATTTTTTTTAAAATTAAACACAAACAAAGACGGTTATTAATAAACAACCGTCATCGTTTTTCCGGATACGAATACGGGTTTTTCGTATAAATTTTCGTAATACACCTATGAATGCATAACATACAATCGTTAAAACTACATCAAATATTAAAACCATTTAACACTTTCTGTTGGAATTACAGCATCACATAACCTAATAGAAACATTTCAAATTGCAGTTTATTGTACGAACACTATTAGCAAAAAGCTAGAAAATATAAAACACTGCTATATATTCTGAAAGTTAACAATCCTGAGATGAAAAAAGGGAACCAAAAATCAATTATCAGTTCAAACTAGCGATGAACCCTACAGTAAAAAAAGAAAGGATCGAACACTAAATATAGATAATTAAGCAACAGCAGTTATGCATTGGATTTGCTGGTTGCACTAGTCTTTTGTTGTTGCCTTAGCTCCATAAACCTATGAAGATAGCAAATACTAAATCAGAGATAGGACATGTGAAGAGAAGTAAGAATTGACAGCCTCGAACACATTAATGAGACGGAGTTGGCGTTGAAGACCCTAATAATTGAATATATGTTTCACTAAATCATATCGGGAGATAACCAAAGTTACAATATATGAGAATATATGCTTACACAAGACAAGAAAGTAACACTTCAATTTTACCTTTATTTCAGCACTAGGTCCAAGCCATTGGCCCCGAAGGCCACTTGGTCCTAAAAATGAGTGTCTGGACAAAGTCTCCTTATTTGGAGGGGGTAGACTAAGACATCTGCACAGCCCAAAGAATAATTATCATATTTCTTCCTTCAGTATAGGAAATCCACTTCGACAAAATGCACAAAAAAATAAAACACAATTGCAGACAAAAAAACAGATATCACACAATATGACTAGAGAGAAAATACCGATAAGCATTCATGTTCAATTGTAAGGCTGGTACATCTCATAATTCACATCATAAACTTTGTGCTTTGTGGCACATAAAAGTGAATACCCAAAATATTGTTACCATGAGCAAACTCAGCCAAGGAAATTATATAAAGAAAGTTTCCACAAAGCAAAAACAGGGAGATGGTAACAAGTTTACCTGATGAAGAGGCAATACAACAAATAGGTCAATGAAAAAAAAACCATTCAGATAATTAAGAGGGATTTTCTTGAGATGGTCAACTAAATCTCCAGCACCTATTACCCTTGACGGAGGAGAAACATAAGCCAACCTAAACTATAAAAAAGCAAAAAAGACTTAAAAAAAACTTATCAGAAGATTCAACTAAATATAATTAAACAATAAGATATTTAAATGTGAAACAAGAAAAAACATCAACAAATATGATGAGATAGCTGGTAGCAATTTTATGGAAAGGTAAACCTTCTGATAACCAGCTTGCCTAGTGTAATTTGCAATCCAAGTTAAAATACAAAAATTAAAATTAAAATCAGTAAAGTGCGCTTAGCTGACATAAGGCATAATGGAATCATACTTAGTTAGTTTACTTCTTTACCTTCCTTAGTTTTCTCCAGTGAAGCAAAAAGTGCCTTCCTTCTTGTGTTCTTCAACCACTATACATATAAGAATGAGTGGCATTGACCTTAATTATATTATGGTGGCAAGTAGCAGCTAGTAGCAAGAAATGAAATAGTGAAAAAGTGTTTAACCTCTTCTAAGCGATAGATTGAACACTCAACCAAGAAGCAAAGAAAGACCATGACAGTAACAACAGAGGCAACAAGATATTAAATTCTATCTAAAGCAGCTAAATAATTAATTAAATTAAACTAAGAAGTAATAACATACAGCAGTTGCCGTAGTAGTCAAGGATTTCAATCCAGCAGTGGATGCATGAGCCTCGGGCAATGTTGAAAAATCATTAGCTTACAATCTTTCCATCACATCCATATAAAGCCATTTCAACCACTCACCCATAAATCTGAAAGCATAAGCATAAGCCAGCAAAGGGAAGAGCCTAGCCTGCTGTGTTTTAAGTATATTTTTAAAATTTTTGTTTATATTTATTTGTCATTATCAAAATATTTAATGTAGTTTTTTTGTCTATTATATTTTTACTTCCCACTTAATTCTATTTATGTTTTATTTTCAAAAGTTTAAGATAATCTTTTTTTTTCAATTGCTATATCTTTTCTCCTACCTAATTTTAATTATTTTACTAATTTATTAGGAGAGTAAAACGTTGCCAGTCATCTCTCACCCAACTTCTTATTAATTATTGTAGGTTATAGATAAATATTTTATAAAAAAATGAAAAAAATATTTCATTTTTTAATTTCAGTATCATTGCCAATTATTTTATGTGTGTGTGTAAAGTTTTAGCATATATTTATTTTAAACTTTTAAAAATATTAATGGTTATGTGGCCTTACCTATGTCCTAAGCAATGGTTCTATGGCCTTTCCAAGTTCTTTCTCCTCAGACAAAATAAAAAACAAAAGAATATTTAACCTCTTTCAAAAAAAAGGTAGGGGTGAATAAGATATCCTCCACAACTAAGAAAAGTAGATACGACAAGGATAAGGGAAAAAAATAAACTCAAGCATGCAACAAGGCTGCCCAATCTCTGCATATCTGGAAAAGGGCAACGAGACTACTCAAGTATCATCACATTATGGACAACATTTTCCTACAAATATATTGGCTATACACTGCAGTGATTGCCATATAGCAGAGGTGACAACTGCCCCCAAGGAAAGGATACTTATATTTGGTAAAGCATGCCTGGTTATAAAATGTAGCTAATATACAAGGGAATTGTGGGATTACATGGGCAAGAAATTCCAAAATCCAAAGGAATGAGTTGAAAAATAAAATGGTAACAAATACCTTGCAGTGTTGTTGGTGGTGTTCCTTATCACTGGAAGTGCTAATCCCATACCAAAAGAAGTCACCTACGCAAGTATTTGCATCGATAAAGAATGCAAGAGTGAGTTTAGCAGTTGTGCAGTATTGAAAATGGATAACATAACATAGTGAACATATTGCTTTTACAAAACTGAGTAAATTCTAGTCTCAAACCCTTTTTCTCTTCACGTAACTGAATGCACACATACTTTCCTAATTCCTTTTATTCCCTGCATTAAATATAAAATTATGATAAGAATATACTTGATTTTATTTAAAAAAAATACTATTTAACTTTGAGCATTATTACAAAGGATAGGAGGCAAGTAATAGATGGAATTAATGAAATGTCTCTCCCACATAAATAGAGTACCTTGGAGGGTCCAACTTGTAAGAGGTCCTTGGTCCACTAACCCGAGCTATAAGTGACTAGTCCATACTAAAGCCAAACCCTTCACCATGGAACTAAGACATGTCCATTATATGTCTGTGTTCAAGTATATCCATGTTCCTAAGCCATTTTCCATTCTCAAATGCCAAGAGGCTAAGTATTCACTGAAAAGCTACTTATACAGTTATACCCCTTAAATATTAGAATAAATTGGAGGCACCCCTCACAGCTATAACCTTCAAATATCCTACTGAATCTCCTAGAGCACTCTAGAGTTCTTTGAACAAAGTACTGCCTATAGAAGGTCACAGGTCACATAAGGAAATGGATTCATAGGAACAAGAAGCAGTAAAGTATAGAAGGTCACCCCTTATAAGTCATTAAGATTGTTTTACTTAATTAAACTTAATCCTAAATCATTTGGTTTTTATAATTAGTTATTCTAGATTAGCTCTTCTGCTATACTCTCATTACCTGATATAAATATAGTGCAGATTGTAATGTGATACTTAAATTCATATACTTGAAATTTAGAAAGAAAACAAATATTAGCAGAGAAATTAATAGGACTATTGAGTTTACTCTATTGATAAGATGCATACCTTTTCTTGTTATATATCTGTAGCTATTTCCATCTCTATTGAGTTTACTCTATTGATAAGACTGCTAAGAATAGTAGGTGAGAAAAGAAGAAACCAATTTGGTTTCATGACTACTAATTTGCATCTACCCATATAGTCCTGCATGCATTATGGGAAGAACTTAGCAGAAGAAACCAAAAGTTGTCAACATACTAAGTCGTGGGTAGTGGTTTGCAGCATGAATAGAGTAATAAAACAAAAAAAAAAACAAGTATAGATTCATATCTTCAAAATAATAGAAATTACTCTAAAATTATCGCAATGAAAATTCAGTAGTCGTCACCTGTTATTCAGATGGATTGAAACTAATTTGTTAGGATCAAATTCTCAATGACTGAATGTCCTCTCTCCTCACTCATTTACTGGATGTTTCTCTTAACCATCAATGCAGTTGATCCAAATGTATTAGCAATCACCATATCGCGTGCAAGAGCATCCATAAACCGGAACAGACCTAATGCCATTTGGTGTAGCATAAGTAGCAAAAGCATGTAGCGGAAAAATCTGAAATATTAATCAGAACCCAAAGATTATTAGTCTTGAATATTTTTTAAACAACCAAAAGAAAATCCCAACAAAGGATGTAAAGAAAAGTACCTTCCAGGAGCAGGGGCAAATCCAACATAGTAGTATACAACACAAGACCATAACCATATAACAGCTTCAACAAGGGAATACGGTACTCCAAGAATCCAAGTGGCCAAAGACCATGCCCATCCAGGATAAAATAAATTGCCTATTTGTTTGTAAAAGACAGGTAGCCTAGCTATCATACAATCCCCCATTCACAAATCACATTCCAATTTATGTTCTCTCTTCATCTTTTTTTTAATAAAAATCTATCTAGTTGTTCTCGTAATCGAACTCAAGTAAACAACCCTTCTATCTCCAATGCATATATATAAACATGAATATTGCAATCCCTCAGTTACACTTCTTCCTATTTCAACTTCTTTCCTTCCATTCCATTCTAAATCACAGACATGAATGTTGCAAAATAGGAAGGAAGAAGTGTAAATGACAAGTTAGTTTTATCAGTATTATCATTATCCAAAATATAGACAACTTATTACTAATAAACTACAACATAAGATAATTAAACGTCCAGTTTAACAAATTCTCCTATGTTAGCAGCACACAAATTCCGCAACCATTCAAAAGTTGTCCTAACTAAATAGATTCTCATCCAAATCAACAAAAATCTCTCTCACGTCAAACATAGTAAATTTACTAATTGTTCTTTTCAATCAAAGAACAGACATGCATTGGAGATAAGATAAGAAAAAATAAAAAGCTTAGGCATTTTTATTCTATGCTAAATATTCTTACACTTATGCTATGCAATCACCAAATGAGATATAGGCTTGATTTGTAGTACTAGGTAATAACAAATCCAAATCAAAGCTGTGAAGAATATCATCTGTAATTACAATAGCAAGCATGAGATGAACATGAAAATGGAAATAAAATTGGATAAGACAAACACAATATTCAGTCACTACATTTTCAGCCAACAGGTGAATCCTATAGAAAGCTACAGAATCAGAACTACATATAACTTTACCAGCAGCAAATAAAAGGAAATACAAAGCATCCTTGTTGTGAATAGATGCCTTGGTGAGCATTGCTGTAAATCTTGGAAGATGCAAAAATAGTCCTCTACAATTTGAACTCAACCATGTACTGAATTCAAGCTTATTAAAACTGGGAAGAACCTTACCATTGAGAAGAAATTATAGAAGCAAAAATGTTTGATTATTAAATTTGGTAGATAGCTTGATAAAAAAAAATAGTACATATATGATACAACAATGCCTACTATAAAATTGAAAGATGCAAAAAAAGTACTCCTCTGCAATTTCAACTCAACCATATACTGAATTCAAGCTTGCTAAAAATGGTGAAGAACCTTACCCTTGAGAAGAAATTATAGAAGCATAAGAGTTTGATGAGCACAAACACTACCCGTAAGGCTGCCCAACTCTTTTCCTTGGTCCAGTTCCTGAGAATTTGTTCTCTCTTCCTCAGTAGCTGTTACAAATTGCTTACTAGGTGTTCTGCTGTCATCAAAATCCAGGTCAGCTGCTTTTGAATCATAGAAGGTTTTAATGCAATCTGAAGCACTCAGTGCTCTAAAAGCTACTGAGGGAAAGATGAGGGAATGTGATCCTTACATCATTGTTCATCTTTGTCTAGAATATGCTGACCAGAGGAAGTTAAGCATTGCTCTTGATCATGCAAAGAAACTGATTAAGGTTGAGGATGGATCTAGTGTTAGTGGATATATTCTATTAGCACAGATTTTATCAGCTCAACAAAAGTTTGTAGATGCAGAACTTGTTATAGATGCTGCTATAGATCAAAGTGGCAAATGGGATCAAGGAGAATTGTTGAGGACTAAAGCTAAACTACAGATTGCGCAAGGAAAATTAAAGAATGCAGTGGAGACATATACTTTTCTTCTTGCTGCTCTTCAGGTCCAAAATAAAAGTTTAGGCACAGCAAGTAAGGTTGTGAAGGTATGTGTCAATGATAAATGTACAATATATCACTTAGATTCATTAATCACTTAAATTAAATAAATAATGTGAAGGAGAAATAAATGAGTAAGGAAAGACGCTCCTATGATCCAATAAATCTCAATGACATTCTAAAGTAGGCACTGCTAGTCATAGGTACTCAATGATCAATAACATGTATAAAGTTGTGTGAGCCATGTTAGAAATGTTTGTTTCTCTAAAGAATGATTTTACATATGTAAACTGTTAATTAGAGTGCTTCTTGTAAGCAATGCCTGGGTAAGAATTTCTCATGAACTCATAAGTACAAATATTAAATTGAGTTTAAATTAATCATGGAGAGGGAGCCAACAGAGACAGAAAAATCCAAAAATAATCTTAGAGGGCCTAGCTTTATTTTACATGCATACTGGATCAAATTTTGGTGACCACTCTATGGCCAGAGTAGGGCCTAATTATTTAAGAACTTGAAAAGAAACATATAATTTGTATGTGATCAAACAATATACCTTTGTTCCCTTGCATGAGATTTTCCCACACTTTTTGTAGAGTAAGCTGCCATGACAGGTCTACATTAGAATCTGACGCTGGTAAAGCATGGGATCCAACTTTGTGATACACTGATAAACCAGGTACAAAGAGTGCCTTCTTGAAGTAGACACCTACAGATTCAATATAGTCTATGTTTGTTGATTATTATATTTATACATAGGAACAATATCAAAGAGAAAGGCATTATTTATGGAGCTTACCCAAATCCTTCGTGTCCAAGTGCTAGAGGAAAATTGATCTGCAAAGACTCTAACATATCAGAATCCTTGAATGGTTGAGATGTCTGTGTAGCATAAACTGGCACATAGCATCTTAACAAAAGGGAAGAAACAGGGATGAAGGGTCAGAATAAATTATTGCAAAGAAAAATTTGAAGCAATAATAAGTACCTATCAAATGACAACATTAACATGAGTCCTATGGATCTCACCAACAGAACTGGTTTCATACTATAATATACCTTTTTTAGCAAATAATTATAGAGATAAATGATATTAGCTGTCTCAAGTTATAGAGCTTCAATAAAACAAAGTAACCATGCATTAAATAATAAAACCAACTCAGTCACAAGTCACAACCATACTTAAAAAGTCCATGTTCTCTTTTTATTTTATTTTTTCTTCTCTCAGAAACTAGCTATTACATATAAGAGGAGATACAGACCTGCAACCAACCTTCATAGCAAAAGAGAATCAAATGCATTTCATTCTCACCAAAAATGTATGGTTAGAGCATTTTTATATGCATTGGTAACAAAAGAAAGAAGTGACTTCATAAATGTACCTTGTGAACCAGAATAGTCCCTGCCAAACCTCTTCTTCTTGCAATCCCTTGAGGTGGAGGTAGTGCACAGTCATCACCAACATAACAGTCTGCATAGGCAAAATACATGTCATACTGTACCTACATAATAAATATTTAATTAGTTAGAGTACAATAAGAAAACTCATTTTTCTTATTTTCGATTTATCATTGGGTTCATCTACCACTGACCCCAATTAACTTGGGTTAAAGGTGTTGTTGATGTTGATGTTGATGTTGAGAGTACAATAAGAAAACACAAACCAGCTAGACATAACTCTACTTTATAAGCCTCACATTTTGCTATCTCAATAGCCAAACCAAAGTTCAAACGATCACCAATATAGTTCTATCAACACCCAAAAAAAAGAGGATTGGGGTTAGTGGTTACATCTAATCGTGGTCGAATGGGTCTTTTCTTGCGGGATTCAAACTTGCAAAAAAGGGAGGATTGTGGTTAGGAACGAAAGAATAATAGTTATCACTTACCAATCTGCAGAGACAAAATCCATTACTTGGGAAGTGCCTCTAAAGTGGTAGGTTACTTGTTGGACAAGAATGAAATGGCATGCGAATGAGACACCATAGACGACCCAAACGACATCGTCCTGGCTTCAAGGCAGCCCTATGACAGAGAAAGGGTTTATAGGGGAAATGGTTTACACTAGAGAGGGTTTCAACCCCTTATGACGACAACCTCGACGAAGAAAGGGCTTTTTTGCGCCGGTGAAGGGAGGAAGTCGTGGTGGCGCGGGCAGAGCTAGACGGAGAATGGGGAGGAGAAGGGGACCTTTGAGTAACAGCGGCGATGGTGATGGTGGTGGTGGTGGTGCTGCTGTGACGGAGAGGTAGCCATTGAAGTTGATGAGGAAGAAGAAAACGATGATGAGAGGGTTCTGGTGGAACTTGGAACTTAGGGTTTCAGTAACAACGACGTTTTTTTTTTGTAGTGAAAATGAAGGTTGGATAAAAAAAAAAGCATATTTGAAATGGATAGAAACGACGACGGTTGTTACATAACCGTCTTTGATTGACTTACAACGACGACGGTCATTGTAAAACCGTCTTCGTTTTGACCTTTTGATGACGGTTTCTGGAAAGCCGTCGTTGTAAACATTCACTTAATTACGTTAATGTCACCGCGTGACATATGAAGACGGTTATGGAACAACCGTCGTCGATGTTGTGTCATAAAAAGCACTTTTTCTAGTAGTGAAATAAACAATACCAATCCACAAAAAGAAAAAGAAATAAACAACTATATAAAGTCAAACAAGTAGTAGATAATTTGAGTAGTTTCATGAAATCATAAGTTTTAAATCTTATTGCCAATCATATATTTAAGTTTGTGTTCATCTTCTTACGTTACTATAATGAAATTTTTGATATTTTTTTAAATTTAGATATTTTAACTCAATCTTTGACCCCTCTCTCACTCGACTCCCTTCTCTTCACACATTTTCTGTGCGCTCTAACAAACCTCGTTCACACTTTCAGGTACTTGTCTCTCTCTCTTTATCTTTATTCTTTCGGATCTAAGGATGAATCTCTTATTTCCTCCGTATTATTTGTCGTATCTCTTGTTCTGTGCTAATGCTCCAAAAAATGGCAGTATTGTCTTCTTCTTTGCAGTTATAAGTGTTTGTGTTGTGAATCTGGAAGCGATTTTGCGTGAGGTAACTTGCGACTTCAACTATTCTCTTTTAGATATCGTTCATTTATTATCTAATATTAATTTGTGTGTAAAGTGTCAAACTGAAATGCATGATTGCTTTGAATTTAGAATTTAGAAGTTACTCTTGGTCTTGATCCTCGTAGACATAAAAGGCCTAGCAGGTACACCATTCAGAGTCCGTATGATCCTTTTTTTTTAAATAATAATGATAGTAAATTAAAAGGAAAAGTCATATGTCTTCATTCTGTGACTTTATATATGATGTGTGCTATGCTATTTACTTGTTATACAGTAACACAAGGGATATTGTGATGGGATGGGATGGGGTTCACGTAAAAAACTTCTCTCCTCTGATGGCATGAATTGTGTTCATGAGTCAACTTCTCAATCACTTGAAACAACCTAAGTGGATAACAATCTTATCATATTTTGTTTCCTTGTATTATCTCTCTTGATTGTTGTACTTGTACCAGAATTATGTGTAAATCCTAATGTACAGCCAGCCTATATATTGTTAGTACCATGACTTCGACATATATAGAACATATGTTATAGATGAAAAGGAAACATCAAAGGGAATAATCTGAATATTATTGCTTGACATTGAAATACAATCATGAGTCTGCTACTATGCTTATTTAGGCCATTGATAATCAAGAATAACTGAAAATAGGGAAATAAAATCTCCTAATTTTCTAGTAATCAATCTCTGTCCTTAATCAGTGTTAATTATGGGGAAACCATTCTGTCCTAAAGTAATTACATACTTACAACAATTATCTTCATTAATTTCTCTACATAATATCATATAACTAGTAGTTTCAATGCTTGAATTGTTCCTTCCTTTTCTTCCTATGGCTGCTGCGACTCCTTCCACCAATCCACTAATTGAGCTAACCACAGTGTCGTCCCTTCCCACCAAACTTAATTATGATAATCACCACATCTAGCACACTTAGATCTTGAAGCCAAGGACCTTCTTGGCTACTTTCTGTTGGGTATCTCGGACCCTCAAATCAATTTGCAGAAGCGGAAATAAAATCAAAAGGGAGAGAGAGAGAGAGACAATCTGAATTTGTTTTACGTGAGAAAACCTTCCTCAATGTGAGAAAAGAAAAACTCACGGGACCTAGTCCAGTATCAAAATACACTATAACAATAATCGGTTACAATGAATCAAGAACACACCAATGTGGTGATACACTCAACCTCTCCAACAATGGTAGTCACTCAAACGCTCACAGTGTTTCACTCTAAGCTCTCAAATATGCAGGCACGGTGACTTGCTCAAATATATCACTCAAGTCTGTCACTTGAGGCTCTCAAATTTCTGTGTGTCTTGCCTCCACCCTTACTCATCTATTTATAGGATGAAATGGGCTGGGCTTAAGCCATCAAATATTATTTGATTTATATCTTATCAAATAAAAACAAGATTACATCTTATCAAATAAAAACAAGATTATATCTTACCAAATAAAAACAAGATTATCAATCAACTAAAAAATGGAAATTATCCAACAATTCTCCCCCTTCCGTTTTTCAGTGAGACCGGGGTCTTCAACTTCAACAACCCGACCTTCTTTCTTGGCTTCAATGTGCTGAATTCACCAGCCCGGCTCCTTCACAGCAATCTTCAAATTTCCATGTTGGTACCGGCTTGGTCATCATATCAGACCAGTTCAAATCGGTGTGCACTTTGCCAAGTGCGAGCTGCTCAGCCTGTTTCTGAGCAAGGGTAATAGGCTCAAATAAATCTTTGCAGTAGAGGTGATCCTCCATCATCGGTCTCCAATACGCAAAGTTGTCTGCGGTCAACTTGAACATATCTCCGTCGTGGGTGATACCGTTGGGTTCTATCTCGTCTCCTTCAGAACCCGTCGAACCCAGGCTCTGATACCACTGTTGGGTATCTCGGACCCTAAAATCAATTTGCGGAAGCGGAAATAAAATCAAAAGGGAGAGAGAGAGAGACAATTTGAATTTGTTTTACGTGAGAAAACCTTCCTCAATGTGAGAAAACAAAAACTCACGGGTCCTAGTCCAGTATCAAAATCCACTATAACAATAATCGGTTATAATGAATCAAAAACACACCACAATGTGGTGATACACTCAACCTCTCCAACAATGGTGGTCACTCAAACGCTCACAGTGTTTCATTCTAAGCTCTCAAATATGCAGGCACGGTGGCTTGCTCAAATATATCACTCAAGACTGTCACTTGAGGATCTCAAATTTCTGTGTGTCTTGCCTCCACCCTTACTCATCTATTTATAGGATGAAATGGGCTAGGCCTAAGCCATCAAATATTATTTGATTTATATCTTATAAAATAAAAACAAGATTATATCTTATCAAATAAAAACAAGATTATATCTTATTAAATAAAAACAAGATTATCAATCAACTAAAAAACGGAAATTATCCAACAATTCTCCCCCTTCCGTTTTTCAGTGAGATCGGGGTCTTCAACTTCAACAACCCGACCTTCTTTCTTGGCTTCAATGTGCTGAATTCATCAGCCCCGCTCCTTCACAGCAATCTTCAAATTTTCATGCTGGTACCGACTTGGTCATCATATCAGACCAGTTCAAATCGGTGTGCACTTTGCCAAGTGCGAGCTGTTCAGCCTGTTTCTGAGCAAGGGTAATGGGCTCAAATAAATATTTGCAGTAGAGGTGATCCTCCATCATCGGTCTCCAATATGTAAAGTTGTCTGCGGTCAACCTGAACATATCTCCGTCGTGGGTGATACCGTTGTTCTCTATCTCATCTCCTTCAGAACCCGTCGAACCCAAGCTCTGATATCACTGTTGGGTATCTCGCACCCTAAAATCAATTTGCGGAAGCGGAAATAAAATCAAAAGGGAGAGAGAGAGAGACAATCTAAATTTGTTTTACGTGAGAAAACCTTCCTCAATGTGAGAAAAGAAAAACTCATGGGTCCTAGTCCAGTATCAAAATCCACTATAACAATAATCGGTTACAATGAATCAAAAATACACCAATGTGGTGATACACTCAACCTCTCCAACAATGGTGGTCACTCAAACGCTCACAGTGTTTCACTCTAAGCTCTCAAATATGCAGACACAGTGGCTTGCTCAAATATATCATTCAAGACTGTCACTTGAGGCTCTCAAATTTCTGTGTGTCTTGCCTCCACCCTTACTCATCTATTTATAGGATGAAATGGGCTGGGCCTAAGCCATCAAATATTTTGATTTATATCTTATCAAATAAAAACAAGATTATATCTTATCAAATAAAAACAAGATTATCAATCAACTAAAAAACGGAAATTATCCAACAATTCTCCCCCTTCCGTTTTTCAGTGAGATCGGGGTCTTCAACTTCAACAACCCGACCTTCTTTCTTGGCTTCAATGTGCTGAATTCATCAGCCCGGCTCCTTCACAGCAATCTTCAAATTTCCATGCTGGTACCGGCTTGGTCATCATATCAAACCAAATCAAATCAGTGTGCACTTTGCCAAGTCCGAGCTATTCAGCCTGTTTCTGAGCAAGGGTAATGGGCTCAAATAAATATTTGCAGTAGAGGTGATCCTCCATCATCGGTCTCCAATACGCAAAGTTGTCTGCGGTCAACCTAAACATATCTCCGTCGTGGGTGATACCGTTGGGTTCTATCTCGTCTCCTTCAGAACCCGTCGAACCCGGGATCTGATACCACTGTTGGGTATCTCGGACCCTAAAATCAATTTGCGGAAGCAAAAATAAAATCAAAAGGGAGAGAGAGAGAGAGACAATTTGAATTTGTTTTACGTGAGAAAACCTTCCTCAATGTGAGAAAAGTAAAACTCACGGGTCCTAGTCCAGTATCAAAATCCACTATAACAATAATCGGTTACAATGAATAAAAAAAACCGCAATGTGGTGATACACTCAACCTCTCCAACAATGGTGGTCACTCAAACGCTCACAGTGTTTCACTCTAAGCTCTCAAATATGCAGGCACGATGGCTTGCTCAAATATATCACTCAAGACTGTCACTTGAGGCTCTCAAATTTCTGTGTGTCTTGCCTCCATCCTTACTCATCTATTTATAGGATGAAATGGGCTGGGCCTCAGCCATCAAATATTATTTGATTTATATCTTATAAAATAAAAACAAGATTATATCTTATCAAATAAAAACAAGATTATATCTTATCAAATAAAAACAAGATTATCAATCAACTAAAAAACGGAAATTATCCAACAATTCTCCCCCTTCCGTTTTTCAGTGAGATCGGGGTCTTCAACTTCAACAACCTGACCTTCTTTCTTGGCTTCAATGTGCTGAATTCATCAGCCCGACTCCTTCACAGCAATCTTCAAATTTTCATGCTGGTACCAGCCTGGTCATCATATCAGACCAGTTCAAATCGGTGTGCACTTTGCCAAGTGCGAGCTGTTCAGCCTGTTTCTGAGCAAGGGTAATGGGCTCAAATAAATATTTGCAGTAGAGGTGATCCTCGATCATCGGTCTCCAATACGCAAAGTTGTCTGCGGTCAACCTGAACATATCTCCGTCGTGGGTGATACCGTTGGTCTCTATCTCGTCTCCTTCAGAACTCGTCGAACGCGGGCTCTGATACCACTGTTGGGTATCTCGGACCCTCAAATCAATTTGCGGAAGTGGAAATAAAATCAAAAGGGAGAGAGAGAGAGAGACAATTTGAATTTGTTTTACGTGAGAAAATCTTCCTCAATGTGAGAAAAGAAAAACTCACGGGACCTAGTCCAGTATCAAAATCCACTATAACAATAATCGGTTACAATGAATCAAAAATACACCAATGTG
>CM023958.1:8630901-8680968 GCA_013407115.1 Glycine latifolia
AATGTGGTGATACACTCAACCTCTCCAACAATGGTGGTCACTCAAACGCTCACAGTGTTTCACTCTAAGCTCTCAAATATGCAGGCACGATGGCTTGCTCAAATATATCACTCAAGACTGTCACTTGAGGCTCTCAAATTTCTGTGTGTCTTGCCTCCATCCTTACTCATCTATTTATAGGATGAAATGGGCTGGGCCTCAGCCATCAAATATTATTTGATTTATATCTTATAAAATAAAAACAAGATTATATCTTATCAAATAAAAACAAGATTATATCTTATCAAATAAAAACAAGATTATCAATCAACTAAAAAACGGAAATTATCCAACAATTCTCCCCCTTCCGTTTTTCAGTGAGATCGGGGTCTTCAACTTCAACAACCTGACCTTCTTTCTTGGCTTCAATGTGCTGAATTCATCAGCCCGACTCCTTCACAGCAATCTTCAAATTTTCATGCTGGTACCAGCCTGGTCATCATATCAGACCAGTTCAAATCGGTGTGCACTTTGCCAAGTGCGAGCTGTTCAGCCTGTTTCTGAGCAAGGGTAATGGGCTCAAATAAATATTTGCAGTAGAGGTGATCCTCGATCATCGGTCTCCAATACGCAAAGTTGTCTGCGGTCAACCTGAACATATCTCCGTCGTGGGTGATACCGTTGGTCTCTATCTCGTCTCCTTCAGAACTCGTCGAACGCGGGCTCTGATACCACTGTTGGGTATCTCGGACCCTCAAATCAATTTGCGGAAGTGGAAATAAAATCAAAAGGGAGAGAGAGAGAGAGACAATTTGAATTTGTTTTACGTGAGAAAATCTTCCTCAATGTGAGAAAAGAAAAACTCACGGGACCTAGTCCAGTATCAAAATCCACTATAACAATAATCGGTTACAATGAATCAAAAATACACCAATGTGGTGATACACTCAACCTCTCCAACAATGGTGGTCACTCAAACGCTCACAGTGTTTCACTCTAAGCTCTCAAATATGCAGGCACGATGGCTTGCTCAAATATATCACTCAAGACTGTCACTTGAGGCTCTCAAATTTCTGTGTGTCTTGCCTCCATCCTTACTCATCTATTTATAGGATGAAATGGGCTGGGCCTCAGCCATCAAATATTATTTGATTTATATCTTATAAAATAAAAACAAGATTATATCTTATCAAATAAAAACAAGATTATATCTTATCAAATAAAAACAAGATTATCAATCAACTAAAAAACGGAAATTATCCAACAATTCTCCCCCTTCCGTTTTTCAGTGAGATCGGGGTCTTCAACTTCAACAACCTGACCTTCTTTCTTGGCTTCAATGTGCTGAATTCATCAGCCCGACTCCTTCACAGCAATCTTCAAATTTTCATGCTGGTACCAGCCTGGTCATCATATCAGACCAGTTCAAATCGGTGTGCACTTTGCCAAGTGCGAGCTGTTCAGCCTGTTTCTGAGCAAGGGTAATGGGCTCAAATAAATATTTGCAGTAGAGGTGATCCTCGATCATCGGTCTCCAATACGCAAAGTTGTCTGCGGTCAACCTGAACATATCTCCGTCGTGGGTGATACCGTTGGTCTCTATCTCGTCTCCTTCAGAACTCGTCGAACGCGGGCTCTGATACCACTGTTGGGTATCTCGGACCCTCAAATCAATTTGCGGAAGTGGAAATAAAATCAAAAGGGAGAGAGAGAGAGAGACAATTTGAATTTGTTTTACGTGAGAAAATCTTCCTCAATGTGAGAAAAGAAAAACTCACGGGACCTAGTCCAGTATCAAAATCCACTATAACAATAATCGGTTACAATGAATCAAAAATACACCAATGTGGTGTTACACTCAACCTCTCCAACAATGGTGGTCACTCAAACACTCACAGTGTTTCACTCTAAGCTCTCAAATATGCAGGCACGGTGGCTTGCTCAAATTTATCACTCAAGACTGTCACTTGAGGCTCTCAAATTTCTGTGTGTCTTGCCTCCACCCTTACTCATCTATTTATAGGATGAAATGGGCTGGGCTTAAGCCATCAAATATTATTTGATTTGTATCTTATCAAATAAAAACAAGATTATATCTTACAAATAAAAACAAGATTATATCTTACTAAATAAAAACAAGATTATCAATCAACTAAAAAATGGAAATTATCCAACAATTCTCCCCCTTCCGTTTTTCAGTGAGACCGGGGTTTTCAACTTCAACAACCCGACCTTCTTTCTTGGCTTCAATGTGCTGAATTCATCAGCCCGGCTCCTTCACAGCAATCTTCAAATTTCCATGCTGGTACCGGCTTGGTCATCATATCAGACCAAATCAAATCGGTGTGCACTTTGCCAAGTGCGAGCTGTTCAACCTGTTTCTGAGCAAGGGTAATGGGCGTAAATAAATATTTGCAGTAGAGGTGATCCTCCATCATCGGTCTCCAATACGCAATGTTGTCTGCGGTCAACCTGAACATATCTCCGTCGTGGGTGATACCGTTGGTCTCTATCTCGTCTCCTTCAGAACACGTCGAACGCGGGCTCTGATACCACTGTTGGGTATCTCGGACCCTCAAATCAATTTGCGAAAGTGGAAATAAAATCAAAAGGGGGAGAGAGAGACAATCTGAATTTGTTTTGCGTGAGAAAATCTTCCTCAATGTGAGAAAAGAAAAACTCACGGGACCTAGTCCAGTATCAAAATCCACTATAACAATAATCGATTACAATGAATCAAAAATACACCAATGTGGTGTTACACTCAACCTCTCCAACAATGGTGGTCACTCAAACGCTCACAGTGTTTCACTCTAAGCTCTCAAATATGCAGGCACGGTGGCTTGCTCAAATATATCACTCAAGACTGTCACTTGAGACTCTCAAATTTCTGTGTGTCTTGCCTCCACCCTTACTCATCTATTTATAGGATGAAATGGGCTGGGCTTAAGCCATCAAATATTATTTGATTTATATCTTATCAAATAAAAACAAGATTATATCTTATCAAATAAAAACAAGATTATCAATCAACTAAAAAACAAAAATTATCCAACACTTTCTATCAAAAGCCTATGACGTCTGCTACTTCTGCTGCTGCATGGGACCGACTTAAAAAGCTTAATGCTAGTAGGTCACATACTCCCATCATGTCCCTCAAGTAGAGTCTTGCTTGAATAACAAAAGGCACCTTAAGTGTCACTGAACATCTGCTATCCATTTTCCTCTTCACTGATGAACTCTCACTTATTGGTCATCTTGTTGATGATCTTGATTTACTCATCATTGGGTTGAAGGGACTTGGCCCTGCATTTCATGAATTCTCTGCCTCCATTCGAGAATGTGATTCTCCGTTGTTGTTTGCTGAACTTTTCAACAAACTTGTTGATAGAGATTTTTCTCTAACATGAGGAATGTCAGCAATAGTCCTTTCCTAGACTCAAGTACTACAAACTACACTAATAGTTCTCACGCATCCTCAACTGATGGCCAAATCAACCCTCATGGTCACGATTCCTTTACTTCTGTTGACCCTCCAAACAACAACACTCAATGGGGTAATGTCTCTCACTCAGTCCCTGCATGCCAGTATTGTGGTCGTTGTGACCACACTGCCAAAACATGTTACAAGCTGCACAGATAACTTACCCCTCTGATCATCATCTCTGCTAAGCAAACATGTCACAACATGGTAACTTTATATATGATGTGTGCTATGCTATTTACTTGTTATATAGTAACACAAGGGATATTGTGATGGGATTATGCATATCCTTTAGGCATAATACTGACTTTTGGTAATACTTGTCTATAGTTCTTTCATTCTTGTTTTTTTTTTAATATGAGTTGATGCAATATCTTTAAGCCAGGGAAAGAAAACAATTAAAAAAAGACAAAGCAAAATAAAGGGTGTCTTTTGCTTTATTACTAGCGTTAGACAGAGAGAAAGAATTGGTAGGAATAATGCAATGGGCCATGGGAAAAAGAAAAAAAATTCTTCTGCTTCTTAATGCAACAAAAAGTATCCCTGGGGTGTCATGGATGTCTAAAGTGATGAACTGCACAGGCACATTGATTGCAAGTATTTTAAAGTAAACCTTGTGTTGTGTCACATCCTTCGATCCCGTCCCTCCTTTTACTTTTCATTTGGACTCCACACATTGTTTATCTTACTACTACTAGTTTTCTTCACACAGATAAAGGTTATTCTTATAATTTTAAAAATACACAATTGGTTGGAGACAACCAAGCTCTTGCCCCATCTGAACTATTTCTTGATACATCAATGATACTGCTCGAATATAATGTATTTTTTTTTATTTGCTTTGTGTAGTTTTTTGGTTTATTGAATGTGAGAGTCAAGGTTAAGCTAGCTTCAACTGAAAAAAACAGTAACAATAACTGTACATCAATATTCTTCAAATATTTCTTTTACACACATAAGCACAAATTCTTGTAGAGTATGTTTGGATGGAGTATTTTAAAATTTTAGGAAATTTAAAATCCAGGGAAATTAAAATTCTTTTATTTTCAAAATTCTGTGTTTGGATAAAGAAATTAAATTTCTTCATTTTCAAAATTTTGTGTTTGAATAAAGCAATTGAATTTCTTCATTTTTAAAATTTTGAACCTCATTTACAGAGAGACGCTTGAGGTGGGTATCATGAGAGTAGTAGAGGTCAGAGTACTTATCGGTGATGGAGACAAAGCAAATAGTGGTGTGGTTAGAGCTTATGTAAAAGAAGAGAATTTGAATTTTTCACCTTGTAGAAGGAAATTCAAATTCTACATTTTTAGTCGTTTAAAATTCTGTTTTAAAATTCCAAAAATTTAAATTCTTCATATAAAAATATCCAAATAATGAATTTTAAATTAAAGAATTTTAAATTCCCTGATAAATTACTTTTTTCAATTAAAATTCTCTATCCAAACACATTCATATAGAAGTTGTATTAGTTTATGTATAGATTTCACCACCTACAAATTACTACACTCGTAATAATATGGAATATATCATCCACTCATGCATACTGCCTTTGGTGGAGTAAATAGATCAGGAAGTTTGTCGAATAAAATGTTATATCGACAAAGTTTTGTGCAAATTAATGATATGGCGTGCTTTATTGCCGCATTCAAATTTTTTTCTTTTATATATTTAACAGGTCCTGGATCTGGGAAAAACTAAGCAAATTATTAGCACTTTAACATTATACCCTTAATTCCTTAAAAAAAAAGTACCATAAAATGAAATACATGCATTTTTTGGGTGAAGAAATATTTAATTTGATTTAACAAGTTTTTTAGCCTAGCTTCCAATAACTATGCATAAGTGTGCTTCCGTACTGGTGTAAATGTATCAAATGTAGTTCAAGTTCTTCTAAAATTCAACTTACATAAATACAAACTTTAAATTTCAAGATTTTAGGTGTATGTTTGTTCTGGGATTTTATGAATACAAGAAAATCTAGAATTTTTAAGATTAGATATGGCGCTTAAATGTGCTTGTTCTTATGATCACCCAATTTAAATGTACGCATGTTTATGTTATAGTATAAAATAATGTAATTAATGTTTGTTATTTATATATAATTCTTATGAACACCCAATTTAAATGTACGCGTGTTTATATATGTTACAGTATAAAATAATGTTTGTTATTTATAATTTAGACTCCTATTTTAGGCATTGGCTATAAACAATATTTTAACATTCTATCTTTCATCCATATCATGACTTAAAGTTTAATATAGACAATTCTAATACTTTTTGTCCAGAGCATAAATAATCTAATATTTGAAGAGTATATACAACAGTTGAACCTATTTTAGTTTCCAGCTCCACCCAGCCATAAATAATCTAATATTTATCACTGTCCAGATTAATATTGTTATTATTATTATTATTTGGTTGTAGGAACTATGCTTTGAAATTGCATATACTATAAGCATTTTCTCAATTGACCAAAAGGTGATTCTTTACATTTGTCTCTTGCAACGTTAAGGTATGAACGAATCACTGATCTAAATTTTAATTTGTTCTGTCAATTAGGATCAAGCACTAGTTATTGCAGGATCAGATTCTATGTGTGACAATAAAAGAGTATTATAAAAAAAACTAGTGGTTCTGTCCCAAATATTTCATAAATTAAAATAATTTAATTCCAATGTAATAAAGTTTGAATAATTTTTTCTTGGATATCAAAATGATAATTTCTTAGATCTTCTTGTAGATAAATGACATAAGATTTTGATGTGACTAACCCTTATATAAGTGGTGGCTTCATTGATGTAATAGTATGTCTCTTGTGTGTTTGTATGAACACACTCCATTAAATACTACAAAATCATTTCATTTCACGATTAAATTTTCTTACTTCTTGACATTTCTTAATGAAGATTTGTTGTTGGTAGTTTGTATCAATGGAGATTCCTGAGAATCGAAGGTGGATGTATTAGAGGTTGGATGCTAATAAACATTGGACAAATGAGTTTAGAGAATGAGTGTTTGAGTTCATACAATTTGTTACTAGTCAGGACATGTTTCGAATGCAAGGTGAACAAACAAGGTGTCCCTGCAAGAAATGCAAATATAAAGTTTTCAAGTTTGTGGAAGATGTGATGAAGGGTCTTTATAAGGAAGGGTTCATGCCTAATTATTATTGGTGGAAAAACCACGGTGAGGAGTTACCACAATTTCCTCTAATAGTGTTGCAAGGTTCATACTACGAAAGTGGTGGGCAAAGGGAAGAATTGAATCCTTATGAGCAAATGATCATGGATCATGCTAGACCATCAATTGGCCAATACATAGAACAAGAGGGTGTAATTGAGACAGAATGCATGGAGAAAAATCGTAATCCTTAAGCTCAAAATTTCTTTGATATGCCTGTAGCTGCGTAAGCACCGTTGTGGGAAGGATATGAGCATCATTTAGAATTGTCAGCTTCTTTGGCCTGTCTTAGCTTGAAATCTGATTATATTATGTCAGAAGGGTGTTTTAATCGTATGGTTCAACTTATGGGCGACACCATGCCAAAAACAATACTATGGATAGTAATTTTTATCAAGCTAAAAGGTCGGTGCAGAAACTGGGTCTCAGTTGTTTGAAAATTGATTGTTGCCCAAACGGATGCATGTTGTACTACAAAGAAAATTCATATAAGAGTATAACTAATAGCTTTTTTTTTTTTGTAAAAGTGATAAGTACTTGACAGTCAATAAGAGAGGGATTGAAAATAAGTTTCCTGTTAAAAAAATGTGGCACTTTCCATTCATTATAAGACTAAAAAAATTGTACTCTTCAATGGCCACTGCATCTCACATGAGATGGCATAGTGAGAATCGGAGGGACCTAAATGTCATGTGTCATCCATATGATGGTGAAGCGTGGAGGCATTTTGATAGAATGCATCCAGAATTTAGTCAGGACCCTAGAAATGTTAGATTAGGGTTATGTTTAGATGAGTTTAGTCCTTTTGATCAATTTGGGAAGACTTACTCTTGTTGGCCGATTATCTTAACTCCATATAATCTTCCTCTTGGCATGTGCATGAAGAGAGAATTTATGTTTTTAACTCTGTCTTAATTCCAGGTCCATTAGATCCAAGGCACAAGATTGATGTGTACTTGCAACCACTCATAGATGACTTGTCCACCTTGTGGAATGATGGCATACTAACTTTTGATGTGTCATTGAGGCATAATTATTTGATGAAGGATGCTTTGATGTGGACCATCAATGACTTCCTGGCTTATGGGATGTTGTCAGGTTGGACAACTGATTGCAGACTTGGTTGTCTCATATGTATGGAACGATCGAAGGCATTCACAACTTTAAATTGTCACAATATTTGCTATTTTGATTGTCATCGCCAATTTCTTCCGCTTAATCATGCGTATAGAAGGATTACAAAATCATTCAAGAAGGGTCGGGTTGAGACCTCACCCCTCCTCCACATTTGTCTAGTCTTGACGTTTGGAATAGAGTTGCACGTTTATCGCTCTGCCTTGAGTCTCAAGAAGAAAAAGATTTTCCTGGTTATGGTGTTGAACATAATTGAAAGAAACAAAGTATATTTTGGTTGTTACTGTAAAACACAGCTTCTGCGTCATAACATTGATGTCATGCACATAGAGAGAAATGTGTTTATGAATGTCTTTGACATTGTGATGGACACCAATGGCAAAAGTAAGGATACACACAATGCTTGAATAGATTTAGCATAAATATGTAATCGAAAGGAGCTTGAGTTGGTAGATATTGGTCATGGAAATTTCTTTAAACCAAAAGCAGCTTATGCAATGACCAAATCCCAGAGACTCGTTGTTCTTAAATGGCTCAATGAACTAAAGTTATCAGATGACTATGCCTCCAATTTAGGTCGGTGTGTGGATCTTAACAAGAGAAAAATTCATGGAATGAAAAGTCATGATTGTCATGTTTTCATGTAACAGTTGCTTCCAATTGCATTTGACTCATTACCAAAACCTATTTGGAAGTCACTTGTTGAACTTAACCAAGAGTTATGGAAAATAACATAGTTGTGTTGATGTGTAAGTTATAACAAATATTTCCACCAAGCTTCTTTGATTCAATGGAGCATCTTCCAGTTCATCTACCTTATAAGGATAGAGTTGGTGGTCTAGTGCAATATTGTTGGATGTGTCTTTTCGAGAGGTATAAAATGAGTAATCATTTATACACCATTGTATTATATAGTTATTTTTTAAAAATACTTATTCATATTAATTTTAGGTTTTTACATTCCCTCAAAAATAAAGTTAAGAATAAGGTTAAAGTCGAGGGATCGATTTGTGAAGCGTACTTAGTGGAGGAGACATTTGCCTTTGCCTCGTTTTTTACTATCCTGATCAAATTGCAACGAGAAGGACTAAGATGCCTCAGAATGTTGATGCGGATGAAGGTTCTTCATCTTCTCCTCCCATATCAATTTTCAATTAACCAGGAAGAGCGAGTGGTAAATCCAAAACATGTTTTTTGGACCAAGTTGATCTTCATGTTGCTCACTTGTATGTTCTTCAAAATTGTCAACAGGTTGAGCCATATTTAGAGTGAGATGATTTTAATACATGTATAACTCTAATTAAATAATTTAATGATGTTATTTTGTGTACTTTGAGTAATTTGTTTTCTCCTTTTTAGTATTTATGAGAATTTTTTGAGGGAGTTGAATTCCACTACTTCAGATGCTCAACTTAACCAAGACATTTCATCCAACTTTCCTACATGGTTCAAGCAATATGTAGGTTAACACCTTATATATTATTCAAATAATATTTTTTCCATAATGATATGATCTTATATACGACGTTAATTGTTAACTTTTTTAGGTTCTAAATTCAGAAAATAATATTCAAGATTCAATATTGGATAATTTGGCATGAGGACCTAAGAGAAAAGTTGAATCATGGCCTATCTACGTTATAAATGGATACAAATTTCAAACAGTTAGCTGGAATGAAGGCATGAATTCTTTTAATTATGGTGTTTATGTACGGGGAACTAATGGTCAATTAGAATCTGATTTTTATGGAATGTTGTCTGATATTATTCAATTGGAGTATATTGGCATCCCATTGATGAAGTTAGTTCTATTCAAGTGTGATTGGTTTTATAATACTCCTTATATAGGGACACGAGTAGATAAAAAGTATGAGATTGTTAAAGTAAGGCAATCGATAAGATATACTAAAGCATATGACCTATTCATATTTGCACAACAAGCAGAACAAGTTTATTACACAACATATCCCAAGGGACAACAATGATGGTTAGTCATAATGAAGACAAAAGCTCGCAGCAAAATCACTAACAATATAGTGAGTGAAACTGAGCAAGAGGCTCCATACCAAGATGATGAGCTTGTAGGGCTTCAAGAAGTGTTGGAAGTTGACCCTGATGTCATTAATGAATCTCTTGTGGATGTTGATGAAGGTAGAGAAGTTATAGACGCAGATTTACTTAAACAACCAAACTTGGTTGAACCAGACGAGGATGAATGCATATTAAGTGAGAATGAGATTGAGAGTGATTTTGATGATATAGATACTTCTTAGGTAATTCATACATTAAAGTTGATTGCATGCCTTATGTTCATTGTATGTGTGTGTGTGTGTGTGTATATATATATACATACATACATACATACATACATACATACATACATATATTTACATTTGTATGACTATGGTTTGTAATAATTATTATTTATACTCTTGCAGTGAATATGAAAGACAATATAAGTGACCTATTTTGGTGCATAAAATATGTTTATGTGAGTTTTCATTAACAAGTTGGATTTATTTGTTTACTAAAGTGTATTTCTTGTGGTACTTCACTTTTTATTTATTTTTTCTTAAATATCATTCATTCATATATATGTGTATGTGTGTGTGTGTACATGTGTAACAAAATCAAACATGTAGATAGCTGACACAGGTGGTGGTTGCAGAACATTTATAAATCGTAGTAAAAGACGTGGTGTTAGTTTGGGAGCTCCAAGTACCATCAACCTTTCCACCTCTTCCATTCACATATCAACCTTAGAGTCGATGATTAATGTTGTTCCGTAGACACCAAATATACTTCCTATAGCTCAAGACCAACCAAATCCGACCTTTGTAAGGGAGTCAATTCCCACTACCCTTGTTGGAGATGCTTCACCTTTAGCACTAGATGATTCTCTTATACCTGAGTACCCACCTGATCCAAATTGTAAACATATTGCTGATTATAGGCCTTTCATTCGTGCATATAAAGGAGAGTAAGTGCATTTTATTCAACTATGGATTTTTCTTAAAATGTTTTTTAAATGTGGTATTGACAATGTCTATGTACATAAGTTTCAACTAACATATGGATGTTCTAATATCATATCAGATATCATTAGGGCAAAGTTTGATGATCTAGCTGCAAGTTGGTTGAAGATATCAGTTGACCTTCGCAATAGGTGGTTTAGAGAGTTTAAGTTAATTTTAATTCTAGTTTAATTTAAAATGGATTGTTTCTTCTATCATTTCTAATTTAGTTTTTGTTTCCTATTTTATGTAGAAATATTATAGGTGATACCCAACAGAAGAGCGCGCCATTAGAGCTGTTTTTTGAGACAAAAGGTTCACGCATTTTGAAAAATGCAATGAACAAGATCAGAAATGATCAAGATAAAGGAAAGTGGATAACAGTCAATGTTCGAGCAGCCTTGGACGAACATTGGGGTTCTACACATTTCCTAAACAAGAGCTCCACTGCCAAAGGCAAATCAATCCGTTAATACAAGAGCCTCAACATATTGTGGTGGTTCCATATATACTGCAACTCACTTTGAAAAGTTGGTAATTTTATTTTATATATATACTTCATTGATTTTCAATTCAATGTAACTAATTAAAATGTTTTACAATTTTAATTTTTTTAATTTATGTATTCAAAGGAGTTTCAAAGACCACTGACTGCTTGGGATGTGATGGAGAAAACTAAGAAATTGAAGTTGAGAGAATGGGTCAATGATAAGTCCAACGAATTTGCTGTAAGTTGCTTTTTCTAATTATATCACTTTATTTGATATATTGTGGTCGAATATTAATTCTTATATGTCTATTCATTTAATAATTTATCTTTATATATCACTTTATATTGCAGGAGAAATATTAACCTCGTCAAGACGAAATCTTACAACATTTGACAAAGGAAGGAACATCTACATAGGATTCCCCTAACACTGCTACTTCTGTTAATGATAATGAAATTTATTTGAATGTTGTTGGAGGTCCAAATTACAAGGGAAACGTGTGGGCTAGGTACTTTGAGCAAAAGGTTTAGTTGCTCAAAATCAGCTCCATCTACTTCTATTTCTATTGTGGAAGACCAAATAGAGGAAATGCTTTAGACAATTACTAAATTGAATGCTAAGCTTTTGGCCATTGTAGATAAGGAGAGGACACTTGAGGAAAAAATGTTGCAGCTGTTGGAGAATCATGACCACCAAAGTCAGGAGATGTAACAAAGATGCAAGAGCAAAATGAGCAAATTCGTCAATAAAATGAGCAAATGCAACGTATATTACAACACTTGCATATTCGATCTATCATGTCTGCTCCTAGTTCATTGACTACCACAGTGGATGAAATTGAGTACCATGTTGACTATGCTCAAGTTGATTGTTCTCATGACATGTCAAATGACCATTAACTCTTGATTATTGTTTATTTTAGTTTGATTATGCCATGTTAGTTATGAATTTGAACTTTTTTAAACTTTAACATTGCATTTTATTAAACTTTGAAAACTTTGAATTTGCACTTTTTCAATATTTAAATTATAACTTTGTTATTAGATATATTTACACATTATGAATGCCCACTTTTATTTATAAGTTTGATTATAAAATTTAATTAAAAATAATATTTACAGTCGATAATTAGTAAGCAGGTCAAAATGCAACATATGCTTTATTTATTTCCTTTTTCATATGTTACATTTTGACCTGCTTAATACTTATCGATTGTAAATATAATTTTAATTAAATTGTATAATAAAACTTATAAATAAAAATGGGCATTCATAATATGTAAATATATCTAATAACAAAGTTATAATTTAAAGATTGAAAAAGTGCAAATTCAAAGTTATCAAAGTTTAATAAAATGCAATGTCAAAGTTTAAAAAAGTTCAAATTCATAGCTAGCATGGCATAATCAAGCTAAAATAAACAATAATCAGAAGTCAATGGTCCTTTGACATGTCATGAGAACAATCAACTTGAGCATAGTCAACATGGTGCTCAATTTCATCCACGATGGACTAGGAGTTGGCATGATAGATCAAATATGCAAGTGTTGTAATATATGTTGCATTTGCTCATTTTATTGAAGAATTTGCTCATTTTGCTCTTGCATCTTTTGTCGCATCTTCTGACTTTGGTGGTCATGATTCTCCATCAGCTACAACATCTTTTCCTCAAGTGTCCTCTCCTTATCTACATTGGCCAAAAGCTCAGCATTCAATTTAGTAATTATTTAACGCATTTCCTCTATTTGGTCTTCCACAAGAGAAATAGAAGTAGAAGGAGCTGATTTTGAGCAACTAAACATTTTGCTCAAAGTACCTAGCCCATACACGTTCCCCTTGTAATTTGGACCTCCAACAACATTCAAATATATTTCATAATCATTAACAGAAGTAGCAGCGTTAGGGGAATCCTGTGTAGATGTTCCTTCCTCTATCAAATGTTGTAAGATTTCGTCTCGGCGATGTTAATATTTCTCCTGCAATATAAAGTGAGATATAAAGATAAATTATTAAATGAGTAGACATATAAGGATTAATATTCGACCACAATATATCAAATAAAGTGATATCATTAGAAAAAACAACTTACAGCAAATTCGTTAGACTTATCAGTTATCATTGACTCATTCTCTCAACTTCAATTTCTTAGTTTTCTCCATCACATCCCAAGCAGTTGGTGGTATTTGAAACTCCTTTGACTACATAAATTTAAAAAATTAAAATTGTAAAACATTTTAATTAGTTACATTGAATTGAAAATCAATGAAGTGTATATATCTATATATATATGTTGGGTATGACTCATTGCCATCAGAAGATAAATCGCTCGCAAACAGGGTCCTGTGGGAGCCATCCCGACGGGTGGGCAGCGCCCTCGAAACTTTTTGAGACCTAGTATTGTTGTAGGTATGGAGTTTATTATTTGTAGTTTGGACTTGTGCCCATTAATAACTACGGTGCTTAGGGTTTCTAAGCCTATATATTTCCTTGTAATCTGAGTGCATTGTAAGGAGTGTATAAGGAGAATATAGAAAATAGTTGGACGTGGCCCACATTGGATGAATCAGGGTAAATACTATGTGTTATTTTCTTCTTTCCTTTCTCTATTTCTGTTTTCTAGATTCTTTTGTGATTGCTCGGTACCAACAATATATGTATATATATATATATATGAAGTTAAATTACCATCTTTTCAAAGTGAATTGAAATAGATGTGGAACCATCACAATATGTTGAGGCTCCTCTATCAACAGATCGATTCGCCTTGAATATGTACATTCAAGATGTTGTAGATTTTCAAAGCTACAAAACAATGGATGAACTTATGGATGTGAAAGTGGAGTAACAATTAAAGATAAAACAAGCCTACAAGAAGGTTTCATATGGTTCTTCATCTTGGAAGGATAAAGATACTTCTAATAAGGAGGGTTCTTCTTCACAGCATATTGAAACAAAGTTTGCAAAAGGTAATCCTACTTCTCCTACTCAATCTCCTTCCAATAAATATAGTTCCATTAAATGCTTTAAGTGTTTGGGAAAGGGTTATATTGTATCCCAATGTCCTAACAAAAGGACCATGATTATGTTGGAGAATGGAGAGGTGGATAGTGAGTCATCCAAGAGTTTTCATAGTTCGTCTAGTGAAAGGAAAAATGATGGTTTTCTTCCACCAAAAGAGGATAATTTTTGATGGTACGAAGACTCATGGGAAGTTTGTGCAAAGATCAAGATGATACACAAAGAGAAAATCATTTTCATTCTAGATGCTTGGTGAATGGAAAAGTTTGTTCTCTAATCATTGATGTAGGAAGTTGTACCAATGTTGCAAGCACCAGATTAGTAGAAATGCTTGGTTTAAAAAAACCACCCCTCATCCTAGGCCTTATAAGTTGCAATGGTTGAGTGACAACAGTGAGTTGGTTGTGGATAAGCAAGTGTTGCTTACATTCTCCATTAGAAAGTATGTTGATGAAGTGCTTTGTGATATGGTTCCCATGGAAGCCGGCCATGTGTTGCTTGGTAGATATTGACAATATGATAGAGATGTTGTCCACAATGGGATCACCAATCGATATTCTTTCTTACATAAAGGTAAAAAAGGTAGTTCTCTCACCTTTGTCTCCAAGTGACGTGTGTGAGGATCAAATAAAAAAATTAAAAAGAGAAAAAGAAAATAAAATCACAGAAGAAAAGAGTCATTTGAAAGAGAAAAGCCGAAAAGAAAAAGGCGATAAAAAGAGTGAAAAGAAAGAACAAAAAAAAAAGAGTGAAAAACAATTAGTGATAAAAGAGAATTTGTTCATCAAACCTAAGGAGGTAAAAAGAGTGATGCTAGCTAGAAAACAAATGTATTTACTCATTCCAAATTATATGTGTTTGTCGTCTAGTGTCCTTGAGTTGCCTCAAGGTTTTGATATACTCTTAAAGGAGTTTGAGGATATCTTTCCACCAGACATTCCCCATGGTTTGCCTCCTTTAAGAGGAATTGAGCATCAAATAGATATTTTTTCGAGAGCTTCACTTCCTAATAGGGTTGCCTATAGGAGTAATCCGGAAGAGACAAAGGAGATCTAAAAGCAAGTTGAAGGGTTGATGGAACGAGGATGGGTGAAGGAAAGCTTGAGCCTATGTGCAATGCCAGTCATCCTAGTCCCCAAGAAAGATGACACATGAAGGATGTGCATGAATTGTAGACTCATCAACAATATCATTATAAGGTATAGACATCCTATTCCTAGACTTGATGATATGCTGGATGAACTTCATGAGTGGTTGCCGGTCATTCTTGTGTTTTTTCCAAAATAGATTTGAAAAGTAGTTACCATCAAATTACAATGAGAGAAGGTGATGAATGAAAAATCACTTTCAAAACTAAGTTTCAACTTTATGAATGGTTGGTCATGCCTTTTGGTTTAACAAATGCACCAAGCACTTTCATGTGACTCACGAACCATGTTTTGAGACACTTTATTGACAAATTTGTAATTGTTTACTTTGATGATATCTTGATTTATAATTTAATTATGAATGACCACTTATACCATGTTAGGAGTGTCTTGGAAGTGCTTAGACATGAAAAGTTGTTTGCTAATAGGGATAAATGCACATTTTGCACTAATCAAATAGTGTTTCTATGTTTTGATGTGAGTGCTAAAGGAGTCCAAGTGGATGATGCGAAAATGAAAGCTATTAGAGATTGGCCTACACCCAAAAATGCAAGTGATGTGAGGAGTTTTCATGGGTTAACTAGTTTTTATAGACGATTTGCCAAAGAATTTAGCACCATAGCATCTCCATTAAATGAAATTGTTAAGAAAAATGTGGTATTTAAGTGAAAGAGTAAACAAGAGAATGCCTTCAATGAATTGAAGGAAAAGTTGACAAATGCATTCATTCTTGCTTTACCAAAATTTTCAAAATCTTTTGAAATTGAATGTGATACATCCAATGTTGGCATAGGTGCGGTATTGTTACAAGAAAGTCACCCAATTGCTTATTTTAGTGACAAACTTAAGGGTGCTATCTTAAATTATTCTACCTATGACAAGGAATACTATGCACTTATTAGAGCTTTGCAAACTTAACAACACTACCTCCTTCCTAAGGAGTTTGTGATTCATAACAAAAGCTTAATAAAAGGCATGCCAAGTGGGTAGAGTTCTTAGAACAATTTCCTTGTGATTAAACACAAGCAAGGCAAGGCTAATGTTGTGGCCGATGCACTTTCAAGGAGATATGCCTTAATCTCCATGCTTGAAACCAAGATATTTGGATTTGATCACATAAAGGACTTGTATTCTCAAGGCCATGACTTTTCTAAATTGTTTGAGTTGTGTGAAAAGAGGTCTCACCAAAGGTTCTTTAGGCATGATTGATACTTGTTTAAAAATAAAAGATTGTGTTTGCCTCAAAGTTCTTTGCATGAACTCATGATTTGTGAAGCTCATAAAGGGGGGTTATTGGGATATTTTGGGGTAGAAAAGACTTTGAACATCTTGCATGAACATTTCTTTTGGCCTAAAATGAAACATGATGTCATCAAGTTTTGTTCTAATTGCACTGTGTGTCAAGAAGGATGGGTTGATAAAGGTTATCCAAAAAGCATAAAGAACTAGAAGCACTTCATAAGTTGAAGGATCCAATGACAAGGTCTAAAGCCAAGCTTTTACAAGAAGAGATGACCAAGAGAATCAAGATTGGACTACTCATTAAAGACAAGGAAGGAGGATGCCACAAGGAGCTGAATTGGAGCATATTAAAGATTAATGAACAGCTCGCTTAATACGCATGTCGCATTTAGCGCAATTCCTTGACAGAGAGTTAATTGGGCTTAGCGTGCGTGTCTCACTTAGTGCAATGTCTTGTCTTGCTTAACGCGCATATCCCATTTAGCGCAATTCCTTGGCAGAGTGTTTTTTGGGCTTAGCGCATTTGACTCGCTTAGCGCACAACCTTTGCGAGGATTTTCGTAATTCTTGTTAATTTGTGTAATGAGCCTCAATGTGGACCAAAATAGCCCTAAACTGTGTGTTTTTAGGTGTTATTAGAGGCTTAGCTCTAGTACTCAGATATTTCTATTTTTGGAACAACATTGATTAATGAAATTAAGTTTTTGCTTGAATTGAGAGCTTGACCTCTTCTTGGTTCTTGACTGAATTCAAATTGATTCTTATCAAGAAAGCTTTCCTTTGTAGCGAATACTCCTCCGACTTATCACTCCGTTACGGATCATGGCGTCATTCATTACCATCTTCTTAATCTTCTCCATTTTCTGTTTTAAAGTTCTAAACAACTATCCATGGAGTCTTGAAATTTGCATTCGGAACGATTCAATCCAAGCGTTCATGTCTTAGTCGTCATCAATGCCCCTCGGGGCAGTAATCAACTTCATCGGTCTATCACTTTATTCAACAACTTGGAGGGGCGGGAGAAACTTGACAACTTTTTGAGTAGATATGGAAAATTAAAATTTCAGCTAAAGCTAAAATTCTCATGTGGAGAATTTTCAGAGATAGAATGCCAACTCTTGATTACTTGGTAAAGAGAAATGTCATTGATAGGAATTGTGATCAAATGTGCCCTCTCTGTTTGGGTCATCAAGAATCTGCTCAACATCTTTTCATCTCTTCTAATGTCATTCAAGAGGTTTGGTTGGAATGCATCTCATGGAAATCTCTTTCTCTTGCACAGCCAAGTAGTTTGGATGTTTATTTCTGGTAATTTGCAGGTTTAGGAGGTTCTAGAATTGAGTCAGAATTTTGGCAAGCAACGTGGGGAGCAGTGGTCTTATGTGTGTGGAAATTGAGGAACGCAGTTGTTTTTAGACAACAGTTAGTGGACAGAAAGAAATTGATGGAGGAAGTTAAATTCCTTATCTGGTCATGGTTACATAATCTGCTTTCTGGTTTTAATTTTTCATTTGTTCAATGGTCATCTAATCCAGCAATTTGCGTACATGGATGGTTTGGCAGGACATTATGTATGTGGCAAGTAGCTGAGTGCAGGAAATTTGATCAAAAATGTGCAGGAAGGGGTAAGTGTAGCATTGTGGAATCTGTCAGGTGGAAATGCTAACTATGGAGGTGAGTTCATTAATCTATTTTGCCACATACATGTGAAAAACTTGCGCTGTGTTATTATTAAGAAAACTTCTCTGCATGGTATATGGCTTTTGGTAGTGGGATGACTTCCACATGACTTTGTTTTGCATAATTTTATCCAGCAAAGACATTTTATAGCTGGTTAGTGGTGTGATACTATACTAGGAGAGCAAATGAGTGAATTACAATACTCTGGTATGTTGTAGAGCTTTGAGCGGTTATTTTTTATTATGCAATCATCGCCTAAATATATTGTAACCGCTGTCATGAGCTGCTGGGGAAGTTCTATGAACTTTTTGTATTTACCTCTGGTACCCTTCTTTATTACAAAATATATAATTTTTGTTGATTTAAAAAAATGTTTTTTCGATCTCTTGTTGACACTGTAAAAGATAGTCATTGAAGTTTATTGGTTGTATATTTGAAATGGTATATTTTAGTTGAATAAATCAGAAATAATAATAAAACAGATAATGTGTTTTGAGGTGCAATAAACAGGCTCAAATCATTAATAATATATTAAGAATATGTTGCTATAAAGATCTGCTGCAAATCTTGGGTAACGTAAAACCGTATCTTCTTTATAAAATTAACGGGTATTGCTTTCTAACTCAAATCATTTTAGCACCATATACTGCTGCCTTTTGGTTGACATGTAAATGAGGCAAGCTGAAGATGCCCTATTTGAAATAGAAACTATGGATAAAGAACATAGAGATATAAAATTGGCCTAATGGTTAGGAAAGAAGGGCTTAAGGATGAAGGGAGAAAGGAAAGGAGAGAGGTCATGACTTCGAATCCTCCACACTAACATTTTTAACAAAACTAATATTTGTCTATAAAAAAAATCAGATAAAAAACATTGTGCAATGAACATGCTATGATTTAGCACATTCCATGTTACAATGTGCCTCACCCTTATATTATTTCTAAAAGTTTCCATAAAGACTACAATAAAGCTACAAAGAAGGCAAAAGAAAGGTGCATATGCTATACACCTTAAACTTATATTAATGATGCATAAAAAGCAATATACCCTTCTCAATGAGATTTAGGAATTATGCCCTGGTTGCGTACCCTTGTTTTCTTGGACATGGGATATGCAAGTGCAGATCGTTGCTTGGTTAACCCTTCAATGATAAAAGAAAGTGCCCCATAAGCAATGCAGCTCCGTATAAGTGATTGGGGTGTACCTGGAGAATCCTAAAGGATGAGTCATAAAAACAATAAAAACGTACAAGAGAAGAAAATTAAATACATGTTTCTTTTTGGTGAATAACTTACATACATATAGAGGTAGACTTATACAAAAGAAGTGATTGAAATGCCTGAGTCACTAAAGCAGTTTTTGTTTTGTTTTGTTAGACCATTCAACATAGTAATAAACCTCAACCTTTCCCCAGCCACCAATTGGAGAAAAAATTGTCTCAAGTGTTTGGCATGAAGGATCATGTTTATTCAGAGATTTCAACAATGAAAGACAAATTAAAATTCATACGTTTGAGAAAAGGGTTGGTCAAAATAGGTAAGATTACTGTGACCTTTATCCTTAATTTCAATTGGTGCAGAGACCAACAAGTTAATAAAAATTTCAAGTAAAGGATGATAGTTCATCAATTATTAAAAGAAAGGATATACCAGAGAAACTTGTAGCAAGACCAGCGCAGCATCCAGCTACCCCAGCATTAATGGCTGCAGATGTGAAAGGAATCACATTATCAGTGAGAGAACATTATACTGGCAAGGCTTTTTTAATTTGGCTTCTAACATATTTGGCTGAACTAGAAGTTATTTTGCCCAAATTAGACCTCTCTGCTGCCAAAGGAACTTATTTTTACGAGTGCTTTTGTAACACTTTTCATGTAGCATTTGAACACTACCTTATCATAATTCCTTCTTTCTTTTCATTATAAGTTTCCAACTAAATTTTTAGCTTCCAATTAACTTATACGTTAAGTTTTGTCAAACACATCATTGAAGTTAAATATTTTATACCATCATCTTTTCCTCGAAGTCTTCCCAATATGCAGACAACCAAACTATCAACTCCAGATAAAATTGCAAATGTCTAGTGAAAAAGAAGACAAAAAAATGAAGATTATTAATTGATGGACATGTTCAAATAGGTATTAAGTTTGCAAAGTAAAAAGCCGGGCAGAAAATAAACAACATTGATCTCTGGTATACCTTAGCGTTAGATCCTGCTTCTATAAAGGATCCTTTAAAGCCTTTCTTTTTAATCAATCCAGCACCTGAAAACAGACCCATTGAAATCATCCTTGAGCGCGAACAGAAATATTGACCAACTATCAAACTCTTTAAGAATTCGAATTTCTTGACCATAATCCTCTGCCAGCATTTCAAAGATAGCGTAGATACACAAATATAACCTATGATTGAATAAAGCAGAAAATTTAGTTCAAAATCCATTTCTCTAGTTACTTGTTAGGAAAATATTATATAGATTCGAAATTTTAAATGATGTTACATACTAACTCCTCTTCACCTTCATTCAAAAGTAATAAATAACTAATAACAGAAAAGGTTTGAAGGTGAAATTATCTACCAATAGATTCCTCCATTCCATTTCCTCTTTTTGTGTACAGGATATAAACAAAACGGCATATACTCCCAAATTACAAGTTTCTCAGAGGATGCTATAAATTCAAGGAAAAAAAACTATTTGAAATTGCAAATTCCGTGTAGCCTATTTGATTAAGAATAAAACTTAGATTTAGTTGCAGTTCATTAAGTGACTTTAGAGTTATTCTCCTGTCAGAATTGGAGTTTTACGTTCTAAACCTTTCATACAAACCTTTATTATGTGAATTACCAAAGTGAAACTCCAATTATGATTGAAAAACAACATTGGGAGTATGGCATGGATTACTTCAGCACCTGATACTCGAACTTTGGCTTGAGGCATTTTCTCTAAAAGTACTAAGGAACTACTTCTAAGAAAGTTAACATACCAGAAACAAGAGAATGATGAAGAAAAACAGAAACAAGAAATGGTAACATCACGAAAAATAAACATAAAGCACATGCAAGTCCAAGTCAGAGAGAGGACCATAGCCATAAAGGGAGCCAGTGAGGGCGCCACAAGCAGTGCTAGTGGCGGCAGGGAGGAGAAGGGAAGCGGTGGGAGACCGAGTAGAGGAAGGACCTATAGATTTTGTAGGATTGGGAGCATTGTTCACATCACTAACCGAATTAACTGTTGCATCCGATGCCATCACTTTTGAGTTTTGACGATGGGGTTACCCTGCTCTTGACTTGAATTTATTCAACACTAACAACATTACCTCTTTCAACAACAAACTAATCAACATTGCTATTCACAATTATTAATTAGCTAAGTAAATATTTAGGAACACAAGGTCCTTCTCTGACTATGTCAGTTATGCAATCCTCATTGTTATTAACGATAATCAGATTCTTTAAATTATGAAAACAAAGTTCTGTATAGAAACTAACGAAATGGGATATTTGTTCTTGAAAAAAAAATCTCTCTTAAAAGTATATAGAGTAAACCATGCAGATCACAAGATATCACCATTCTGCTTATGGAAATGGATTAATAAAAAGTGGCCTCTTGAACACTTCTTCCATAAATGCGTTGGCACTTTCTGTCTCTTTGATGTGCTAGATAAGTCTACAAAAATACAAAGTCTTCATCCTACAACATACCTGAAATCAGAGCTGCCTCAAACAGCGGAAATGTCCTTGTCCTTTGCTGTTGAGCAACAGCTTATGGTATAAAGTGAAGGAACCAATCTTCTCAAAGGTCATGCAAATAATTCAAATGAAAACATCAGATCTTCTTGTGTGACTGACTTATAGTTACAATCATGCCTTGATCAGAAGATCTCTATGGTAAGATTCCTGTTTAAGTTAAGGGAAGCAAATTTAGAGACCGATTCTCTCAGTAAGTTAGAAATTCGTATGTTAAAGTTCTTTTTGTCTACTGTCATAGCTTTGGTATTTTTGGAACTGTATACTTTATTTTATTTTGTTCTATAGTCATGCTGTAACTTCTGCAATCAACCTAAAAATCTTCTGCATAGAGACAAAATGCTGCCCAGCTCCCATAGGTTACCTGCGCATCTTGTGCTAAATATTAACAAGCATAGTAAAACTATTGGTGTTCTATCGGATGTCAGTATTGAATTAATATTTCATTCAGCTGGTAGTGACCAAAGCGAATTGTGTACATAAGAGCAAGAGTTGCACAAACATGACCCATTTTGAATCTTAGACAAAACGCACTTCTCTTTCATCAACTTATTTTTCACCAAAATACATATTTGATACCATTATCCACGGACATATAAAATGAATGAGTGCTAAATACAACATCCGTAACACGGCCAATGCCAGGTAGCAATAGAAATGCCAACTAGAATGCCATTATCCAACAAGAAATACATACAGTTCCACCCTGAAAAAATACTGAACAACTCATGATAGCCAAAATCAAATTCTATCCAGCAGCCAATCTTCGATCCATACTCTCAAACTAACAGGGAGCTAGATCTGTTCAGAGACTTATTCGCCCTCGTTCAGTATAGGTACAATGAGTGGTTTCATTTGTGCCAGATATACAATCGCCCACCTAAAAGAACAGAGGAAAGATCAAAGTCAGCATATGACAAAGACACGATTTGGTATTTACAAGCCATAATTACAAGTGAACCAATCAAAGATGGAAATTAGCACACTGAAAAATTAATGAAGATGGATTCATTAATACGTAATAGAGAAAAGTTGGGAGTGAATAATTAATGAAAAAAGGTCACTAAAGGTCAAAACCCACCCTGCCCCCAAAATAAACAAAACATAAACCCTTTTGGACATACAGTTACACAGCATTCATCAAATTTTATCACAAGCTCCTTGTGAATGATGAAATATGCATAATGAAGAACATTAATACAAGTACACAAACTATTTATAATTTCCTCTTGTGAAATCATACATTTAGGATGTGTATATAAGAATGACAAGAAGTAGTTATATGATTATATCAAAGAGAAAGAGAATCTTCACAGACTATTTAACAGTTGGACACATTTTTAAGTTACTATTATCACAATAGAGAACATTGTGGCATGACAGGCTCCTTTTTTTTTGCCAATCAAACACAATGCTCTGCTTTGAACAGAATAAAGCATCAAGTCTTATATATGCCTGGTACAATGACTTAAATTATCCCACTTTTTATAGAGTTTAGTAATTCTGCTTCAATTACTACTTATGAGGGCTGCTATACAGCTTTAGTAATTTGACAATAAACACATAAGTTAGTGTGGCAGTATCAAGGTCTATGAGAAATTAAAGAACAGCTACAAAACAAACAACTTCAGCATTAATTATGTGTACGTGACTACATGTCATCCTGTGAGTGGAGTTATCTGCATGGGGAAAAATCCATGTCATCTAGTAATTTCTTCTTCTATCCTGATCAATAAATTCCTTACCAGGGGAAATAAGAAACATAGGTGCACAAGTTCTCTAATTCCTGTTTTAACTTTATACACAACAAAAGATGAATGCCCATCAAATAATACTTACATCATCCAGCAGCAAATTGTTGCAGTAATTACCAAAGTAAGGTGAAATCTGCAACAGAATAAAAAAGAGATTAGAAAAAGTCTAGAAGAATAACATACATTGACAGAGAACAGCAACGAAGAATGATGACACAATAATGAATAATAGTGGGATTTGTATGCATGCAAGACTGCATATATATATTCTTCAGAGCCTGCTCAAGTCACTAAATAAATCTCAATATGTTGCATTACAAAACACAAGAGTTGCTATAAATAGTTGATCACCATATCAAGTAATCAACTACTAATTGTGTGCTTTTACGTTCTCATACTTTCCATCGCAACTCAACATAAAAGGGCCAAAAAGTTGGATTGGCATTCAACCGAGCTTCTAACAGAAAAACAAACACAGACTAATAAGAACAGTAACAGTTAAGGTGTTGAACAAGAAGACAGTCATAACCAAGGCAACACCACATGCCTAAAGGAACGAATCATGTACACTCTTACCATCTTCACAAACAGAGAAATGCAAGACAAACAATTAACATCTAGGAATACACGTTTGTTTTTTTTTTTTTTACAAAATAATGACCAATTCATATCCTTCCCAAGTGCACAGCCATGACTGGCTATAATACCTTAAAATTAACATGTTAAACTTCTCGACGAATATAATTTGTTTCTCTATTTTAAGCTGTTATTATATTCTTGGTAATCAAGAATTAAGAAAGACAGTCTTAATCTAATTTCATCACCCTAAATCTTCTCAACTTCAAATCAGCAGCTGGATCCAAACTTACAGAAGACAACAAAACACATTTATCCAAACAATCCCTAACTTCATCCGATCAAAATCCTGCTGATTGCAACAACAGAACTAAATCAAAACCAACGATGAGATAATCCATTCATATAACCAACCAAATAACAAAAAAACAATTCACGAACGCTGCACTATACTCCAATTGAATGCAGAGTACCCTAATTCCTCAAATACGCACCACTCTCGAGATTGCTAGGGCATCAAAATTGAAACCTCGAGAACGTAACAAAAAAAAAAAAAAACGAAAGATAATCGGAAGGAGCATACAGATTGGTAGAAGGTCCTCTGTTGCAGCAAATTCTGGTGCAGAGGCACGCGATGATTCCGATCACTACGAAGATCAGCGTCGTCACCAAGAAACCCATGTCGATTCGCTTCCCTTCCAGATCCCGATCAGAGAAAACGAATTCCTACCGCCAATTAAAAAATAATATAAAATATGAGTTAATTGATTGGAGTGTTTGGTTGCCGAGAAAATGGTGGAAAGAGAAAGAAAATGGAAATAGAAAAAGAGTAAAAAGGTTTGAATAATGTAATTATTTTTTGTTTGTGACCTCTGAACTCTGAAGCAGAGATTTCACGGTGCTCTGAATCGATCACCTTGGGCATATAGTGTGAGACGCCTCGTAGATTTTCTGCTTCAGAATGAACTGGGCTTGGGCCCACATAGACTCAAAAATAGCCCACTGTTGTCGGGTTATTGGACTTTACATGTGTCATGTCCAATTGGTAGTAGTAGTACTGTGTTATTTTTATTTATTGATTTTTTTTTGTGATTGAAAAATAATATGTATGTTAAAGCCCCTAAAATTTATCTTTTTAAAAGGAGACACTTAGTTTTCATTTTTTTTTCAATTAATCCTTAAATTATAGATATTATTTCAATATTTTTTTTTATAAACTTAGCGTCAAATATAATGAAATGTATGATTTACAAAAAAAAAATATAATGAAATGTTATTCATCATTAATTTAGACTTTTCGTATATTTTACAAAAAATAGTTGGGAGTAAACACTCTCATTCCATAATATACATGGGAGTGCAGAAAACAAATGTCATATAATGCTAATTACCCAAATCAAAGGGGAAAACATACCACATGCAATACCCTCAATCAAACCCAAATCAAGTTTATTTATTTATTTATTTATCTCCTTGGAAGACTATCATAACTAAGAAGTCCACGCAACAATTGTTGTCTTCGAAATATGACATTAGCATTGAATCCTTGATAGTCATACTGTAATTACTGTTGCTAATCATTGCATTAAATCCTTGTTGGTTATGCTGTTCACTAAGTTCACAAGTGTGTTAGCTCTAGGTGGTAGAACATGTATAAAGTAACTTATATGTATCCATTCCTTTGACAAAAATGTTGTTTACTGAGCTACAAGCAAGCTGTTTGTTACACTAACAATCTGACTCACAAAGTCATGCAAATAGCCAACTCTAGGAAGAAGTATTTGTAAAATCAAGATCCACAATCAAAAGAAGAGACCGTCACCACAATGATATCTCAACTAAGCTTCAAGATCACATTCACAGCTGATTAACTACAACCAAGAAGGGTAAAAGAACTAAGCAACTAAAAGAAGAGCTTTCGTGGGGATGCTCTAGATGCAACCGTTGATGGATAGTTTGAGGACTTGAGAGGAGGAGACGCTGCCTTGCTTTCTTGACCCCCAAGCTCTCTGTCAAGCAACTTAGCTGCCCTTGGATCTGTTAGTAGTGTCTTCTGGAAGGACTGTGAGAAGCCAGTTGCAATGATAGTCACATGAATCTCCCCATTGTAACGATCATCAACAACGGCACCAAATATAATATTGGCAGAAGGGTCGGCTAAACTTGTCACCACCTACAGCAGTTATGAAGTTTTGAAAACAGGATACAAATGTTCACAACAAATTCATAAGATCAAAATAATGCTGAAATAGTCCTCCTAACAATATAATTCTTAAGTACCTGAGACACTCTGTTCACTTCTTGCAGAGTTATGTCTTTCCCCCCAGTAATGTTATACACTACTCCAGTAGCTGCCTGAATAGAAGAGCCGATTAAAGGAGCCAAAGTAGCCTGTTCTGCAGCTTCTTCCGCACGGTTTTTACCGGAGGAAACACCCACACCAAGCATTGCAGTTCCAGAGTCTTTCATCACAGCTTTTACATCAGCAAAATCCACATTTACAAGCCCAGGTATCTGTAAAAAGACACGCAAAACTGAATGACATCCTGATAAGCTGACATCAAAATGTACTTTACATTAATTGTCCAATTATGATGGAGGAGCAACACTGAAATGCGTTAAGAGGAAAGGATATGGAAAATAATTCAAGCCTTTAATGTCCCCTCTTTTCTTCACAATCTATCAATCTAAAGGGATCACCAGATAGAAAGTCTGAAAAAATTGCTAATCAATATCAACTCACTGTTATGATGTCTGATATTCCCTGTACTCCTTGTCGTAGAACATCATCTGCTAGACGGAAAGCATCCTGAAGAGGTGTCTGCTCATCAGCCATGTCAAGCAGGCGGTCATTTGGAATCACTATAAGTGTATCCACATTTTTCTGCAACTTTTCAATGGCTTCCAGTGCCTGAAAGGATGACATCAGAATTTAACCTCTCAAAGTATCCTCGGAGCAAGACAATATAATAAACAGCAAACAATTATAAAAATACATGATCATAGTTCATCCATAACTAAGATTATTATAAGTTAATAACAGATGATTTATAATTAACTGCAAATGAGTATAAATGAAAAAAATGGAAATTCAAAGTTTTTTAGCACACTTGAAGGAGAATTGCATCCGTATAGCATACTAATCATATTCTCAATCACAAAAAGAATGACACCTGCCTGCAGTGATCTTTTGCGTCCTTCAAAACTGAAGGGATAGGTAACAACACCTACTGTCAAGTAACCTGCCTCTTTAGCTATTCGGGCCACTACTGGGGCAGCGCCAGACCCAGTTCCCCCACCCATGCCAGCAGTTACAAACACTAAATCTGATCCTTGAAGAGCATTGGCAATAGCTTCTTTTGATTCCTCAGCAGCTTGTTCCCCCAAAAGTGGATTCCCACCAGTACCTGCATCTCTATCAAGCAACTCGAATCAAAGGTCACATTGGAGTGAAGCTACACACACACACATATATAGATCACATGATTGCAACATATATGCATGTTATAATCAAGTACAAAGGAACCCCCTAGGCATAAAATGCAACTTCCTGACCTAATCCACGAGTCAGAAGCTCTCCAATTTTGATAGGGTTCTCGGCAGCAGAATGCAACAGTGCTTGAGCATCAGTATTTATAGCATAAAATTCTACACCCTGATTGAAAAAAATAATAATAAAGCACAATACAATACAACATTAACAAAAACATAAAGTATAGCTTAATGAATCCAATTTGCAACTAAGATAGATCCCTCGATATTTGGTTAAAATTGGTTTTAGCCTCTATATTTTAAAAACTATGGTCCCCGTATTCTGAAATTTGGTGAATTTTGTCCCACCCTATACTTCATTTTGACCTGACCAAGTCCATGACATTTCAAAAAATTTAGGCACTAAAGCCAGTTTTGAATAAATTGAGAAACCTAATGCACATTTTACCCAAAAAAGAAACATATCCTATAAAAACAAACCCACCAAAGTTATCACATAATCTCACATTGTTCATAAATAATAAAAATAACCTATTAACAGATATTGAGTAAATGCAAACGGGAAAAGAAAAACTCACGTGCAACCCGCAACCAATCATGCGGTTAACAGCATTGTTGCCGCCGCCACCAACACCGACAACCTTAATCTTAGCGCTGTCGAGTGTCGAGAAGGAGCAGCATGTCACGGAGGCGAAACGACGTCGCTGGGGTTCAAAGGCGCACCTTCTGCTTCTAGGGTTCAGGGAAACGCAGTTTCTTTGAACGAAAGAGGAGGAAGACAGTGCGTTGTGGCGAATTGGAGTGGGGTTTGTGAGTGGCAGCATGGCCATTGTAACACTTCTAGGATTTAGGGTTGATGGTGAATAATTTGGGATTTAGGGTTTAGTGTTTTACGGGAAGATGAGAATTGAGTTCAGTTTTCATGTTTCACGTTGGATTGGATTGGAAATGGATGAAGGAAGCAAAGCACAGCAGAAGGTTAAGCACAGTCTAGCAGAGTTAATAGTGGTCACTGAAATCTAAAACACTTGCCTTTTACTTTTGTATTTTTTTATTTTTAAAGAAAATTAATGCACCACATAAATGAAAAAGAAAAAAGTGGATACTGTCACTATATGGCAGATATTTAAAATTAAAAATACAATACAATATATGAAATATAAAAAAAAATATTGTATTTATAATATAAAATATAAAGTTTAGATATTTAAAAATTTTATTTTTAAAACTTACTTTAAAGGATAAAACATTATTTTAATGAAGAAAAGTTAAAAAATTAATTTTATTTATTTAATGAAATAGTTCTTTTTAATATTAATTAAAAAAATTAACTATTAATTAAAATAGTTGTAGAAAATAGATATCGTTTTATTGGATAATTAATTAAAAGAGTAACTTGTTTTAATTTCTCTTTTATTTACACAAAATTATTTTTTATTTATAATACTTACATGAAATCTCTCTTCTATAATTACATGTGTCACAGGATAAACCCTAATAATAAAAAAATTATTTGATTAATTATTGGGAATCTTTAAATAAATTTTCTGCATCAAAATGTTAAGTGATATTTTTTATAATAATTTTAATTATTTACCATATAAATAATTTAATAAGAGTAACATAATGATGATTAAAAAAAAGTGACATAATATTTTTTATCATGATAATACAAAATTAAACTTGAAAAGAAATAATTCTCCACCCCCTCCAGCTGAATGTTTTCGTGAAAATATGAATTAAAAATAATTATTAGAAATCATATTTATCCAAGAATATGTTTTTTAAAACTATATATCAAATATGAGAAATTAAGTTTCTAAAATTAAGATTCCATAGAAGTGAAAATTTATCCTCTATCAAATGCTCCCTTAAAAAGAGCTTCCTTGACATGTATCATCTCTAAAATCTAAATTATTGTAAAATTAAATTCTAAATTAGTGTTGTCATTACTGTCATTGATCCCCCAAATATGATCAGCATTTCCATTTTTCGAACCATTTTAACTACTATGGGTGGCACACATTCGGGTAAACTAAACATTAACACCAAAAAGAAAGAAAGCAAAAATTAAATATCATATCCTTTTTATTTATTTTTTATTTCTCTTTTGTTTCTATTTCGAACCTTGGATTGCAGCTAATAGCAAAACGTAGCTTAGAATCGCCAAGCGAAGAAATTGTTCAACATCAATGTTGGAAACCCTCTTCATCCTTCACATACAAACAAACTCTCTATACTAACAAATGAGGTTCAGTTATTGTTTCAATTTTTCCTTCGTTATGTTTCATTTGCAATTATTAGGAATGCTTTTCAATGAAAGCAAATATGACTCTTTCAACGATTTTTTTCACAAATTTTCAATTACAATTGTTGTTCGTGATTTTATTTTAATAGATTTTCAATAAAAAATTTCTGTACAACTCCTTTAATGCTAATTGTTCTTCACAGTTTTAATTTTATCATTTTTCAAGAAGAATACTAGTGACATTTTCTTTTTAACACTCCTACGAGTAGTGACTAAAATTTGTTAAAAATCACTAATTTTTTATAGGTCTCATTTTTACACTAGGAAACAGAATCATTACATGAAAAATATGATCCACAAAAATAGATAATTTTAAACAGATTTTAATTAATGACATAGTGTCATTGACATTCATTTAAATGAGATGTACCAGGTCAACCACATTAATAATTAAAAAGTAACTATTAGTATTAATTAATAAATACTTATGTGACTGGCCTAGACTAGCAATATAGAGAAAAGATAGTAGAATCATCACTGGTAAATAAATCATCTAAAGACAAAATCCCAGACGTGTTACTGGTTTTTCCATGAGTTTAAATATCAAAGAACTTTAAATACAGGTTAATTTCTATTTTAGCCTATGGTAATTTATATTCTGCAGCAAGTCACATGAACATGCCACCTTATTGCATGCACTTTCACATGCAAAAACAAATACCTACAGTGCAACTAGTGCTACAAAAACATACATGCTTCAGGGTTTGGAACAAACGGAAACATACTTTCGCCAAATAATTCAACCACTGATGATACCAAATTTCCTGCATCAATGTCATCCTTCCAAGCCTGAGCAAGAGTGGAGGACACCTTCCTTTGTTGATCTCCAATATCCCTCCCAGGCATGTTGTCGTTGTATATTTGACGAGCCATTGACACAGAAGAAACCCCCACCATGGAAGAATATCCACCTGTTGAACCTTGCATGTCAACTGACATGGAGTTCATTGGTACCACACCTCCAGTGCCATCTGATACGAGTTTCTTCATTGGAGATAGCTGCTGCTGCTGCATCATCAGATTGTCGGTGCTGGCTTTTCGTTTGCCTTCATTAGGGTAAAAGATAGAGTATGATTATCAGAGCATAAAAATAACAAATTGCAATGTGATTATAGTAAACAAATGTGCCAAAAACTGCATTCCGTTGGAAACATTTTGTCATCTAGGGAAGCATATTCAGAAACTCAGGCTTTCAGTGCAACTTCAATATATATATTGGAAATGTATCATGTTACTGTTTCAGAAGATCTAATTTTGAACACTTAATGTTTGCATGAAAGGTCAAAATTCATTTTACTTGAAATCAATATTGAATTTCCATGTACAGTTAAAGATTATTTTACTTAAATATAACCTTCACTACCCATTTTGGTAGTAAGTTTAAAAATATTTCCTTTCACGCTCTCAACTGAAGCACTTTCTATGTGTATAATTTTTTAAATGTCATACATTTAGGGGGAAGGATAGGTTGCCCTTGCCCTGAATGATGTTCAAGTCATTAATTAATTTAAGGTTAAATATTTGATTTATTTCTTTCATTATAAATCATTTTGACATTCCCATTGCTTTTATATTTACTCTTGTTATTATAATTATGTAGTGAAAACTAATAGTATTTAAAATCAACCCTCTTATAATTTAAAGAATTATTTATTAACCATGAAAATCTTTTTCTCTCCTTTTTTATTCCAAAAGAGGAACATTACATGGAAATATTATTAGCACAAAAATATTAAAAAATTCATTGGTTTGTATATTCTTCAAAACAGTAATATATTGAAATTTTATTTACAATCATTGATTATTAAATAATAATTTTTTGCATAAGGCTTCCAATGCATTTCATTTTTTTATGAGCCTTCTAACGCACTTCATTAACTAGATTGTGTTCTATCAAAAAGAAAATGTTTTCCATTATCAACCCCGTCCCTTTTATGTTTGTGTTTCCTGTTAGAACTAAATGCTAACTTTAAGAGGGGGAGAGAGAGAGAGAGAGAAGACAGATCATACGGCTATCACCCAAAGGAATCCATACAAACTAATTTATTAATTACTCCATTCAGCAGCCAAATATTGCCTTTCAAACACATCACTATAATAGCAGATATAGAAAAATAAAGCCACACCTGACATCGCAATCACAGCTTTTCCACTGCCTCTTGAAGTATTCTGAGTTGGAGGAGAGAACAAATTGCTGAACATTTTGACCTTTTCATGCACGCATTGTCCTGCTGCACCCTGAAAGGTTTATGACTTCAGTAATCAGCTAAAGAGATGTTCACCGAAAGAACCGATTTATGCATAATGAAACCTAGGTGTTCAATAAAATTAAAGAATTGAACTTGAATGCAATCAAAAAAGTTTTTCAAAACCATCCAAATACGTGCTGCCAAATCATATAATGAGATGAGTTGTCAAATTAAATGTGGCAACACATTGAAGGATGACAATGTAATATTTTATTTTTCAGATTATCTGTCAAAATTAAATGCAATTAAACAACTCACCAACAAAGCCCCATAAACTTGCCAAGCTTCATGCCTCTTCATTTCATTTACTTGCTTCTCAGGTTGCATTTCTGGCTCAAGAAGATGCAAATATGGCTCGAGATTTGGAAGTATAAGCAAGCGAATCTACTTGTGAAGAAATATATGCATTAGTTGACACCAATACAACTAGAGGTTCTAAAAATCACAGCACAAAAGTGACCTGTGAACCCCATACAAAGAAAAAGAGTTAAGGTTGCAATAAATATGCATTAAAAACAGGTACGAATCCGAAAACAGCCTCTTTGCATATGCAAGGTAAGGCTGGGTACAATATTTCTCTCCCTTACCTTCACATAGCGAGGAACCTCTGGGCAATGGGATACGTAATTTTTTTTTTTTAAAAAGAAAAACAGGTGCAAATATTTAAGTAACATCATATAAAAAAAGTAATGCTTCTTCATTATTATAATCCACGAGAACTAAACAGATGGTAAAGAATAGTGTTTGTATAAAAAAATAATCATATCTGATCTAAAAGGGAAAAGTAGATCTGTCTTCATTAAGTTATTATCAGCAAGAGATCATTAAATATTTAATATGAAACCAATTTAACAACCAGAAGCCATCTAACAATCTACTGGGCTGATATTAAATTTAAAACACGGAGGTCAAGACATACCAGTCTTGATCCCAGAGCTTCTATCCCTTTAATTGCACCATAGTGTTGAGGCAAAGCTTTTGTAGGGTCCAAGAAAGAATGAAGAAATGTCTTCGTCACACGTGGCTGCAGATTGTGATAAATATGCCCAAATCTGAAGAATTCCAAAGACTAGGAACATAAAAACTTCAAAAATATAAATGATAAATATAAGCTCAGTATTCTATAGTAATTATTTTAATTTACAAATATAGTCACAAGCAACGCAATGTCAAAAGATGTACGGAAAAAAATTGTCCTTATCAAAACAAAATATGTGCAATCTCAAGAAAAATTTTGGTACCCATATCAAGAAACCCTTCGTATCATCTACAGTTCTACAGAACACATGTTACTCAAACCATGAAGTTAAACCATAAAGTATCAAAATCATCTATATGTGTGTGTGTGTGTATATAATTCCATTTGAATATGATAGATGTAACAGCCCCAACAACCACAATTAACATTTAGAATGAAACCCTATTGCTCATCAGCAATTGAAGTCTCATCAAGCAGACCTTGACCTTCTCATTGCTCTTTTTGGTACCATACAATAGTAGAAATGTGCACCAAACTGCCCATCTAAAAGAATCATAAGAGCTGAGAATTATCAAGTTAAACACTTAAACTTGAAATACGGGCAAAATCTAAATATTATTTTCCAATGTACAAATGTTAATAACAATATATATACAGGCTACGGAATTAATGTTATCCTAGGACTTATGGGCAAAAAATCTGACCCAATTACAAGAAATAAGAAAAATCTGTCCTAATTACAAATAATGGGAGGAAATAAATCTCCTAATTAAATCTGTACATATGAAAAGAATGATAATAATGCACATGCTGCAACAGTTAACAACATAAAATCTCTGCCATGGTAATTATACTCCTATTCAATAGAAAGAAGGTCCACACCTTTGGCATATTGAAGCAACAAGATTAGCACTGAAGTTCCTAAGCTCCCAGTGATCATCAGAGAGTCTGTTTCCTATCCTTTTTGCAACAATGCAAGTAATGATAGGCGGCATCAATTGATGCAACTGCAGATTATAAGAAAATATTAGACAAAAACTGAAACTCATAAGACATATTACTAAAGTAAAAACTCAAGTTTCAGTATATCTGCTCTTAAGTCTTGGCTTCAGTAACCCAAACATATCCAAAACTGGCACGAAGTTATTGAGTTCATTTACAGATTCACATATCAGAGATCAACCTCATGAGAGTTGTTATAGATGACAATTATCATCTGAAGTTGATGATATACAGATGCAAAAATTTACAATGGTGTCATGCTTACATAAAGTTCTATGTGTATCTGAGAATTTTGCAGAAGGCTCCGCACAAGGCGCATCAAGGCAAATGAAACAGCTAAATTATTTAAATTCCGTGCTACCTGATATGACAAGTGGAAAAGGATAAGAATCAGTACTTATATTCTATTTCAAACACTAAATTAACAAGTTTACCAAAAACACCATTGATATGAACTTGTCAATACCTCATCAGCAACAAAACGTGTGAAATAAGGAACTAAAGGATGGAGTCCCGAGTCTGCTGCCAAGCTAACCAATGCTCTTCTAAAAGGCATGGATCCAGGCTTTTTTAAAGTTAGGTCAGTTATTTTCTCGTAGTAAAGCTGTAGAAGAAATAAAGATCATTAAGTTGATAAAATAATATATGGAATTTCTTAAAAAAATAAAAAGACATTCCAAATAATAAGTATACCTGAAGCTCCCTTGTTATTAAATGTTTAACAGGTAATTTAACATCAACAGGAAGCCCGTCTTCCTTAAATTCAGATTTTCTTATCTCAGACGGAGCTGCAAGTAACATAGGGCAAGCAAATATGTCCATGTCAGGAAAATTAAACTTCTAGCTAGAAAGAAAAGGAGGGGAAAGGAGTGAAATTGTGCAGATGATAATATACAAAATTGAGTGTAGCAGATCACTTAAGGTTATAAACTTCAATGTTATAGCAAGTTGGCTTGATGGGCACCAGTTGACCATAATATCATACAAACAATGAGATGGGTAGAAACACCGAAGCACTACTACTAAGGAGGAGCTTAGTTCAGTTTTATTGCACTTAAATCTGGAAAAATACCTTTAACTGGAGCATTTTCAGGAATTGCAGGTTGCACACCTTCAATAGCCAACCAGTGACTAGTAATTGATGTATCAAGGGGTGCTTTTGGTAAAGGAGCTTCAACAATCTATTCAAATCAAGAAAAATGTGAGAACACTGTACAAGAAGCAATTCAACTACTTTTCAATAGAATAGCAATCTTAATGTACCTAGAAATCTTACATCTTTGATATCCACATCTTTGTCATCAATGTAGAACAAATCCTTGTGTCCAGCAGCTCTTTTGAACCGTGGAGGATCATTAGATGTGCACCCATATATTGGCTGATACATAAATACAAAAATAAGCAAAAAGAAAACAGCAACAAATTTCAAAGATAAATTTTTTAACAAGCTGGGGCCAGACTGGAGTTGGTGATAAACATTTCATGGTGTACATGAAACACAATTCAGATAGAGAAGTGTTTGCCATCTTAAATGTTTCAAAGCAATATTTTGATACGAATGTGGCATTCTACTTCTACAATGACCCTCTCTCATAAGACTATACTCAAGACATGCCATTGTCAATTTGCCATCGTCTCAACGACAAATCAGCACTCTTTCATAGATACACTTAACCAAGCCTAACCCTTTTGCACACGAGTTTGAGGGGGAAAAATGATTACAGAGGCAAAACACATGCTACCTCAAAAAACCATCTTATCAAATCCACAAGCATTAAAAACATAACACATAACCTAATTCCAAAAGCAAAGCAAGTCACCTCCAAATTTCTCAATGCAAGTGCAGTATCCACATCCTCAGTAGTAAGAAAAGTTCTCTTTGAATGGCGCATGCATTTTACCGACTCCTGTTCAGTACAAAATAAGCAACAAACTCATACCTCCATTAGCCACACTCAGGCAGTAGTATTAGCAACAATACCAACAAAGCAAAAACAATATCGATGCCTACAAACCGCCAAACCCCTTTTAACATGTTCAAACATTCCAACCACCCCATTAACGGAATTTCATTATTTTACCTCAAATATAAAATTTTTCACATAATAATATTGAAAGTGGGTTTCATCGTTTGCACATGAACCGAACCGGGTCATTGCATTGCAACAAAATCCACAAAGGGGGTGTCGAATTACCCGCGAAAAATTCAAAATTGCGCAAAAGGGTGCGAGAAAAATGTGATGGGGGTACCTGCATGATTTCGCGAATGCGATATTCGAGATCGGGAGCGAGAGCGAGGGCAACATCGGAGGACAAATTGGTGATGCCGATGCTCTGTGCGATGACTTCGATTGTCTCCTTTGGCACGAAACTCATCTTGGATTCCAATCGAACATCAATTGCTCTTTCACCAATCGACAAAGGTTGCTTAGGTTAATGGAGAATGTGATGGCAGCAATGGCAAAAACAAAACAATTTGCAGAATCAGAAGAATGGTTTGAATTAAGGTAGAAATATTAATGTTGCTCTTATTAACCTAACTTAGACTTGCAAAGTTGCAAGGTCAAAAAGATGAAGACTTGCGAGTTTTTTCTCAGATCAAAGGTTGAGGTCAAACAGGTTCGGAATATTGAGGTTGTTTTTTCTTAGCTTTGGCTAAACACTACTGGCATAAATATGTTTTATATTTTATTTTAAGGAAATATGTTATATTGTTATATTTCACTCTTTTCGTTATTATTAAATAAATGAAGGGTAAAATATGTTCTCTTTCACTCGTTTTAACTTTTTTAAATTTTTTTGCCATTATCTTTTTCACTAAATTTTTAGTAATTATTTTAGTTTTTAGTCCGTGATTCCGTGTTTTTGTTTAAGGTTTCACCGGCTATTAAAACTGTTACAAATTTTTTACGTCTAAATGTTTATTTTTGTAACATTTATGGTGATTTCAGAAAATTCAGTGTATAGAGTTTTGATTTTGTTTTTGAACAATTTGATAGTAGTTATAGTTTGTAATAGTGTTTTAAAATTCGGATCGATCCAATCAGTTCGACTGGTCAGACAGTGAATTGATGCCTGGATTGGGTCGGTGACTTATTGGATCAGTTGTGCTTTCAGCTTGAAACAACCCGACCGGGTTGTGGTTAAACCAACGACCCGTCAACCTAGATCTAGTCAAATTTTTTTTTCCTTTCAAGCGAAATGACGTCTTTGATTTAGGTTTTGTTAGAAACCTAGAGAGTCTTGCACGTAGGCCACAGCGCAGCTTCATCCTTCAGCCCGTCTTCAACCTTGTTCTTCGTGGCAGCGCAGTTCCATCGTGCTTTGTCGGTTCAAGTTCTCACGTCATCATGCTTCACGCAGTGTCGTCGTGCTTCGCACAACTCCGTTGCTCCTGTTCTCGCTTCGTCCGACAACCACCTTCGTCTTCAGCCAGTCTGACGATGTTCTCGCTTCAAGCCTTCAAGTTCTCGCGTTCTCGCTTGCCTGCAAGGTATAAATGTTAATTTTCCCGTGACTACTATATAAATGCACATTTCTATGTTGATTTTCCATTCTCGCTTGTCTGCAATATGTTATGTGTTCTGCTATATAAATGTTATGCGTTCAAAATGAATTTTTTCTTTAAGGGAAGCCATCTTATGCTTCTTGCCATGCACTAGTATAAGTGTATAACATAAAGTGATTTCTTTCCCTCCAATACCTCCTCTTTTATGTGTAGGAAAAAGATGTCCACAACCATACAATTGTATCATTAATACTTTGGCAAATAGAATTTTCGACGTTCAATTTTGTAGTTTTCCCTCATTGAATAATTAATAGCTACTTTGTGTTCATAAAGGATGAGGAATGTTTAGATATCTTGCATCATGCAAGGAGCTGATCACCAAAAGATCCAACGGGTGAATGGGGGTGGTTGAAATGGTGTGAAGGTAGAGACAAAGATAAACTCACAAATAAAAAGTAGAAAGTAGTAAGCTATTAAGATATCTTCCAAATATTAAAAGGGGTCAATTCTCAATTGGAAGTTAAGAGTTCTGCTTGCCAAAGCCTCAAGAGTTGAAATATCGTTTTATGGACACTTCCCCTTTACCTATAAATGTTACAAAATATATACACCATACGACATCTTAAGACCATGATGCTCATATATGTCTTTCTTAAAATAACCAGTGTTTCCTCTTTGGTTTATGCTGGATTGGTGCATCTATAAAAAGGGAAGAAGATAGTAAATCAATAAGTAATAGAATTTATATTCAATACACCAAAAGTAATTGAGTTCAATCTTATAGTTCTTGAGTCAATCTTATAGCTCTTGATCTGAAATTTCCTTTGTCTTCTGCTTGATATGATTAAGAGAGATGATATTTTTTTTAACATTTTGGTATCTAATTATTTATATTATAAAATTATATTAATTTGTGATATTTTTTAAAAACATTTTAAGACAAGGATAAAAATTTTACATTTTTTTATTACAAATTGAGATATGTGGGTCCATTAGTGACCCATCAATTCAACTATTGATCCAATGACTTAGTGCCCTGACCGGATCAGTCGCCGAGTCAATTTTTAAAACTATGGTTTGGCAGAAGCTTTGCAGCAATTAAAACTTAAACAAAAAGTTTTTAAGTCCAAATTTTGTTTATGATGTCATCGTTGATAAATTAACAAGATAGACTAAAAATAAAAATAAAATTATAAAGAACTAAAAGTAAAATTCAAGATAAAATGAGGAACCAAAAATTTTATCCGTAAATAATAAATTAAAATGACAAAAAAAATCAATACAATATATTGAAAACCAAATGAATTAATTTATAAGAGACTAAAAATAATATTATATTAATAAGAACAATTGACGAGTAGCGATTTGTATTTCTTAACTAAATGATTTAGAATAAGAATCTTGATTGGTCATTGAATATAAAATAATTTGTATTTAAAATATATCTATCTTATATGTGCTCATGATCTTATATTTAAAAAAATCATTATATTAAAATAAAAAACAAGATAAAATGAGAAACAGAAATCATATGAGGATAAAGGGGTACCTTACCCATAAATAGAAAAAATATATAGACAAAACAAGATAGAAAGGGAGTACTCAATACCATCCCATAATTATGCAGACATGTTCCTTTCCCCACTACAAAGACCAATCCCTTAATTATACCCTATATCCTATGAATATCAGACCCTAACAACATCCCCAATACCAATACATTAATTCAAGCCATAAAACTCCCGAAACTGATCCTACTTTACACTTAGGCTTTGTCTGGGAGAGGGATTTTAGAGGGGAAGGAAGGGAAGGGAAAGGTTTGGGTAGTAACATCTCCTTATTTGGGAGTTTTAATTTTTGAGGAAAAGAATTTGAGGATTTTCAAAACTCCTTTGAATTCCTCCAAAGCCTAAAAATTGTTGTTCCCCCTATTTGGGGTTTTTTAGAAGGAAAAGTAATAAAATTACTATCCTACCCCAGCCAGTGTTAATAAAATTATTATTCTACCACAGCTAGTGTTAATAAAACACCAAAATACAAAACACTGAATCACAATTCAAGGGTAAAATTATAAAAGTATCTTATTAACTCACCATTTCCCTATCTTAATATATTTTTAACTCCCAAACAAGGAGGAAGGAACTTCCCTCATTGTCCTCCCTTTCCTTCCCCTCTCTTCCCCTTGAATCTCTTTCCTTCCCTTCCCCTCCTAACTCCCAAACAAAGCCTTAGACTCCAAATGCCAAAGCCAGCCGTGTAGGACAAAAATACCAATCCCAGTAAACTTGACTTATCAAACCCCATATTATTATACATTCAAATATTTTAAGCAAATCACATGATTGGTATGTCACTCGTGGAATGAGAATGTCATTATGTATGTGAATTAATAAAGTAAGATTTTCAAAATTCTCGCATAGAAGACCATTGTGACATGCAAAATTAAGGAATCAATTTTTATAGACCCGTATTTGAGTATTTTAAAAAGGAAAAAATAACTAAGATGTAAAGGAGGGTAGGTTTAGCAATTCTCTAATTGCAATACTAGATAATGGGTTCACCCCATAACAATGGATTTGAAATTGATGAGATGAATATATCAAGGCTTCTGCTTCCTACATCATTCATTTTTCTAATACACCATTTTTGTAATAGTGAAATTTCCAAAATATCCTTGCTATTTTACGCATTTTGCTTCATACGAATTGGTGTAGACATATCTCGTTAATTAATTTTGATCTAATAATTAATTTATAGTTTAATTTATCTAATAATTTAGAGTTTAATTTATCAAACATACGAATTTATATGTTACAAAACAAAATTTATAGATAAATTCGCATGTTTGAGAAATTAAACTATAAATTATTAGAAAAATTAAACTATATATTAATTATTAGATTATATATATATATATCAACATTAATTATTTTTAAACATAATTGACCTATTAGTTCAGTTGGTTGGAGCTGTCGGAGCTATGATTTATTCATACATGTATCTCTAGGGATATCATGAATTTATGAACATCAGTACGAGGAACAAATTAAACAGAAACACAACTTAGATTAATTTCAACCCATTTAACCTTATTCTTTCCATTAGTTTCCAGACATTTATGATTAATATCTCCACAATTTCAAGTCAGTAACAACACAAATAACAAATAAGTAGGGCTAGAACCTTAAACCAACATGATATGGCCAACACATTTACAACATTAGTAAGAGGAAAAATTGCTAAATAACATGATGTGGCCAACACTAATAATAATAATAATTTGGTAAGGTTATGAAATAATAAAATATGAGAATTTTTTTAAAAAAGACATTCTAAGAAGGTTATCTGAAAAACTATCTTAGAAAATGTTTTCTAAGACAATTATCCGCAAAAACCGTTTTAGAAATGTTTTTTTTTATTTTTATTTTTTAAAATTGAGAATTCTAAGACGATTCACGTGAAAGTCGTCTTAGAAAGTCTACTTTCTAAGACGATTCTCCTGAGAACTGTCTTAGAATTCTCAATTTTTTAATTTTTAAAAAAAAAAAATACAATTCTAAGACGGTTTTCGTAGAAAATCGTCTTAGAAAATGTACATTCTAATTAGAAAATATACATTTTAAGACATTTTTTTGCAAAACCATCTTAGAATTCTCAATTTTTTTATTTTTTATTTAAAAATGACATCTAAGACGATTCCGAGATACAATCGTCTTTGAAATACTACATTCTAAGACGGTTCTTTGGACAACCATCTTAGAAAATATGCATTCTAAGACGATTTTTTGCAAAACCGTCTTAGAATTCTACATTTTTTTTTTATTTTTTATATTTAAAAACGACATCTAAGACGGTTCCAAGATACAACCGTCATAGAAACTTGTGACTTTTAACGACGCACGATACAAAGACGATCTAAAAATCATCATTAATAGCCATTTAAAATCGTCGTTGAATGTTATCTTTGTAGTAGTGGTACTAACTCTAACTAGGGAGAAATTATTTCATATATAGTTCTAGATCATTACTTGGTCATAGTTTCCACCAATCAATTTTCACATGACACATAATTGAGTTTTTTTTTTGTTAATCTTGGCTTGTTTAATTTCTCCATGTCTCTAAGAAGTGATAGCAAACTCTCTCTATACACACCATGATTTAGTAAAGCCAGTCTTCTCCTGCAATACCCAAGTGTAGCCATGCCTTTGTTATTAGCTCTCACTAATGTTTTATAGCGATTCAATGCTAAAATTTCACCATTTTTTGTGAAGCATATTGGATAATGATACCCAAATAAGAATGATAAAAGACAAATGACTTGGTCCATGATAACTATACTTTGTATTTCTTCATCGTCCATATTTCAATCACTTGACTGATCTCACAACACAGAAGGAAACACAAATATCCTTCCATTGCCCTCAAATAATATATTTTAAAACTCAATTTGACAATGACTTAATTATGTGGCAGTGGAATCTCTACTAATATTTTTCTCTCACGTCAAATGCCATAATTACACAAGAAAGACTATCATAAGAGCATATTTAGTGCAAGATCTTGAGCTCAAGATCTGATCTTCACTAAATCTCTCAATAAAGGAGGTGAACAAATCTCCAACATGGAGAATAAGTTCTTGTAGAAGAATCCTTACGATCTGCACATTATTCAAAAAAGAATAATTTTTTCCTCTCTCTTCCTAAGATCTCAAAAAGGAAATATACCATTAAATAAAAAAATGGAAAAAATCTTTAATCCTACGTGACACTATAGAGTCTACAAAAAAATGGACTAAAATCTCAATTTAGAATCTATCACTAAAAATGCTCTAATTAAGATCCAACAAACCAATGAAGAGCCTCATTGAAGAACTCTCCAAGTGAGAGTTCAATCCAAAGATGAGCATGCGGAAGAGTACTCTCAATGAAGCTCCATGAATTGGTTCCCAAAGAGAAACAATGGACCGCCGTAGGTGTTACGACCACAACCACTTAGTCATAAGTTAACGAATCATATCCAAAGCCACATGCGTTATAAAGGCCAATTATTATTGTAAATTTGTTTCTGGATAACAATTGAGGGATTCCAATGACAAAATCAATCAACTCTATCTCCAAGAGTTAAAATCCTCTGCATAATCCACGTCTATATTTGTCATAGCATGGTGGAAGCGGAATATTAGACACTACTTCCACATAATCGTCATGATGAACTGTTGCCTATGTCTACAAAACTAGCTTCAAATTTGTTGGCGAAACATAAAAGTTTGTGAGTGGGTGAGAAGGCAGCAATGTCAAAATGAGATTGAGCAAATTGAGGATTGGAAACAAGAGAAAGTCATGACTTGTACACGCTTTTGAAACGCAATACAGATTTCACCAATAACCTTAATAGAATTTGTAAGATCAAGTCGTAACGGAGAAGGGCCTTAGGCTCCTTCTTTTTTCACCGTTACTTCCTTATGACTTTAAAATAAATAAGTCATATTGGTGTTATCTATTATCCAATCATATAATAACACATGAATTATTTTGTTACATTAGATGATTAAGTTTAATTTTTTATTTTTTTTACAATTAAAGCATAAAGATCTTTTTTGCAAATTTGATTTTTTATTTTTTTTTATTTTTAGTCTCATGTATTCTAAAAAAACAATTTAATCCCTAATTAATGAATTCTTAATCTTTCTAATTCTAAACCTAGTCTTCCTTGCATGCAGTCCAATTTCTTTGCGAAAGTTAGAGGTTTAATAGTGATTTTTCCAGAGTGGCTTGTACATGTGTTAGAATCGAACATATCCATGAAGCTTTTTGTATTTCCAGCTTGGTTTTCAACTACAACATTTGAAATTCCTTGTTCATCAACCTACAACTAGGACGCTATATTGATACATTCGCATTCCATGTTATCAGTTGATTCAGATTGCTTAGAATGATGCCCAAAAGAAATTCCTAGTCCATGCTAAGTTTTCTTGCACTACTACAAAAAGGCTATTTAAGGACGCGGGTTTAAGGTCGGTTGGCCAAGAATCGTCCTTGTTTGGAGTGCGGTGGCATAATTGTAAATAAAAGCAACATTTCGAAGACGGTCTATTAAAAACCGTCCTTGATTCTCCAAACGACGACGGTTATAAATACAACCGTCCTTGTATATTGCACTACAAAAAAAAAGGCTTATTTCCCACGGACTATTTCCGAAGGCAAGGTATTCTGTCGGTAACTTGATATAAAGGTAATTGCAATTTTTTTTACTATATTAATTAATTAATTTTTACAAAACCTAAAGCGCACTCGTCACTCCTCACTCCTCACTCACCTCACTCACTCGGCACCGCGGCGCACACAGCCCGCCGTCCTCAAGGTTGCCGCCGGCATCCACGACCTCATTTGTGCCTTTTCCACACAGAAAACTCCACCAAATTCATCCGCTGACTCACTCACAACTCACCCCTCAAATTTCAATTTGAAACCCTAAACCAATTTTGGGAAATGAAGAAGAGTCACTTGCCCTCTCAAATGAATTTCAGAGAATATGGACAAGTAAAAAAAACATGCCTTTACCCTCTTCCTCTATCTTTACTCATATGTCCGTCTGTTTCTCTTCATTCTCCATTACTCTCTTATTTTCTCTTGGTTCTTACTAATCTTTGCTTCACTTTCCCCTCGGTACTCATACTCTCGAGACACCGGCGATGGATATTGGACCAAACATGACTTTCGCATCATAGGAGCCTTGGTTACAAGTAAGGTTTGTAGGTTTTATGTTTCCCTATTTTGTTGATTTGGAGATATACTCATGGTTCTCTGTTTCATTTTCGTTTTGGACCTCACTTTCCTTGCAATTGATACACCTTCTGCCCTCTGCTTCACCGGTGCTGGATATACTCATCTTCACTGCCTTTGTTATAGGCAAGGTTTTTACCCATTTTCTTTTTTAGTTTCAATTTCGTTTTTTAATTTTTTTCCGGATTTGGAGATATGTGTTTGCATGTTTATGAAGGTTTGGTTTTTTATGGAATATAGCTTTCCATTTTCTTTTTAATTTACTTCTCCCATTTTGGTTTTTTAATTATTTTTTCCAGATTTGGAGATATAAATCTAAAGAACTGTTTGTATGAGTGTATCCATATAACTTTCTATTTTCTTTTTTACTTTCACTCATTTTCATCTTTTATTTTTTCCAGATTTTTAGATATAAATAAAAAAAACTGTTTGTATGGGTGTGTTCCATATAGCTTTCCATTTTCACTCAATTACGGGTTTCATATAGCTAGACATGGACAATAATGAGTGCTTTAAATGTTCCATATAGCTTTCCATTTTCACTCAATTACGGGTTTCATATAACTTTCTATGTTTCAGCTCTCTCATTCATATGGATGCCCAAGCTTCTATTTCTGTAGCATATCAATTTGAATTCTGAAAAATGAGTGCTTTAAATGTCAACCTTATGCTCTGTCTAGAAATGCAAGTGCATCTTGTATTTGTGTACAATGAAGAGAACATGGGTAAGGGGATCTACCAATGTGACAGCTGGGGGAAGAAAAGGGAATCTGTTAAAGGGATTAAAAGGAATGAAGGGAGTGGGGTTGGCGTGGTAAACAGGAATTGAGTGCTGGATTAGATATGAGGTTGCATGTCTAACAAATGACCTGTGTTGTCTTTTCATCTTTGTTTGATTTCTATTTTTGAAAATTGATTTTAGTTTTCAAAACACAACTAAACAATGTTTCCCAAACAATTCAAGGAAATATCTTTGGGCTGTTTCTACTTTTTGGTTTTTTAAAACTCATACTTTGAAAACAATTTTCAAAACCTAATAAATTTTGCTTGAGTAAAGTAGAATTGTTTTATAAAACAATTTTAAAAACTAAAAAATGACAAGGGTATCAAACATTACTAAATTTCTTACCTGTGTGTGTTCATAGACTTTAGTTTTTTAGTGCTTAAATATTTCTAAAAAAATGATGATGGGCAGGACTATGCGTGGGTGAAGCAGGGGACTATGCCTAATGATAATATATACGTTCTAGCTTCTTATGTATTTATTGCCTACTTCAAGAATTCAAATTATGATATACTATGAGTGAGTATTTTTTTAATGGCCAAGCAAAACTAGAGGGACTAAAGAATTATGATTTTTCACATGTATCTATTGCTTCCTTTTCTCATTCTTTTAGGGGCATTGAGCATTTTGACTTTTTTTCTTTGAATCTTATAATGTGATATTTTTTGAGATACATCAATGGAGAAAGGGAAAAAACCTGCATTACCTGAAAATGTAGTGGTTGCATGCAATGGCATGAAAGGAATCTATGTTCCAAAGGATCATATGTAAGCCTTCAAGACTTTTTTTATATTATGGGATGAAACTACCCTCAATGTAAATTCTAGATTTGTTAACCTACCTGGATAGGTTCACAAGCAAAACAATGTCCGATATGGGAACCAGTGAATAACTTTTGGTGATTAAACATATTATATCATTCTAGATAAATTTCATACAGCTTCTTTTTATTAAATTTTCTTCCAGGATTATGTGTAAGTGTTGCTTGTGTGGTTCAAGGACGCATACACTTACTGAATGGGAAAGACATGTAGGTTCCAAAGCCAGAAAATGGATATACAGTGTGAAAGTAGAAAGCACAATGCGACCGCTCAAAGAATGGGTTTGTACCAGTTCTTGTTATATTATATATGTTGGTTTTTTTCTTTTTTGGTATTAAATGTCATGAAGAATTTTACTTACTTGGATTACTTCAGTGCTGTCTAGTGTCTATATCTCTTGTATTTCAAACATCTCCCAATTTTCAAGTATGAAGCTATAGTGCTGTAATGTGTGTATATTGTGCCTTTTTTCCATATAATGCGTTTCTTATATTTTTAACTAACAATAAAAATTTATTCAGATCGATGAACACAATTCCGGAGCTGGAACTTCTCTTCATTTAGATCAGCAACAAATACTCTCCTTTTTGCAAGGTGAATGTGTATTTCATATAAACTTTTACATATTAGAAATTTACTTAACATCATTCCAGGGCATTGGCTGTGATTTTTGAGTAAAGTTTCTTGAATTTTAGATATCTATAGATCCATCTGTTATCTGTTCTCCCTCTTTAATTATTTCTTTACAGCCTTGTATCATTCATTCATTACCAGTCCCTGACAAGAATGTTGAGAAGCCACCTTTGAATCTGACTGTAGAAGATTAGCTAAATTTCTGCTATTTTTTTCCTCTTTTTTCTGAATAGAAATTTCCTTGATGTTGTAAGCATACAAATTTCAAAAGAAGTATTTGGATTGAGTCTCTTGTCACACTGTTTCTACTATAACAGGTTGGGGATATAGGACCAAGTCTTGATTTGATGGCTTTGGCACTGGAGAATATCCCAATTACTACCATCATAGCAAGATCAACAATCTCTGCTGTCTATCAAACAGCAAAATTAATCACTTCCATCCCCAATGTGTCATATCACAATAAGGCAAGTGTTCTTACTTGGATTGGAAATGGGTTTTAACATGCTCTGCTCTAGTAAATGTCTAAACTTTTGGTTTATTATTTAATCTATCCAGGCTTTCCCTAATGCCTTGTTTCATCAGTTGCTCCTGGCCATGGCTCATCCTGACAGCGAAACACAAATTGGAGCACATAGTGTCTTCTCCGTGGTGCTTATGCCATCCATGTTTTCTGGAGCTGAAAACTTGAATGGGAAACTGGAAGAAGGAAAGGAAATAGCCAGTGTCAATGGGAAGAAATATGTGATTCATCCATATCGTGGCTAAAGCTTTACTCCAAAGCTAACTGATGGAAAAGATGTAAGAAACTTCTTAATTATCATTATTAATTGTATGTATATAATAGTGTTTTTTGGGTTGGAGAAGGAAAAGGATGTGCAGTTCCTATTCATTGTAATTTAATTTTAACTATTCTTGTTGAGTTCAGTTAAGTTAAACACATGGTTCAGTTAGTTTGATTGTTTTTTTTTTCCCATTTCCAATGATGGAGACCCTGGATCTTTCCTTGCTCTAGTTCCAAATCAAATATTATGTCTGAAATTTTCAGGATCGAAGTTCTCTTAATGGCTAATGGATTTGTTTGTTCTTGAATTAATGGATGAATATATAGTATTTATGTTGTAATTGGAGAATGCTTGAAATTTAGATAAATTGTGATCGATGGATGATATTAGTATATCATCTGTGTTTCACGCTCTTAATATGTGATGTGACTATAAAAAAATGCCAATATGATATGTTCCTAAATAATTACAAATAAAATTGTGATTACAATCCAAACTGTCTTCAGAATAATTATAAATTACACTTCTAATTTGTCTGCAAATGTGATATTATTTAACGAAACAAATGTCATATTTAAATACTTTGTGATTTGTATTACTGAAAATATATCAACGAAATAAAAAAAAATGCGAAAAACAAACAAGGACGGTTATTTGGAAAAAACCTTCCTTGTATGTGCACATACAAAGACAGTTCTTCCCAAAAATCGTCCTTGTATCCTTTTTATTTAAAAAAAAAAGTTCATTTAAATTCGAGGACGATTTTTGGACAAAAACTGTCCTTGTATGTAGACATACAAGGACGGTTTTTACCCAAAAACCGTCCTTGTATCCTATTTATTAAAAAAAGAAAATAATAAATATAGATTTGAGGACGATTTTTGGATAAAACTGACCTTGTATGTACACATACAAGGACAATTTTTACCCAAAAACTGTCCTTGTATCCTATTTATTAAAAAAAAAATTAAATAAATATATATTTGAGGACGATTTTTGTGTAAAAACTATCCTTGTATGTACACATACAAGGACGGTCTTTCCGTACAAACCGTCCTTGTATGTCAATTTTAAAAAAATAAAAAAAATAAAAAATATAAACAAGGACGATTTTTCGGAACCGTCCTCGAAAGCGGGCATTTACAATGACAGGCGCTACAAGGACGGTTCAACAACCGTCCTCGTATGGGCCGTAGAACCGACCTCGTAGGCCATTTCTGTAGTAGTGTTGGAACAAGCACTTGAGTCACCAACACTACTACAAGGGAGCCAATCAACAACAGTTTTAAATCCCGTACGACGACGATTGTAGAACCGTCGTTGTTGCACTTGTAATCGAAAAGCATGACATTCGACGATGATTCTAAAAATCGTCTTCGTTGATATTATTTTTTTTAAATGCCTATGAAGACAATTTTAAAGTCAAAATCGTCTTTGTATCTAAACATACAAAGACGATTTTTGCCTTAAAATCGTCATTGTTGATCCAACACCGCATTAGTATCGACACCACCAGCACAGATCCAACACCGCTAACCATAGATCCAACACGGTTTTGTGAATATCTGATGCTGCCAACCATCAGTATCTTTTCGACCTTTTCTCTCTCCTCTGAGGCCCTATGGTGCTCTCTTCGTTGCTTTAAGGTAGTCGTAGTGGCTTCCAAATCTAAGATAGTGACACACTGCGGCCTTGTTATCTTTATTGTGTCGTTCTCTTTTCTCTGAGAATGAGACACACGGAGGGTGTAGAGGGCGAGTTGCATGGTGGGGGCAATAGAAAGAAGGTTGAAAACAAAGAAAGGTAGGGGCGAAGTGGGTTAGAGGAGGGGTTTCATGAGAGAAACAAAGTTCAAGTTGGAGAGCGGGTTTCGAGACAAAGAATAGGATTCTTTTTAAAACTTCAACGTCGTTTTTTTAAAAACTGATATAGTCTAAGTATTTATAACATTGACTTTTGAAAAATCAATATTAAAATGATAAACTTAAAAAACCGATGTTAAATGACTATTTATAATATTAATTTTTTAAAAATCGATGTTAGAATAATTTTGTTAACATCAATTTTACTAAAATTAATGTTAACGGATTATATTTTATTTACAACAATGTCATCACGCATTTTGTAACATCTATTCTCATCAAAATCGATATTAACAAAGAGATGTAAAAACCTATTTTTGTAGTAGTGGTGTCAAGTTTTGTTTAATGACATTTTTTAGCTTATAAAAAAAATCTTATACTATTTTACCTTATAATGTTCCTTGTTTTTCT
>CM023958.1:8680978-8713390 GCA_013407115.1 Glycine latifolia
TATATATATATATATATATATATATATATATATATATATATATATATATATATCACTCCTGTAATTCTAAGAATTTTCCATTACATTCTTATCTTCTATCTCTTGCTTTTAAAAATTTTCAGGTACTAAATGGACAAGTTGCTTTCTTATTTTCCAATAATGAGGTGTGTAATTTCTTGTTTTTATTGATATATATATGTTCTCAATTATTTAGGTTTTACATGTCATTTTTGATAGTTAATTACAATGTTTTCTTCTATTAATTAAAGTATCATTCATAATCAAAATGGTGAATTTGAAGTTGATGCCATTGAGGAAGACGACATTGTAACACCCTGAAATCTTGAGTTTCCGAGATAGGTGTTTGATGTGTGTTATTATGCTTGATTGTTTGATTTATTTTATATTTGCTGTTTTGTTATGCTTTTGTCTTGGTTTGAGTGTTTGGTGAATGTTAGGGAAAGTCAACTCTGTTTAGTCCGTGGTTGCTGTTCCTACATGCAAAGTGGGCATGTCCTATCAGCGATGTACATAAGCAGCAGAGTGGTGCCGTAGAAGCGTGTTTCCTTCTTTATTCCTTCTTTGCATTTTTCTTTCCTTTTCTCTCTAAACTTACCCATACCCTGAAACCATTTTGAACCACCAATGACCACCGTAGCTTGTCATGGAACCCCTACGCCAAGAGGAACCTTGTGACCGGAGAGGAAGTTAGACAATCCTTTGTGAAGTTCGAAGAGAACGGAGCCCGACTCTTTCTTTCTTGACTTCCGTGAGAACGTTGTGTTCGGACAAGCTTGCGCTTAAGAGGATAGTGTTACTGCGCCGCTAGATTGTAAGAGAAGAACTCCTGGTCAGGTAAGGGGAGTTTACTGTGTTGATAACAATTTTAGATACCATAGTTGGGGGCCAGGGAGTCCAACTATGAAGATAACTGCATGTCCCTGTTGCTTGCTGTTTTTCCATAAAAACTATGTCTTCTAACGAATGGGATGCAGAATGTTGATGTTTGATGGTGTTCTTGTGTGAAGAGTTTGATGTTGTAAGAACTACCTGTTTGTGAAGTTAGTGTTGTCGATGTAAACTCCCAGAACACCTTTTTAGCAGTGTTTGTGGGGGTGTCGGCTACCGGGTTGGCATGCCGGGCTGAGCTTATTATGTAGAATATATATATACAAACGCTTATGTAATCGATTGCATAGTGCTGGGTCCGTCCTCGGCACTTTATAAATCTAAGGTTCCACCCTTATCCGTCCTCCACGTCAGCACTGACCCATAAAGGTTCTATTTACTCTCCGAAGTGTCCACCCAGTCACACTAATCCTGAGCTCGTGTCTTTTGTTTAAGAGAGCTACCGGGTTTTCCTACTCGGTTGAGCTCGTGTTGTTTTCTTTAAGAGAGCTACCGGGTCTCTTACTCAGTTGAGCTCGTGTCCTTTTCTTTAAGGGAGCTACGGGTTTTCCTACTAGGTTGAGCTTGTGTCATTTTCTTTAAGAGAGCTACCGAGTTTTCCTACTCGGTTGAGCTCGTGTCCTTTTCTTTAAGGGAGCAACTGGTTTTCCTAGTTGGTTGAGCTCGTGTCCTTTTCTTTAAGGGAGCTACTGGATTTTCCTACTCGGTTGAACTCGTGTCCTTTCTTTAGAGCGGCCGGGTTCCCTTCCCGGACCCATTCCTTCTCTTGAGAGCTGCTGAGGTCGTTCCTTTTCTTTCTTTAAGAGCCGTTGGGTTAGTGACCCCAGGCTTAGTTTATTTTCTCTAGTGTTGCCTGGTTGGGGAGCCATCCCGGCTCATTAGTTTATGTTGTGTTTATGATTGTTATGTAAGTTATGTACATATGTACTTATGTTGTAAACAGTTGAGGTCAGTATATGTGATTATTTTGAGATGATGGTATTTGTATTGATACCATGAGGGGTGTATGACGGGTCACCCTTGCGAGGAAGGATTTGTTCCTGGCCGGGTCATGCATTGATGATGCCCATGTGACATACTTCATTTGCATGACGGAAATAGAATGATTGGCTTCAGAGTACGGAAGTACTGGGGGGGGCACGTCTGTTTGGAACTCCTTTACTGAGACCCATGGCTGATCACTAGTGGGGGGAGCGGCCTATGCATGACAGAGTGACCCTGACATCCTGCTGCATCATCTACCTGTAATGGTCTATTTCCGGGATGGTACCACATTGCATGCTGAGAGATCAGTTAGGAGCATGCATCATTTAAGCATTATAGGTTGACTTGTGGAATGTATTTGGATGCTTTGCCCATGTTGGTTGCGTGATGAAATGCTTAGATGTTGTGATGGCGTCGTGATGTTTGGATTGCCTTCTCTGACTATTGTTATCTATTATTGTTGTTTTACATGATAAACTCACATTTGCTTTGTTTGTATCGTGTGGATTAGTACTTGTAATGATTGCGGACCTCCGTTAGTGTGAGCAGACGGACAACATTAGGTGATTTGGAGGGAGATCTCTTTTTGGTCGGAGCCACCGAGCTGTCGGGATGACGATGGATTAGATCCCGGAAAAGAGTTGTGTTTTGATAGTCAACTTTTCCATAGATTAGTCTCTTGTTTTCTTTCGAAAAACTTGTACCTTTGGATATTTGTAAACACAACTAAGTCACGTTTCTACATGTGAATGAATTGTAATGTTTTAAAATGTACTTTACCTATGTAATTGCTTCATGGTGATGATCTTCTTGTTTGCAAAAAAAAATCTACTACCATTTTCATAATTAAACATAATGGATTTTCATTAAAACATGTTATTAGAATAATTAAGAGTTAGTGATACAGTAGCGATCATCACAGACACTCCAATGCAACAATTTGTTAAGGTAATATGTTATCCATGTTAATATTTTTTAATCATTATTGAGGCCATAAAGTATTTCAATATTGTGACGAAGAGTCAAAGTCGAAGATTGGACAATTATTTGAGACTTTGATAGATGTGTAAATTTTTTACACAAGTTATGAAATTAGTTTAAAATTTAGTGTGCGCAAGTCATCAGAATATGTAAAAGATGGAGTGGTGTGTTGGAAGTATTTTGTTTGTCACAAAGAAGGTTACACCTCGGATAAAACAAAAGATACAGAACAAAGTGACTCAACAAAAACTAGAAGATGACGTCTTACTAGAGAAGGATGTGATGCGTATGTTGGTTTCAAACTATCAAAGAGGAGTAAATATGAGCTTGCTCGATTCTCTGAATGTCATTCACATCCACTTGCATCACCCAGTTAGAGACAATTTCTTAGATCAACAAGAAAAGTGATTATTGTTCATAAGAATTTGTAACATGCATATGAGATAGAACAAATATTGGGCCTTAAAAAACACATGACTTATTAAAAGAATGCGTTGGTGGTTATGAAAATATTGGATACACATAAAGGGATCTACAAAACTTTAACAGGAAGTTTGAATTGAATGCATCATTTTATTTTGTATATGAAGTGGATGTGGAAGATTGACTCAAATGTGTGGTTTCGACAGATAGTGTTCTAGGAAAAATTATTCATTGTCTGCGGATGTGGTTTCATTTGATACTACATACAAAACAAATAAATATTCAACGATTTTTGCATCATTTACTAAAGTGAATCATCATAGGCAATGTATTACATTTGAAGCTGCCTTCTTAGCATATGAGAAAGTTGATTTTTTTTTTTTGGTTTTTGAAAAATTTATAAAAGCAATGGTAGGAAAACAACCAAATATGATCATAACATATCAAAATTCGGCCATGCAAATTGCAATAGAAAATATTTTTTATTCTTCATCTCATAGATTTTGTATGTGGGCACATTATGAAGAATGTTTTTGAAAAAATGGGTGTTTCTCTTAATTGTGTGGTCACCATGTACGAAAGTCATTGTGCATGAGAACGTGAATAAGATTGTGAAGGGGAGAATCAGAGAACGAGAGGAAGAGAAAAGGTACATGATCTACTAAAGAATTAGGATTTGGATCTCAACCATCAATTTTTTAATTATAATTTAATGATTAAAATCATTTTTTCTTGTTTGAAACATCAAAACATCTTATATATATATATATATTTTCTCTGGTTACTTTCACAAAGAAAAGTTAACCAAATGACATGTAACTTGAAGTCAAACATAATTTTTTCTTCTTCTTATCTTTACTAAGAATGAAAAATAATAAAATAACTTTTTTTTAAAGATATATCCATATCACATTAATCAAAATGTCAAAAAATCTTTTTTATATTAGCTATTTTGGCAAAAAAAAATACTTATTTATATTCTGATGAATCAGATAATACTATAAATTTTTTATATTTATTTTAGTGCCTTTTACTTTATTTTTTGAGGACATAGGAATTTCTTATTTATATTCTGATGAATCAGATAATACTATGAAATTTGTATACTTATTTTAGTGTTTTTTACTTTATTTCTTGAGGATATAGGAATTTCTTTTAGCCGCAAAGGAATAGATTTGGATACATTATCAATATGGTAAATTCCATTTATAGAACATAATTAATATATCCTTGTGTGAATTTCAATTGTATACTCACTTGGAGTTGGAGAGAAATAGGGAGAGGGTTTTTTTTTTCTTTTATGTTGGAATTTTTTTTCGTAGCATATATAATGTTAGGGAGAAGACACAATAAATAAATACAATTTCGTATTGCACACATTATTTATGAAGTCAATAAATTTTATTATTAATACATAATTGTTAAAAATAATATATAATTTATAATAATATAAAATACTAAGACGAATTAGAATGGCACAAAATATAATTTGAATTCTTTCTTAAAATGCATTAAGAACTTTTTACCTAAAAATAGCTTTTAAAACCCAGTCTTATCAGGAATGAGTTATGACTTATGAACCACCATATGTCACAATGAAATTTGATAAATTATAATTATATAATAAAATGTAAATAAACAATTGTTTAAATATTTCCACAATTTGTGATTAGAACCTACTCCATAACTTCGAATAGATGCATATTAAAGAACCTCAGCATTTTATCAGAGGTTCTGAACCAAAAAGGAAAACGAAATTGCAGCTTCTGCAATACGTAAGTATTATTTCCCTTCCCACCCACGCAAACGCTCATAGTGTAAGAGCTGAAGTCATTAATGGAAGTCACCTCAATTTACTGATTTTTACAAAGAGAACACTCAAGTGTATTAACATTTCAAATCTGACAATTGCATCATAAAGCCTTTCAATACCTTAATAAATTCCATGTCATTGCCAAAGCACCAAGAAAAATCAAAGAAACACGTTATCATGTTTCAATGCACACATTCAGAAACAAAAAAAAGAGAAACTTCACGAGTTTGGGTATTTTTATCTTTACAAATATTTGACCAGCAGCCATATGACAACAACCAAACCCACTATACCAATCACTGATAAAAGCATGCACAAGCAGGAGCAACCACCCTTGGTACGTTTGTTTAAAACTGCCAAGTTCTTCTGCACTCTCTGTTTTCAAATCAGAAACACAAAAGGTAAGTTGCAAGCAACTTCTACAATATCTCAATTCAAGAGTTAAACGGGGAAAAATTAACAACGAGCTGCTTTTAAAATAAATACACCAGAAATAGGTATATCTATTGCAAGGGCATCCACAATACAAATATCATTAATTTATTTTCATGTAGTTTTGCTTTATATGTCAAACATAAATTAACCCTAAACAAAGGAAATTATATATTTGCAGTAAATTTACTATTGTTATATAAAAAAAATTATCTCCTGATAAAAAGAATGAAACATCATGAGCAGAATCCCCACAGGTCAATATTTGACTAAGCATATGATAATGAAGTATATTTTATCCCAAGTAAGTATACTTTTATTCGTAAACACTGCCACAACAAAGACTAACCAAAGAATTTATGTATATATTTGAGAGGTCAAATTGGTTCAGTCTCAAAATCTTAATAGATAATATACCTACCAGAATTAAGGAATTTATAAACTGAAAAGGTTAAGAATATTAAATGCAAGAGGATATCACATGATTTCACCAGATTGAGCATATTGTAAACTCCTCCATCTCATAAAATTTAACTTTCTTATGTTTAAAAACAAGAGGTATGATCCCAGTAAGGAAGTTATGGTAAGAGTGTTACCCTCAGCCGAGAATCTGTAACATCTACATGTTGGTCCAAGTCATCCTAACAAAAGAAGAGGATTAGATTTCAGAAATGAGAGAATAAAATGGACAGTAATTTGAATAGAGAAAATTGTTAAGGAGAAGCACGACATGTTATGTGTTGCCTGAACAAAAGTAGCAAAGAAAATTAACATATGAGGGGAACATACAATGAGTCTGGTGTGTAGATCCAGCTCTTCATTCACAGCCAACGCAATATGTTTAGTACTGATTACAGTCTCCTCCAATTTCTCAAGGCCATCGTCTTGCTCTGCTTGAATACACATTTCCAAATTTAGATCCAAACAGCAGACTATGGGTAATATTTTTCAATTTCAAACAATTCAGTTTAAGTGACCTTTCATAATTTGCCGTTGAAGACCAACTAGTCCACCGTTGTCCAGGCCAACAGTTCTGCTCATTGCATCTGAATTTATTTCTGGCCCAAGCAAACTATCCCTATTTGCAAAGTTTGACATGTTCAATGTTGAAGCCATTTGGTTAACTTTTGTCCTTAAATTCACAAGCATGTCCTTGCGACGATTCATCTCCTTCTCAGTTCTGTGCATCATTCACAAAGAAACACTTAAAATAACAATGATGCAACTTCATACGAAAGAGATAGTCAAGATTAAGAGGTTTCAAGACATTTATTTCAAAACGAAAAGAATTAGATGACTATAAGCCAATAAACCATAGTATTCCTTGCTTCTCATAGCATGAACTTTTCTTAATCAGCATAGGAAATAACTGAACACTCACTTTGCAGGGACCTTTGACAAAAGAGATTGCAAGCTATCAAGTCTGGTCCCTAATATCATGATCTTCCTTCTTATAGCAGATGCATGTCGCTGGGTTTCTGGTCCAGATGCAGGGAATGAACTACGTTCAGAAATCATGCCAGTGATATCATCAGCAAGTTTCACAGCTTCATTATATTCCTTCATCCATGAGTCTGAAGAAGATGCCATTAGCCTGAAATAAGAGGAGAAAGAATGAAAAACAATATGAGTACCAAGGTATGGACACTTACTCATTTTATAGAAAGAAATATTAATGAAGTTCTATTTAATAGATTTGACATTAATGGATAGCATAAACAATACAAGAAATAAAAGATTCCACAATCAATAATATAGTAAGTCAAGAAATATTCAAGTAGTGCCCAACAAGATAGAGAACTTTTCGGTCCACATGATTAACATGAGATAAATTTTACTGGGTTAGAGAAACCAATAAAACCAAGATTTCAAATAGGTAGCTATGACACAAAGATACCCACTTATGATAATTTAACATTCCACAGCTTGCTACCTACTCCGGTGTCTCAAAACAAGACTCACAGGCATATGATAATGCAATCAAATATTATGATATTAAAGATATTGAAAGATTAAGACACAAGTATTTTACATTATTACAGCCATTCGCTCACCTTGATTTGAACATACAGCATGGGCCCAATGTTATTAAATAACCATTATAGTGCGCCAGCATAATGCTATAATGTGGCATTTAAGGCAATTTGGGAAGGGAGGCCAACTATGGCAGCACCATAGGCCACAATGGCATGTTTATATGGCAGAATTTCCACCTTCTGCCAACCACCATTAGTAACCTCGCAGAGGCTACAGGTAAATTTAAGTCATGTTTAAACTGGACTTAATGAATATACTCCACCCTTCCCAAATATCAAAGTTATATAATCAGCCTTCCAACAAAAGATAACAAGAGAGAGAAATATCAAAGTTACCTCTACAAATGAACCAGTCTCATATTCAAATGCAGCAAAACTTAAGGGGTCACTAATTATCAGCTGATCCTAACATCCCTTTGCTTTATGTAAAAAAATATTTATTGCAGCTTTGCCCCCAACTAAGTTCCGCAATCGGGATCCTCAGTCTGTATGGTAATTGTCTTACAATTATAACACAGACTGGGTTCGATCCTAATACAAAAATATTCAAAAATAAAAAACTAAGTTCCTTAACATATTTGAAAATGAAAAAAGGATTTCCCAATCAATAGAGGAAACTATATGATCAGCTAATAGATTGAAGAAGAATCAGAATCTGTGAGAGCAACATTGATCTATATAGACTCAACTGAGAAGGTACACTTTATAGTTTTTTTTTTTTGGGGTTAAAGAAATTTATTGAAAGGAAAATTACAAAAGATGAGAGGACCCCTCATGTTTTGTTTATCTGATAAAGAGTAGAGCAGTCACCCACATACAGGGAAGAAAACCCAGAGCTGATCATAGATTTGATATTGCACCACCCTCAACTGTCCAATCTTGGGTGTGAAGTGGTGCGTTGAGATCTCATATCAACTATAGATATGGCTAAAATAGAGCATATAAAGGTTTGGACAATCCTCAATTCATGAGCTAGATTTTGGGATTTAAGCCTAACCCATATTCAAGATGGTATTTAGAGCATATCATTGATCCGATATTGGGTCACCCTCAACTGTCCATAAAAAAAAAAAAAACACGATCTGGTCCCGTCACTTTCCCAGTGCAATATAAAAAGAAACCCTATGCCCCAGATATCCAATCCTGGGTGTGAGGGGATGTGCTGAGATCTCACATGAATTTCAAATGTGGCTAAAATAGAGCTTATAAAGGAATAGACAATCGTCATCTCATGAAATAGCTTTTGGGGATTTTGGGGTTGAGTTAGATTTGAAATTCAAGATGGTACCAAAGCTTATCATAGATCCGATATTGAGCCACCCTCAACTGTCCAAAACAACTACCTGGTCCTGCAGTTTCTCAATGCAAAAAAAAAAAGAAGAAAATCAGTCCTAGACTCTCCATGCTCCAGATGTCCAATCTTGGGTGAAAGGGGGTGTGTTGAGATCCTACACCGACTATAGATATGAATAAAAATTGAACTTATAAAGGCGTTGCCATCACCCACCTTTAACTACCAACCATTGAGCCAACACCAGCATCAACATAATTCTTACCCAAAATGAATCTTCAACAATATCTTGACCTCGTAATCCAGAAAACCCGACTGATTACTTAAACAACACATTCCTCTATTCAAAATTTAAAATCTACACCACAATTTCTGTGAACCACAAAGTGAAAGGCACAGCACAAAGATGCCATTTTTTGAGCTCATCATGATCACACAGGGAAAACAATGGGAAATTACAAAACTCCCGCATATCATGCGATGACCAGAAAATGGATCACGTTTAACAACAAATATCAGACAAAAAAAATACACAATTCTCAAAAAACAACAATCACAGAAAGAAAACATCAAAATCAGGCACACAAAAAAAAGCGTAATTCGTAGGAACTAAAGCTCCACCAGTAAATTCAGTCCAGAATTATAATTCAGATGGAAAAATGGAAAACAATTCGGAAAAACAAAAACAAAGGAAAGGGAAGAAGATAGCAAAGGGGATTGAATCTAATCTTACGCGCTAACTTTGGAGAAGGTGGCTTTTTTCTTCCGAATTAGGGTTTCTAAATTAAGAGAAAGGAGGGGCTTTGATGAGGGTAATGGATACGATTAGCGTAATAGCGTGGCGGCACCACCAACCGGCACCGTTTGTCTGACACCGTCGTCGTTTACGTAAGGAGTCGTTGATCAGCGCGGCGTCGTTTAAACTGTCCCTTGCGCTATAAAACTCGTAAATCCAACTCTTACTTTTCCAACTGTTTACAACAGCTTATATAGTGGTAGCGATTAAGCAATCCTTCGCGGTAACAATTTTGTTAACTGAAGTAATTGTTATTTTATCATTAAAAAAATCATTGTTTGTGGCAATCACATCTAATCACATATAAATATTTTTTTTACTGTCAAATATAAATATTTTAAATTTTAAATAAAGATATACTCAATAGTAAATTACACTCGCATCCTATGTGTTTTGCTCAAATTTCATCTGATACCCTTCCCTTTTTGCATCCTACAAAAAATCTCTTAATTGTTTAGCTCACATTACACTTAGACCCCCTCCTTCCTAAACACCGTTTAATAATCTAACAGAAATTAGATACATTATGGTCACATGACTTTTAATGAAAATTTATGTCTAAAATATCCTCATTTTCTTCCTCTCAATCTGAAAATATTTTAATACTCTTCTTCTTTTTTGTTTTTCTACGTAAACCCACTTTGTTGGTACGCAATGTTAACACATTTCCTCTCATCCTTTGTTCTACTAACTTATATATGAACTGAATTCTGATTCTTAATAAACAATTTCATCCATTATGTTCCTGTGGTCCAAAACATCAACACTATTTTAATCAACAATAATAAACAGATGATTTCCAATTCATCCATTGTGTTTCCTGTAGTCCCAAATATCCACACTATTTTAATCAACAATAATAAACAAATGATTTTCAATTCATCCACTGTGTTTCCTGTTGTCCCAAACATCAACACTATTTTAATAAGCAATAATAAATAAATGATTTTCAGTTCATCCATTGTGTTTCCTGTTGTCCCAAATATCAACATTATTTTAATCAACAATAATAAACAAATGATTTTAAAAATCATAAGTGATCTCAAACTGGTCTCCCATTGAAACTCTATTCAGAAATAAGTAACAATAAACAATCAAAATTAAATAAATAATCTTAAAAAGTAACTTATATACAAGATCCAGTAGTCACTTACAAGCATAGCCTAGCGTGAACAGAAATTGTGAAACAGGAAGAAAAACAGAGTGCTCGTGAACGTCGAAGAGGAAGATAAATGAAGGCCCTTATGAACGTCGCGAACTAGAAAATGAATGATGAGAAATTCACAAACTGGAACAAGAACGGTGAAGATGAATAAAACGTGAATGTTGTGAGAGAAAGAGAAACTCGCACCCCCTGGACGTTGAAGAAGAACTCGCCAACAAGAGGAAGATGAACAATACTCACTAATGATGAAGAGGAATGAAACGTGAATCATAAATTCTGAAACTAATTGGGAAGGGATAATTTGGGTTTTACAATTAAAATGTAAGGACAATTTTGTCTGCTCACATATTTCAATTGACATTAGTTAACGACGTTAATAGAAGGGGATAAAAGTAATGTGCAAAAATGGAAGGATATCAGATGAAATTTGAGCAAAATACAGAGGTGCGAGTGTAATTTCCTCTATACTCAATTATAATAGGATGTTTGAAATTATTAAAGAAATCTATGCAATTAACATGTGTTCTGTCGTGGAATGATATCAACATCAGTTAACACTGCCCAAGAAACCAACCGCTTCTTTCGTCTCAAATGTAAGATTTTCTTAACTAATTTATATAATTTAAGAAAGTTGATTAATTTAATTATAATATTAAATTTAATAACAATTTGTATTATTTTTTTTAAACTATTCTTAAAATTACTTAAGACTCATCATTTTATTATTTTTACTTAATTACTTTTATCTAATTAATTAATGTGTTAATCTTCTTCTTCATTTCTTGTATGAAAGAGAATAAATTTATTTTTAATTTACTTTATTTTTACAAAAAGCAGCTCATATTATATCATTCAACAAAAGTGAAATAATACAAGAATAAACATGTGAAACTAGTATAATATCTAAACTCTCTTACTAAACAATGGGCGAACTCAATTTGCTTGTTGATAATGATAAACAAACTCAAGATTACAGTTTTGAAAGGATAAAGACTATCTTTACAAATCTTCAAAATATCTCCAAACTCAAGATTACAGTTTGAAAGGATATAAACTATCTTTATAAGACTATCTCGTTGATAATGTGTTTTGTAAAGTAATTTAATATATTTTGGTACAATAAATAACTTGAAAATAATATTATAAAATGGAACAACTATTTTTTTTTTAAAAAAAGTCTTATATTTATATACAAGAATAATATATGATCGATTCACACTCGTCTCTGCGCTCGACCTATCTCTTTAAATATGAATTTTCAAATCAATAGTCATTTGGTGTCCAATCCTTAAAATTGTGCAACCACTACTAACATTAACATAGACATGCATGTAGATTGTATATGAGGGATTCTTAAAGTGACATGTAATTATTTCTCTAAGTAGACATGACTGAATAATGATGTGAAACCACCAAACGTGTCACCTAAATCTCCTTATGAATACCCTCATTGCCATCTTCACCAATTACACATCATTTTGGCATATAATGTTGTAACTATATCAAATATTGACTTATATGTCAAAATGCTTACAAATACCTCCCTACAACGCATGTGAAGAATCTCCTATTGATATCAACATGAATCAATTAAGCATATATAAGATTAGTTTAATGATTAAAAAAATGAAAAAAATCATGAATTTATCCTTTATATTAATAAAAACCTAATGATTAATATTTACTGATAAAAAAAATATGAACCAATTGGTTAAAAGGTTTTCAATACAAAAGGTTTTGAACATGTTAAATTATGTTTTTCTTTCTTTTCCTTGAAAGTTACTTTAAAATCAAAGAGTGAGTAGATATTGTTGAAAGGATTCTCTCTTTAACACCTAATAGTATCCAAATATATTAATGTCTCACTTATCTATCAAGTAATAATTTGGAAACTACAAAAATGAATATACGTGAATAATTCATGTAGAATTTTTAAACTAGTTAAAATTATATATATATATATATATATATATATATATATATATATAATTTGAAATATTGTTTAATACTATTTTTTTTAAAAGTGTTTAGTAGAAGAATCCAAGGATGGTACAAAACGCAGTCAAAGACAATTTTCGATAGGTGAAGCTTTAACTAGAACAAAAACAAAAAGCATGACAATGGGAATAATCTAATTGTGACCTCTTGTAAGGACTTTGACCCTTAAGTTAGTGAAAATATGAAGGAAGTATAAAAATGAGATTAGACTAATATATGATAGACAATACATTCTTAAATAATGATGATTTTGTTAGAAAAAGTTGCTAGGTTGTTACAATGTACATGACCTATGTGATGGACAATTATTGTCATGTAAGACACATGACAAGATTGAAGTCATTGAGCCAAGTTAAGGTCAACATTGATAAGTCAATCTTGGTACAAGTTAACCATGAAGGACTTATGGAATGAACATGTCTTGATTGAGTAGGTTGACAATATAATTGCAAAAAAGTCATGTATAGTCAATGTTCCACCCTACAAAACCAACTAATATAATTGTGAAAAGAGTCTTGTTAACTAGTGTCTTTAAGACATTAGTTAAAGAATTAAAATGAAAAAATATCTAATGTGAAAATCATAGGATATAATAAAAAAAAAGTTATGGACAATACAATTTTACATATCATAATAAAAATATTTCTTTTTTTAATTTTGTAACCAATATCCTGACACTAGTTAGTATTTGCTTTGTTAAAAAAACAAAAATTTACTAGATTAGAAGTTAATCCAAAATATTAAAAACTATATATATATATATATATTATTCTTTTTTAAGGAAAGAATAAACAATAATTTAATTCTTAAAATTGGGGTTTGTTGTAATTTATATAATGAAATTAAAAGCTGACATTTGTTTTGTCTAAATTCTTAAACTTAACCACTTGCTATAATTTTAATATTATGTTAATATTATCACTTAAATATCACGTGTTAAATGTAAATTTAAACTAAAATGGGTGACAAAATTATAGTTTAGGAGACTTTTTTTTTTTAATTTCGTAAATTCTAGAGAATAAAGGGACAATAAATCACAATTTGAGGCACTAGTCATATACTGAATAAGCAAATAACATGAACAACTAAACAAAACATATATTCTAATTAAATGCTTGAATTTATACCTTCCGAAGAAACTATTGACTAATGACTCTTGAAAAATGAAACGCGAAAGAAAAGATAAAATTAGCCTTATGAGAGAATCTGGTTTAGGATGTGAATGATGCATTTTCAAGTGTCAGAATATACTGAAACGACGTAACACTACAACTTGCGTGGTTCTCGAGCTCACATAGTAATAACTAATAATTGGTCCATAACATGGTAACTCTAACTCAGCAACACACATATGACATACCTACCAGTTCCTGCTACACACGTTTCCTTTCACAGTTGCTAGTCCTAGTCCTTGATTTCAGACACCAAACTCCAATAACGGTTTCAACAAAACAACCATATAAAGAAACCCTTTCTTAACCCTCTTGTTTCATCACATGGGTGTCTCAAAATTTTCATCTTTCACATCATGAACATCACATAACCATCGTGCTCTTACTTTAGCAAGTTTTCTTTGTATCTTTATGTTAAGTTGCTGCTATTGCTAACTCTGTCCCTCTCATATGGTCCTATCTAAAAATTCATGGCACCCTCAATTGTTTTGTCTCTACTATCCCTTCTTCTGGTTTCAACTTGTTGTTATGCGCAATCCCTTGAAGAGGGTTTTATCTCTGGGGTCATATCTGACAAGGGTCTTGAATATGCCAAGGAGTTGTTGATAGAGAAAGGTATTGCCTCCATTGTTATGCTTCAGCTGCCAGAGATTGAGAATTCTGCCCAAGTCCCTTTGGTTGGAAATGCTAAAGTGGTTCTTTCTGACATCACAATCAAGGATGTTGAAGTCAATTCTTCATCTGTTAAGACTGGGGAGAGTGGTATTGTTCTAGTGATTTCAGGTACCATTGCTAATATGAGTATGAGGTGGAGGTACACTGTCAGCTCTTGGTTAATCCCGTTTGGAATTTCAGATAGTGGGAATGCTTCAGTGAAGGTACGAAATTAGAATTTCACTCTCATGACTTTATACTATCCCCTTTGGTCTTTTTTCTGTGGCTGCAGTTGTAGAGTTTTGCTGAATTGTAGTTTACACGATTGAATTCAAATTTTCGAAGATTTGATTTCGTAAAACAAATAACAAATATTTTCAGTAAGTTGATTATGTTGTCGTAATTGGTTAGCCTGCTTGTCCTAGAGAATCTATATAGAAGAATGCTGGAATGGAATTTTGCATTTGCATCGTCTTGCAATTGGAATTAAATCATAGCAGTAAAGATCATGGGACTGGTTAAAAAGTGTTTGATTGCTGTGCACTGCAAAATTTCTATTCTAAATTTTCAATATCTTGTTCTTGTAAGTTGAGCTGATTATAAGATCTCAAAAGGAAGAACAAAGAATATCTATAATTATTTTTTGATCTTCGATAAAGTTTGTAACTAAAATGGAAATCATAAACAAGTAATTGTAATAGATCCTTTTTCTAATATGAAACTCCAGGTCACAAGTCATTCGGAAAAGCTTCACGGATGGTTTGGTTTCAGTTTTAAATGCAAAAATGTCACCTTATTTTCATTTTGTTTCCGTTTTTAAGAAGTTTCTATAGGCAAATAGATAACATTTTCTCAAACCAAACGGTCTCTTAAGTTTTTGGCAAGTTTATAAAGTAGCTTATGATCTTGTTAACTCACTTTAAAGAAGCTTCACGTTGAAGCTTATCAAAATAAACTTATTTAACATTATCTAATTGAATAATAACTTAAGTTACCCCCCCCCCCCCCAAAAAAAAAAAACTGTAAACACAATTAAACAAGTGTATTTCAATTTCAGTATCTGATAGGCAAAAACCTGTGAAAATAACAGACTTTTAGTGCCTAGACTCACACAAACACTTGCTGTTCAATAAATAATTTCTCTCACTTAGTCGTGTTGTACTATGGTTTGGAAGGTTACAGGTATGCAAGTGGGACTCACAGTAAATTTAAGGAACCAAGAAGGAACTCTTAAGTTGGCTCTCTTAGATTATGGATGTTATGTGGGAGACTTATCTATAAAGTTGGACGGTGGTGCATCTTGGCTTTACCAATTGTAAGCAATCTTAATCGATGTTACTGAAAAATGGGTACTATTCATATTTTACTTTTTTGATAATTGTTCTTTGCTTATGGGTGTTTTTACGTTCCCATGGCGAGCATTTGGTAAGCAACTACCTATAACAAACATAGCTTTCAATTTTATTTTCTACTGCTTTGTCCTTTAGTCAAGTGTGACGTGAAACACACAGCAGAAAATAGCTGCTATGCTTATAAAAAAAAAAATAGCTTCTTCCATTAACTCTGCAACATTTTTTTCATGAGAATGCAGAGCAGTTTGTAGAATAATAATAATAATAAAACTACAATGCTGTGCTGGCTCGCCCTCAGCAGTTTATAGAATATGTCAACTTATTCTAAAAAGAGAAATAGTAGCCTTTTGCAGTTTGCTTACTACTGAAGATGTATATATTGGCAAAGTTAGTTGGATTGGATTTCTTCTTTGGTCTTTCTTTTTCTCACATTCCTAAACTCTTTATTAGTGCTATGCCTTTAAGGTCCAAATTAACATGACTAGGAACATAATTTTGGGGGAACATAGAACTGTTTTATTTTGGTGTCAAGATTCAGCAGGGAGATTATATAAGACAACTAAAGAAGATGATCCCTAGCTTACTGTTTATAAATGGCTAAATTTTTTGGTTATATTTTGTAATATAGTAATCCCTATGTGGTTCCTGATTTACTTTCATAGTTTTGCTGATAAAGTGTGACTCTTAACATGAGGTTAGAATATAGAAACTTTCATCATACTCCATTCCATTAGAAGGGAAAAGGAAAAAGCACGAATCAGTGTTTACCAGGAGATTCCAGAATTCTTATTTCCAATCTTTTAGGATCAGTTTGCCAAGAGCAAAGTTTGTCTTGTCACGTCTTGAATCTGGTGAACTTGGATGAAAGAATAAGTGCATCCCTTCTACTTTATTGCTTCTTTTCTTGGTGAAGTAGCTAGACTTTTATGGAGATAGGTCTGTTCTTGATTTCACAAAGACACTAATATAATGGTTCTTAACTGAAAGTTAAGAAATTCATACGTTAATTTTTAATTTTGTTTTTATTTTTAGTGTAAGGACTCTTGATGGGTAATAATATAAAAGTGGTTTTTCTTTTCAAACATCTGTTAATTGATAGCACAATCATTTTCTTTTCATGATATTATGAACTTGGCTAACATTATGGTCCTATATGACTTTAATGAAGATATTTTGCCATTGACTTCTTTATGTTTGTTTCAGGCTGGTAGATGTTTTTGAAGGGGATATAGCATCTGCAGTTGAAGAGGGTATTTCAGAGAAAATAAAAGAAGGGATAGTGAATCTTGATCATTTTTTGCAATCTCTTCCAGAGCAGATCTCACTAGACAAAACCGCTGCACTAAATGTTTCTTTTGTTGGCAATCCTGTGTTGAGTAACTCCTCTATTGCAATTGCAATTAATGGTTTATTCACAGGGAAAAATGAAGTTTTAGTACCTCAACGTTACCAGAAAGGAATGAAGATTTCTGCTGCCTGTGGTGGTTTACAAAAGATGATAAAGGTTTCAATACATGAAAATGTGTTCAAATCTGCTTCCCTAGTTTACTACAATGTAAGTTTCTGAAATTTTTATTTCTTACTTTGCATGCCTTAGTCCAATCTATCTGTGATGTATAGTAGCTTGTTTTAACCTGTTGCATAGGATCTAAGCTAGGATTTCTGTTGGGAAATTTGTTTCTCTTTAGGCTCTGACATCATCAAAAACATTGCAGAAGAAACAATTTGATATATGAAACCAAGAGATGGATAGTTTTTCTTGGACCAAAACATTGTCTTTCTACATTAAAATGAAGGTTGGGAGCTCTGACGTTGTTGGACTCTCAGTGAATTTGGGACAGAAGGATAATTTTTTGAGCTCAAATAGACCTTAGATTGCTAGAATACGTCACAATAACTTCGAATTGAGTCCTTTATTCATTTGTTTTTAAATGGTATAATAGTGCTAATTCCATTTTATAGATTAATTGAATGCCTTCTATTAACTGTTCACACTTCAGGCATTTTATGTCAACGGGATTAGCTAAATCGCTGATTTTACATTATTGTAGATTAAAATATAGTTTAACAGTTTATATTGTTCTTGTTCTCAGGCAGGTAAAATGCAATTGATTATTGATGAACTGCCTGATCAGGACATTTTGAACACTGCTGAATGGAGATTCATAGTTCCCCAGTTATACAAGCGATATCCAAATGATGACATGCAGCTTAATATCTCTATATCTTCTCCACCAGTTATACAAGTGACCTACCAAGACATTGGTGCAACTATTTTTGTAGATATAACGATTGATGTTCTGGAAGACGGTGAAGTCATACCTGTTGCATGCATCTCAGTGGTATGCTAAATTAAGTTCGGAAAGGAAGTTAATGTACTTAAGTGAATAGATAAAAATTCCTAAAGCTAACAATCATTCAAGGAGCTAAACATCATTATGTACTTCTTTTCAACATTCAGATTAAGCTACGCAGCATTCAAACTTTTCACTCTTTTGTTTTCATATTCCCATATACAAAACAAATCGATAATTTGATCTTTTTACTGAAGTTTCAAAGTTGCTAATTATTTTTTCTATCTCAGCATGATCAATATCCATTTATCATATCTAACTAACAGGTTGCATTATTCTGCTTATGCTACAGGAAATTAGTGCTTCATGTGCTGTGGAAATTGAAGGAAACAATATTGCTGGTTGGCTCAGATTACAAACATTTTCTGCATACTTGAAGTGGAGCAAAATAGGGAAACTGCACGTGCGTCTGATCCAGGTAAATCAGACTAGTATTCATATTTTCATCTTGCAACAATGTATGCATTTTTTAAAATTAAAACTTGGATGGAACTGAACTGCATGATCAAATGATTTCCACCTAGTTTGAGGAACATTCTAGGATAGGATGGCAATTCAATCCATTAGTATTTCTGTTTTACATCTGTATTTCCATTTTATCATTTCAAATCACCTGCATTTCTGTTACAACTTATAACAGATCAGTCATTAGATTGAGCGAAAGAGAAGGGGGCAATAGACATTCATTTTATCCTCTTTTGTTGGAAGTGACATTGATAGGTCCCTTGGGGTGCGTAAATCTCCCATCAAGTAGTATGAGATACTCGGTGGAGTACTTAAGTGGCTTAGTTCTCTCCCCTTAACAGCTAACTTTTAAGGAACGTAAATTGGTATCAAAGCTAACTATAGAGGGGCTAATTAGAAAGGTTGAATAGACATTGGCTCTTAGGGGACCATTTCACATATTTTGCTCTTATCCTTCATGTTTCACTTTTTGGATTCATTTACAATTCTGCAAGTAGTATAGCATAAAGAATTCTAATTTCTACTTTCTTATCATTGTGTATCCTGCCGACTACAAATTAATCTTACTCTTCAACTTCTGTTAATATTTGCAGTCACTAATGTCAAGTGTCCTCAAAACTGTTGTCCTTCCATACCTGAACTTCAAATTAAAAAGAGGATTCCCATTACCTATTATTGATGGTTATGGCTTTCAGAATGCAATTATCTTATACAATCATCCATGGATTATGGTGTGTAGTGATGTTTCCTTCTTAGAAGATTACTATCTAGGTCAACAGTTAGCTTATGTTTCATAGAATAAAGCTACAATAAAAAATTTGCCAGCTGTATTATTGTGGTAAGAAGGTTGTAAATGAAGAATATACCATTTGTAAGTTACTCGTGTACATGTCACAATTAGTATACCTTTTGGATTTAGCCTTGTATACACATACATCCTGCCATGAAGATTACTTGTTAAAAATCTATACCATTATTTTTGTCTTTGTATGTAAGAACACTCATAGCTTGTTTGACTTTATCTTTTACATTACAAGAAGTTTAAAACTTATTTTAAAGCAATAGTCTTCTTTATCTTTTAAAAATAAAATGAAAATTTGACCACGAAAATTCCAACTGGCACTAAGATATATTACTTCAGGTCATAAGCCAACAAAGGCAAACTGAAGTGTTGACAACGCAAAAACCAGCATTGATGTGTTGTAGCAACATTAATCTTGAATTTTGATGAATACATGTTGGTTGTAATAACTTTTATTTCGCATGTCCAATTCTTTTAATATATATATATATATATATATATATATATATATATATATATGGCTTAATGGAAGCCATATTGATGTAATGTCATTGATGAAAAGCTTATATATAATACGTACCTTCTCATAAATTTCAAGATTAATTATGTAAAACACAAATGAATTTAATTCCTATTAACTTTCGAGGCCATTTTTATGGTTCACCCCACTAGACCTGGCCCATAAAAAAGGACAACTTCTTCCTGCATCCCATTTTTTTTTCTTGCACCCATTACGTTTTAAAATTCCCATGTTATCCTTCTTATATTCTGGAAAAGATATTCTGAAACTGTATGAGTAATCCAAAAATCTATTTTAAATAGGTTTTTGGATTACCGACACACTTATGGAATACCTATTTTGGAATAAGGATCATATTTTAGAATAGGTATTTCAGAAAATAGGGTGAGAGGTCTCGAAACCAAATCACTAACTAAACCTTCAATCCTATGATCCACACAATCCTTTACCGTTATTCTAGACATGAGGTCTGCTCCCACATGGCATCTCTCCAAAGCTCGCAACACTCTAACCGTAGCCATGAAAATCACTAATGAAGCATAGTTCTCCCATCTTTTTGTGGCGGTGCTGTTGGATGGTTGGGTGGAGGTGGGCCATGGTGGTTATGGAGGTTTGACGGCTAGGATTTTCTTAGGAGAGGTAGGGGTGCTTGGTGAGGGTTTTTTTGTCTGTTTAGGTGCAGGAAGGAAAAAAGGGTGCATAAAGTAATTCCCTTTAGTTTAGTACTGCACATTAAGATACTCGTGGCCTATATAATCCAAAAAGCTTTTTGATAACTCTCATCTTGCCTACATCTATATATTACCAAAATTATTTATATTAAATTTTGTTAAAATTAAACAATAATAAAAAGATAATTAAGTGATCCATATTTTAATATATTTTTGAAATATTTATATTATATTAATTTTAATTTATATAAATGAAATAACAAACGATTTGAAATTAATATAAAATTTTACATATGAATAATGTGAAAGAAAATTTTTTAATTATGAATTTTAATAAAATATTATTTAATTAAAAATTATAAAATGATGTAATAATTGTCAAAATTATATCAATGTAATTTAATCTCTTTTTATATATATATATATATATATATATATATATATATATATATATATAAGAATTAAATTCGAATATCAAAAAAGTTTACAATAATTTATAAACTTATATGTATGCTCAATCAAATGACCTAAATCGTGTCAATAACATAGACAAAGCTTCTTTTAATTTTTTATTATTTCTTTACCGTAACTCTCTTAATTTGAACGTACGGTTGCGACAAACTTCATGTCTGATATAATTCATCTAAACTATTTGGTCTTAGAGCATAAGTCAATTCCATATATGGTCCTAGTTTGAAAACACCGAAACCATGATATCATTTTTATCCATGTCCTTATGTCATGGTCTTCTTCCAAGCCACGAATGAAAAGACACCATATATAATTCATAAAAGTATGGTGCAAGTGTTCTAACCCAAACCCACTATAGTTCTCCCTCTGAAATTCCACACTAAAATATATATTAAAATAAAAACTTTGGAATCTTGACCTCTAGTTTTAAGTCTATCCATTGGCCCCCTCCACCTTTTGAGCTCCTTTCAAGTCCAAACCACGTACCGTGATAATCGGCGGCTCACGTGAATCTATGCTGGACCATTTTCTTCTTCTCCTTTCTCATCTTTATAAGCAACTACCTAACTACCGTTATAATTAATTTTCCCTTTAATCTATAGCTACTACATTATAATATTCTATATTTCCTCTTCTAGCCATGTAAAGTTTAAGGCAATTCCCTCGTAGGTATCAACTTTATTTTGTTATGATATGGATCATGGTAGAGTGGATTTCCATATTGGAATAGACATTTGAAATCGTTCGATTAATTTGTGGGTCATCCCAACTCATCTTAATTCTTTGGTGGAATTAGAATAATTGTGCTTTATGTGGGCTACAGGTAAGTTACTAAATATAAGGGCAACCTGCCAAAGAGGGGATACTTATGAGTTTAACTTTCGCTATAAAGAGGGTTCATAAATGGTAGTAGCTGGTTCAGATTTGCACTATTGGAGACATGGGGATGAGGGGCCTTACAAATTAGATCAAAAGTTTGTAATGGAAATGCTTGCTATGTTGGCTTCATGTCTGGTGTGCTTCATTACTAGGATGGTTATACTTCCCTCTTATCAACTTCCCAAGTTATATGTTTGTATAATTTTATATAGAGGACAATTCCGTTGATGCTAATTAGTTCCTACTTTATGTTCAAGGTACAAACCGTTCAGAAAGTCAATAACTTTAGGTTTGCCAATATTGGTGAAGGTAGTAAAATTGAAGGATCTATGGTACTGGATTAAATTCCACATGTTTCTTCACTTGTATAAATGTATATTATTTGTGAATCAAGCCAAAAAGTAATTTTAAGTACTATTATTTAGGAATGGAATATTGTGAGATATTTTTTTTGTCATCATATTCTTAAACTTTTGTTCATTAATGAATTTTTGCTTCCTCTAAAGTGAAAAAGTATACTTTAGAATATAAAATACACATATATTAACTATTGAAATTATAATAACTTTAAAGTTTATTATTGTATCTGCTTGTATTTTATGGATGATACACCCTCCTTTCTTCTCTTCTTGTTTCTTATTTGACAGATAGTTGCGTGTTTATTAAAACCAAAATATGTTCAGTTTATATATAAGAGAGTTTAATAGGCATGTTTGTTGATGTAAAAAAAATTACAAAGTCAAATAATCGATCAGAAATTATTTTTGATATAACTTATAAGTTAGTTATTAAAAAAAACTGAGAAACATACATTAAATGATGGTATAATTAGATGGTAGTGCAAAAAACTATTAATGCATGGATCATTTACTCAATATATAAAATATTAAGTTTTGGTATATATATATCAAATTATGAACAAAATTAATCTTGTGGCTTTTCCATGAATGATAAATTAGAGAGCATATGTTACATAGAAATGAAGACCTAGGGAACTTTAGAGGCTAAAAAGCCATCTTCCAATGCTTGCATTACTCGATCAATTGTACTAGCTAGTAACAATACGATTTTATGATTTTGTTGTCTCTCTTTTACCTTTTCTTTTGGGGACATACATATAGGCTAATTAGGCAGCTATAGTGATGCAAAGTTAAGACATTATAAAACAGTGGGAAACCAAACGTAGTAATAAGGCGATTTCCATAGTCGTAGGCTGTGGCTTTTCTTGTTCTCTATCTAGCTAGGCACTATCTTTTTATATGACCCCTTAAAATTTAAGCAAACCCCATATGCTCATGCAAAATATTAAAGGAACACCTAATTTAAAATATATTGGTATGTAACTCTTTAAAGGAACAGTGCTTCCAAAATAATTCAAGCATAGCACTTATTGGTTCCAAACTTTCCAGGCAAAATAAACTATAGGATGGGTATTTGTCACGACAAATAAAACTGTCAAATATGTTTTGTTTTGTTTTTATAATTTTCACAAAAGGACATTTATTAGGTTATATCCTTTGCCTATTATTATATCTACAAATATAGATTTAATTGTGCCATTGATTTCTTTATGTGGCAAACAAGACTTTTTGCCATGCTGATTTGCTAACATAAAAATTATAATAATCTCCAAGTCCCACTTACCGGGTTTTCAGAGCAATTGAATCTAAAGAATAAGAGCTGGTGAAAATTGTGAGCTAAGCATCCACATGGTTAGTTGTACAAGATAAAATTGTTAATTCACACAGGAACAATGAGTTAAATATGATGAACATGATAGGCTATCACGGTCTGTCATAAATTCAATGATATTGGGAAGAGGAGGTGTGCATGAAATTTAGAGGGTGAACTTTTCTGCTAATAAAGATTCTTAACGAAGAAGAAGAAAAAACGCTTTAAGGAGTAAAACTAATAGAAATGCATGAATAGCTAGGAGTATATATCGAGCACTTGTACGCCTTATCTCTACCATTAATGTTCCTTTAATTTCATTTGTCTCTGCTCTCTTCCGGACCAATTTCTACGTTAACGATCAACGTACAGGCAACCATAGTACATTATGCATAGACACATATACAATAGGTTAACAAGTTTTATCTCACAGTCACGTGTGTACAAAATCACTAGACATTACAATAAAGATGTCTCGTACGTCTATATTTGGTTTGCAATCATTCCTATGATCCGGCCTATTTAATTAATTATATTAGTAACAAAACAAAAAAAATCCACTTGAATATATATATATATGCATGCGAAAGAAAGAGATCTACTTACTTACTTCAAGACTCAAGAGTTATTTTAAATTCTTATACTTTATTTTTCTAAAATCTAACTAAATAATAAGATATATTTTGTGTCATGTATGATTTATAGTTTTTGTAGATTATCACGAACATTGTTGATAACGATAGTAACAATAATGATGGTGACAATAATTGTATTAGTTATAATTGTGATAATAGTATAATGGTGATAATGATAATTATAAGGGTGATGAAAATGATAATGATAATAATAATAACAATTATAATAATGATAATGATAAATATAACAACAATAAAGATGACAAAAATAATTATTATGGCAATAGAAAAAGAAAGTCTCACATGAGACATGATATATCTTATAATCATTAGATTTTAATGTAAATGAAGGGTGAGAATTGAGAATAACTCTAAGCTCTTACAGTAAAGTGGATTTTTACTCAAAGTTTCTTTTAATAAATTTTATAGTTTAATTATGGTATATATTTTGTGTATAATTATTTTAATTAGAATTTGAATTGATTCAAGTCAAAATATTATTTATTACAGACATGACGTTTATAAATTGTTAAAATTTGAATTAATTGAAATATAATTAATCAATAAATAATTAGTATTTAGGTTAAAAATAGACAAATTTTATATTGATATGTGACATGATTTATATAGTAGAAATAACACTAAAACATCTAATAAATTATATTTAAGTTTTGTTAATAATAATAATAAATAATAATTGATTTGCTAAATTAAACCATTAGTAAAACCTTTATTCTGTATGATAAACAACAGATCATTTTTAAAGAAATGTGACTGAATATAATGCAAATAGTTAATTGGTTTGCGGTTCAAAAATTGTGCAAGTTTTTTTTATTTATTTCCCAGTATATTTTTTCAAAAATAATTATATTTGAGACATGATTGTCAGACACTAAATACAGACATATCAACCATGAAAATTTTAATTTTGGTGTAACTTAGCTCATTTTAATAATCATTTTGGCTTTTAACGAATCACTATGACTGTCATAGATTGTTTTTTATATAGACTATATTACAAGGCCAACAAATATAATAAATCCACCCCCTAGAAAATAAATAAACAAAAATATAACTTTTTTTACGTAGAAAAATTGTAAAAGTAGCTCATTAAGTTTAAATGTATTTGGCCAACTTTAGGGAAAAACAAAAGCATGACACTTCGAATATTATTCTTTTTTAGCCTAAGATTAATTAAGAATCACATGCTTCTCAGTTCTTATGAATCTGCAGGTTGGATTACAGAGACTTAATGTTCTCCAGGAAAGTCTTCAAATTGTATTTGACGGCAGAGCTAGGGTTAATTACTTGCAATTCTTACATTCATGTTAGTGAGAGTAAGACTTATGAGGTGACTAAGGTTGAAGTCGAACCTAACATTCATCATCATACATGTATTGTTATGTTAGGTCCTTTTTATGAACCTTTTCTGCTTATGTTAATAAGATATAAGATGATTATCTATTTATTATCTGGCTATCTGCTATTAAAGGAAGTTATCCTTAAGGGAAAGGATTAGGAGACGTTTTGAGCTATTAATTCCCATATGTTAGTGGCCTCTGACGACTTGGTGATCTATTAAGACAAGCTAGAGTAGACTAGTCAAGTCTAGAACAAATACTAGTATATATCCTCATTAATTAATTTTATAATATTAAAATACAAGGAATTTTTTTTTAAAAAAAACAATGCTAATAAATAAGTGATACTCTCATTAATTTCTTTACTCAGCTTACAACATGTACGTATTTAGTTTTATAATAAATGCTTAATACTAGGTTACTAATTACTGCCTCTTTTTTTTTAGATATATAATCACTCCCTCTGATATTCTAAAAACTTTGATTTTTTAAGGTTTTGGGCTTTTGGCACATAAGAAATAAAAACTAAGATAAATTTAGACTCAAACACTCTACGCATAAAAAAAATGTAGACTAAAACACTCTTAATTATTGTTTTGCTTTTTCATAATTATTGATGTTTTAAACTCAATTCTACTTTAAAGTCAAATGAGAATCGACACTTTGCTGCATAAGCACACTCTTTGATGGGCTAGCTGGTATGTATTTGGGACCAGCATAATTCATTAGTGTAGGTATTCCTTTAATAAAGGTGGTATTTATTTACAATGCAAATATACTATTAAGAATTAAGACTCCATTAGTAGCTACCTAGAGAATTTAAATATAATTAATTTATATTTAATGGTATATCTTAAAAAGTGCTTAATTTTATCTTGAGTTTCTATAACAGCCAAAGTAATTTTTTAAATAATAAAAAATAAAATTTAAAACAATTCAATTTTAGAATGAAAGGAGTGACAATAAAAGATATTGATTATATAAAAATATATAAATTATATATTTAATATGTTGATTTAATAAATTAAAAAATGAGTAATAAAATGCATTTAATGTTCTGTAAATAATATCTACTGGTGGGTTTATATCTATAAGAACCTTTTGGTTTTATCCTGTGTCCCTTTATAGAAGTTAACACTTTTTTCCCTTAAAAATTATATATATATATATATATATATATATATATATATATATATATGTATGCAAAAAAATTTAAATAATGCAGTTTAAAAAAAAAACGAAAATATTGCACTTTAAAACTTATTTACGAACCTACTGCGCTCATTCACATCGGCCCAGGACGTGACTAATCACGTCGACCCAGGACGCGACCCAGGCCCATTCACGTCCACCCACGACGTGATTCATCAGGTGCTGACACGTGTCATTTTGAAACAGTATCATTTTGTGGCGCGATGCGTAGAAACTTTGGAAGACCATAACTTTTAACTGGGATGTCCGATTGAGACGAAATCGGTGGCCACGCGCTCGAAATTGAGAGGAGAAGCCGCTAGCAAGTTCACCAATGGGGACTTGGTCAAAATTTTTTCCCAAAAGAGGCCTCTAAGTGCCTCAAAATCGCGATTTCACCCAAAAAATTTCTTGTTTTCTAATCTTTTATTTATTCAATTAGTGAATTGCAAGCTATTTTTTATTTATCTAATTACTCCTCTTAATTTCGAGCATTTTGACATAAAATACGCCTCCATCGGATATTTCTATCAAAATTTATGACTGTTCAAAGTTATATGCATCATCAAAATTTCGAGCGTCTTTTCATCAAATACGCCTCTTTTGATGATGCATAGAACTTTGAACAGTCATAAATTTTGATAGAAATATCCGATGGAGGCGTATTTTATGTCAAAACACTCGAAATTAAGAGGAGTAATTAGATAAATAAAAAATAGCTTGCAATTCACTAATTGAATAAATAAAAGATTAGAAAACAAGAAATTTTTCGGGTGTTCGATGATTAAATCGCGATTTTGAGGCACTTAGAGGCCTCTTTTGGGAAATCTTTTTTACCAAGTCTTCTTTGGTGAACTTGCCAGTGGCTTCTCCTCTCAATTTCGAGCGTGTGGCCATCGATTTTGCCTCAATCGGACATCTCAGTCAAAAGTTATGGCCTTCCGAAGTTTCTATGCATCGCCCCGCAAAATGACACGTGTCAGCACCTGATGAATCACGTCGTGGGTGGACGTGAATGGGCCTGGGTCGTGTCCTGGGTCGACGTGATTAGTCACGTCCTAGGCCGACGTGAATGAGCGCAGTAGATCCGTAAATAAGTTTTAAAGTGCAATATTTTCGTTTTTTTTTTAAAACTGCATTATTTAAATTTTTTTGCCTATATATAACGGTTTTAATTCGTGTCTGATGATTTAGATAACACAAAGTTTTACCTAGGTAGATCAGAAGGTTTGATCGATCTATGTTCTAAACTTAAGACTTAAATTATTTATATGATATATAAATAATTTTTTTGAGGAATAGACTAGTTGTTTTAATTAAAAATCAAGCTTATAATTATCTTAAAGAATTAATAATTTCCTTTTGCAATAAGCATGGTAAATAAGTTAATTTGCCAAGGTTAGTTTAGTAGTAGAAAGTTTAGGCAGGAATATATTTATATGAGGTCTTAAGTTAAAATTCGATGTTACCATTATACACCAAATAAAACCTTGTAAATAGGCTAATAAATGAATTTATGAGTTAAAATCAGAGTTTTAAAATCCGGACCAACCCGACCACCGTGATTTGGTGGTTGTAACGGGTCGAGCCTCTCATTCGATTGGTCATGCTTTCGACCCAGTGCAACTCATAGTGACCCAACCAGGTTAGTGGTCAAATCGGTGATCCGTCGACTCAGACCGGATCATTTATCCTTTTTTTCTTCTTCTCTGTGGACCTCGAAATAACGTTGTTTTGTTTTGTGATTTTTTTTATTTTAGAAACCCTATCACAGTCTTCTCATTCTTGCTTCCTTGTTCCTTTCTGTTGCATTCTTCTCTCGCAACAACGACACCGTCATCCACACTCCGTCATCTGTCATCCATGCTCCGTGGCATTCTTCTCTCATAGTCTTCTTGGCTTCTGGCAATTGCAGTAAAGGATGAGTTTTCTTATTTTTTGGATCTTATACATTCTGCAATTGCAACATCCATTCATTTTGTGGAACAAATTTGTTTTGATAATGATGGGTTATCTGCACCACATGTATGCTTTTTGATTTTAATTACATAGTTTCTGGAGTTTATACCAACATGCAACACCACATGTGTGTGACTGTGTGTAGCTTCCAAAATTTGAAAATTGCCCGGCTTAGGAATGCAGATGTAGAGTAGTCGAATAATAACATAACTCCATCAACTTGACATTTATTTCCCGTGCTTTTGGTTACATGGAAAAAATTTGTGTTCATGAAATTCCCCTTATTTCAAATAATAGTAAAAACCATGAAAGCTAGGTACATTCAAATTCAAGCCATGTGTAAAATTTGGATATGACTGCAGGTTGGTAAACAATTTTTTAAGTATTTTGCATATGGGTTTGGTACCCTTATCTAATATACTTTAAATTGGTTGATCACAAAAGGAGATATTCAACAATTAATAGGAGAATTATGTGGATTGTGTTCATGTGAATATATCCTAGTTAGTTATGTGCTTCAAATTAGAATCTCTAAATTAAAGAGTGAAATCTTCTTTGTAACTCTAATTGAATAAGAAATAGAAAAATAGAATAAAACTAACTTCTCTTTCAGAGTAACTAATCATGCCATGCATGGTTACTCAATTGCATTGGGTGACAATATTATTTTCTTGACCTTTTTACTTCAATGACCATGAAGCACTAACTACTTCCTTTTACTTCAAAATTATTGTTACTTCAAAATTACTTTTGTATTGATGATTTTGTTTCTTAAACTTTTAGTTTATGGCCCTTGGCCTCAGAAAAAAGTTGAACTTGTTTAGGAACATATGTTGAACTTGAACTTATTTAGCTATTTATTTATGTATGTGATCTTTGTTACTTGTTTGTTTGAACTTGGACAAAGATATTTTTTCTTAACATTTTGGTATTTAATTATGCATGTATTTTGAATTATATTAATTTGTGATGTTTTATTTAAATATTTTAAGACATGTATAAATTTTTTATATTTTTTATTACAGGCCAAGTGATACAGGTCAACTAGTGATCCACCAGTTTGATCACTGATCCAATAACCCTGTTATGACTGGATTAGTCACCGATTCAATTTTTAAAACTATGGTTAAAACCTTTATTTTATTTTTACTTTGTTTACAATTTTCAAATATTTACATTAAAAATAGTGAACATTTTTTTCATTCATTTTTACCATTCTTATACAATTTTTGAAACAGAAAATAAAGTGAGACCTAGATAATATTTTTGTAATTATTTTTAAAATAAAATAAAAAAAGGAAATATTTTTTCAAATAAATAAATTCTTGAAATTTAATCTTTATAATTAAAAAGTTCTAATAAAATGTTAACATAAATAATTAAGATATAAACATGCTTATTCTAACTATTTTTGTTGCAGGGCCAAGTTATATATAAATACTTGATCGACCACTTGATTTATTCTGATCCCTATAACTTTTTCACATTTAATTTATACTCCCTCGATCATTTTCTTCAATTTAATTTACACCTATTTCTTTTTAAAAAATTAATGTATTTCTTCTTGATTGTGAAAGTGAGATGAGACTTGAGAGAGTCATTATGTCTAATGAATATGCATTTTCCTTTCCTCCGTAGCATAGACTTTGGATCCATAATTGTTGTCTTATGTTTTACACCAGTTAGTCCGTTCATTATTATTATTTAAGCTAAAATTCATTCAACTAAAAGTCTAATGATATTTACATTTTCATATAGCTAGAAACAATAAATATATTAAAAATAGATATAACTTTCATTCAAAATTAACTCATAATTTATAATTTTTTATTCATTTATAGGATATTGATGACTATGCATTTTTTAATATTTATCAAAGTATTTCTTAGCCGTTAGTCATTAGTTAATTAATTTTTTTTAGACATAAGAAATATTGAGGTGGAATTTTACTTTTCCCAAATCTTTTCATTTTTCATACATAAAATCAACAAATGGAACCCTGGTTATCATACTTAAAATTGTTTCACCTGTGTTTAACTTTATTATTGCACGATAAATAGGGGCAATGATAATGGTTTTAAGATTCTTATAACAGAACTCCAAAATTAAGTTTTAATAAGAAATTGAATAGTGTTGGCGCCAAATAATATAGGAGACAGATCCATTAAGAAAAAGAGTCAAATAATTTTTTTTTAAACAACAAAATATGATTAAAGAAAACCATGAGAGTTATCACAAGGAGTGACACCAGCGGATCCAGTAAAATTTATTTATGTTCATATATTTAGTAACGGAATTTGAGGGTAGTACTTCCAAAAAATTTTTTTATAAAAAAAATTTAAATTAATATTTTATGTACGAAATTATAAACATTCTCAAAATGTAATTATTTTATAACAAGATGCAGATAATATTGACCAATCATTTAGTCCCTAAATTTTACTAATCATCTAAAACAAATATAAGAATATACTCTAGTACATCCATACATCATTATTCTATTTATAATAGTGAATAAAAAAATCAACATTACTTGTACAGCTTATAATCTTATATATTAATCTCTTTTTATTACTTGGACTTAAAAAAAGAAACAATTTGATATATCATTTTTTGTTTTGATTTTAATATGTTATAAACTATGAGAAAAATCAATTATGGTAAGACACAATTTATCTGTTTGAGTACGAATTGCTCATTAGATATGAGCTTTTGCTTTAGAGGCAGAGAAGAGGAGATGTTATAAGCATCAAAGAAGGAAAAGGCAAAAATAGAACCTGAAATAGAATCAAAATGATCTGTATATCGATTAAGCTAAGACCCAAAAAGCTAGTTGAATTTATTTTAAATATTTCTACTTTTAAAAACTTGTACCAATCTCAGCCTATATTAATGGTACCGTGACTGATAACGTCCTACAATTCAACGGAACCATTTTTTATGTCCGCACTTGCGGACACTAACACTAACGTGGGTCTGCCACTGGCACCCACCATGGACAAAGTTCACAGACCATCAATTTACACAACTGTATCAATTTACACACCAGTGCAATAAATTATAAAATAACAGTTTTGACTTGCTCTTAAAAGTTCCTTAACCACCACAATAAACTGACCAATAAAATCTACGTTCCTTGCTCCCTAGCAGCAATTCACGTGTTATGATTTAGTGTTGCCTGAGACCACCCTAACTCCATACGTTGTCAATTACTTTGTAGCAGACATGACATAGGGTCCATTTTCCACACTTCAGGGAGAAGTCGAATCCTGTAGTTTGGCCCTGCACTAACTCCACGAGCGATAAACAAAGTCGTACACAACCTAATCTGAATTGCACTCCCTCACGGTTGAACAGAATAGCATTCCTATGCTTCCAGATTGCCCACACCACAGCCATGCAGACTCCCTTCCATCCCATCTTTGCC
>CM023958.1:8713790-8750130 GCA_013407115.1 Glycine latifolia
ATAATTAACATCTCATCCAGGCATCATGAGTAAACTTACAAGATGAAAAAAATGTGCTCTTCAATTTCCAATTCAGACTTGTAGAATACACAATTGATGTCACTGATGACACTTTGAAGTATGTTCCTCTTAAGTAGATTATCTTTTGTCTGAATTCTATCATGACTCAATTTCCACACATAACCTTTTATTTTTCATTGGAAGGTACATTTAGTTTCCATAATTTCCCATAGAAGCTTTCAACATCCACATTAGCCGCATAATGTAAAAGATCATTCACAAATTTTTTTGATGTGCCCCTCCTCCATGACCATCCATCCTGCGAACTAAGTTTAGAGATAATGTGCTGAATATGATCCATCAACTTTTGTGTCAATGATAATTCCCATTAGAACCAACTTCTCCTCCAAACTTCTCCTTCCCAACCTCCCATCTAATCGAGTCATAAGCCTTCTCGAAGTCAGCTTTAAAAACAAAGCATTGCTTCTTCTTAGCTTTATCCTCATGAACAAACCTCATTGACTATATATCAACACCCTGTCCAAGATATTCCTCCCACCAATGAAAGTCGATTGCCTAGAATCCACCATCTTGCTTAGTCTCTTATCTAAATTTTTTGCAATTATTTTATATAAGCAACCAATGAGAGATATGGATCTATAATCTTCTAAACCTTGAGGATCATGCTTCTTTGGGATAAGAGTCAAAACAGATGCATTAAATCATCTAGGTAAGCTTCCATGACAATGAAATTCTTGCACCACTCGGATGCCATCACACTCCCACTTTGCATCTTTGATTTATAATTCCAAAAGAGATTCAACAAGAAATATGTCATCCTCCTCCTAAATAGATTTGAATGACACCCCCTCTGTAACACTTCGATTTAATCACACCAAAACGAGAGGGATCTAGAGAATGTGCAAATATAAGTTTGTACAACTGAGGATGAGATGGGTAGTCTATCACTTAAAAACTTCATAGTTAAACGTATTTATCTTGGAATATTTATGAGATAAGTGACTTTCTGGGAAGTTTTCCAACAAGCGTGTAAATGAGAACAAAACACACTGAAAAGTTTTGTGTTGCTTTGTGGAGTTTGTGGGGTCGGTTATTGATCCTGAAAACAGACAAAATAGATTTTTTAGGTCTCGAAAAGGATTACCTACAGAGGGTTCTAACTGGTGGAAGGTTCTAACCAATAAGAATGTTGAGTACAAATATTACCGCATGAAATGTTGTAATATGAGAGTCTCTTACAAATCGAAAATCAGGAATGTTACACCCTCCAATTCCACTTCCATTGTTCCTTCATGAATGAATCTTTCTTGAAAGAACTCTTTTATCTTCTTTTTGACTCTCAATGATTTTTTCACACCATACACCTTCCACCTCCAATCCTTCACAAGGGAGAGGCAACTTACAAAGAAAGAGCGAATTAGACCAAGTGATTTCCTTTATGTGTCATTACTCAATAATTTCTACTACGTTAAACTAAAGATCTCTCTACCATCAGATTTTTAATTTAATCGTAGCCTCATTAACTAATTATACTTATATCATGATGCATTGAGCTAAGTTTCTTTTATATTGGGTGAAAAGCCTATGTGTATAACATAGTAGTCTTTAGTGTATAATATAAAAATCTATGTATAGCACTTATGAATTTGTACTTGTTTTTGAGGATTATATAATGAATATCACATGGTGAGATTGTATTATATGGGAATCAATGCTATATAATGCAAAGCACAATATATTGGCTATTGAAAAGCTGTGGTGTATTTCCCCAACAAGCGAATTGATTAGGTAAACAGAAAACTGCAGTTTTACACGACAAAATATATTTTCTAATTTTCGTTTGAACTTTGAATCATGAGAATGTCTTCCTAATTAATCTAGCTCATGTGCTGATGATATGATAGTATGATACAATATCAATTCAAGCGTTAGTTCAGATTACTTTACTTTTAAAGAAAAAATAATAACATATTTAGAGATTTAAAAATAACTATATATTTCCGAAAAATTAATCTTTAACTTCACAAACACCCCTTAAGTTAATATATTTTAAATTCAAAAGAGAGTTTCGAATACATTATTAATAAAAGAAGAATTTGCGAACCAGCTCCTATTTTGAGGTAACTAAATGACGAAGTTTTAGTTATGATTTTTGCTGTATAGTTTGCTAGTCATAGTGTCATACGCTGAATTTTTTTTTTTAAATTCCTTCAAAACAAAGAATCTGAGTTTTGATGGAGATGAAAAGCAGACCAATAATATTAGTGTTACTCACTTACTCTTAATGATGATAGTAAATTCTTCAGTATGTGTTGATTTAGACTATTTGGATCCAGCACATTACTTATTATATCCATAAAAACAAGATGATTTATTTTGGACCTACATATTATTACCTTTAGATAAATTCAAGACCTTTTAATAATCTTTTTACTTTACTAGTTCACACAAACTAAAACGTAGCATATAAGAGTGTTTGTGGGCTGGTTTTGATCGATTTTGATCAAATTCAAGATTTAATCTAATTAAATTTGATCGATTTGGTTTGGTTTGATTTTCACAATTATTTTTTTGAAATTCAACTTAACTCAACCTATTCATGAACGGTTTGGTTTGGTTCGGGCCAACGTGTTACTCAATTAAGTTTGATTTTTTTTTCTTATAACTACTATTTTATATCATGATTTATGCAAATATCCAATACAATTAACATAATATTATCAAATGTCTGAAAGTAGTAAAATTAATTTATTTAATACCATCAAAATGATATTTTAAATAAACTAATACAAATTAAAACAAAATATTTTTCAACGAGATTTACTAAAATAGTTTGAATTACAACTATTTGCTACAAACGAATTTTCTTGCAATAAATTTTGCTGCAACCATATTTGTTACTATCATATATGTTAAAAAATAAACAAAATATAATCCATTAATATTATAAACATGACAGAAAAATAAATATAAAAAAAGATAAAACAAATAATAATATACCTAAAAGTAATATCTTAAGAAATTTCAATATTACTAGTTACAACACTTGCAAATCCAACACTTGAAGTTATAATATTAGTAGTATTTAAAACAAAACTAAACAAATATAAAAATTTGATCGATTTTGATCGAATCTATAAATATAAACTCGTTACTCAACCCGTACATGAACGATTTTGATCGGTTCGATTCGATTTTGATTCAAATACATAAATAACTTAATTCAAATTGTTCTGATTAGTTTGGATCAATTCAAATTCACGAATTACGTACTCATACCCATGAACACCCCTAGTAGAATATGATTACGGAGAGAGATAGTTGTTGCCCAAATAACATTTAATTGCATACATATAACACATGTGGAAATTTGTTATCAATTTTAGCTTGTTATTTTAATAGAGCTTGATGTTTTTCCAACATTTTATTTCACTTAAACATATATAGGTACGTGAGAAATTTTACTATGCAATTGTAATAATTTGCCATGATTATAAGAGCTTTTCTTTTGTATAGATGATTATAACATCATTTATTATTTAATGAAAATTAATACATATTATATAATAACTTGTTATGCTGCATCCTTTTTTAAAAAAAAAACAACAAATTATTAATTGAAATGCCCAAAAGCACTTATACAAAGCATAAATGATGCTAAACAAATTTTAAGTTAGCAATCGTGAACTTATAAACACAAAAGAAAACAAAAAACAAATCATGTTCTCCCATTACAAAGAAATGCAGATAAAGCGCAATGGGTCCTTTCTTTGTTTTTCTTCCATTGTTATTCCTTTTGGATTGGCAAGTGCTCAACAACTCAAATCAAGATGACCTAAAACCAGTTTGGTTAGGACACAGTTGCAATAGGAACGACAACTAGCTCCGTTGGACGGGAGATATGTGATTAAAGGAGTAAAGATAGATACAATGACAAAAAATGCAAACTTAAATAAAAACTAGATTGTTAGAGAGGAGTAGGAGATGTAAAAGATCGTTGGAGGAAGAGGTGAGGAGAGTTGGTGGTGGGGAAAAACGGAGATGGAAAAGAGGGGAATATTCTCCCTAGCAAGAGAGAGAGAAAAAACTAATCTTAAATGCGAAAAAGTTCTCCCAGGAAGGCAGAAGTCCTCCCATGGAAGGAAGAGAAGCCCCCTAATGGATTGTATTGTTCTTCTCGTCGTTGCTTTTTTCTCACTTCTGCTAGGGTTTGAAAAAGAATGTTGTGTCGTTTCTTATTGTGATAATGTAGCCTAACACATCTCATTTAAATGGATAATGTTTAGAGAAATATAGAATTAAGAATATGTTCTTGACCAGTATTAGGCCTAATAAAAGGTTCAATCTTTCAACCCAACTTATAAAAAATCATTTTGGTTTACACTCCCTTCACACTTGGACTTGACATATAAGTGATCAATTAAGTATGACCTAACCTTACATCACTTACCTAATTTACTCTCATACCACTATGTAACAACAAGGTTTCTCTTTCAAGCATGTTTTCTTCTCTATGCTTATATACTTCTTCATTAAAAATCATATACTTGAGTTTTAAAATTCTTGTAGGTAATAATAACCCCTCATTGCATCATTGCCTACGTGGAGCTCTTCTATTGAAACACAAAAGAAGATTCTCTACATTTTTTTTTAAAATTGCATGAAATCTCATCCGTTCTTTAATTTAATTTAAATATTTGATAATATTAGTGTATAAATATATGTGTGTGTGGAATTTACTAATATACACACAAAATTTATATTTTTTAGTATAAATGTATTAGCAAGTTATAACTAAAAATTATTTTAAAAATATATCAATTGTATAGCTAACATATTTATACTAAAAAAAACAAGTATGTATACATTAAAAGAATACTTGTACACACTTATTTTTTTAATATAAATGTCTTAAAATATACAAATTGTATAATTTACCAAGTACTAAAAATTAAATAAGTGTATATTAACAAATATTATATATAATATATAAAACATTCATTGATTGGTGAGATTTATGAAGTGGACACTCTTCAATTTTTCCAACTAGAGATGGATCGGTGCATCTCATTGAAGCACCCTATGATTGACACTTGGAAATTAGAAATCTCTCTCTAACCTGTGTTTGTGTGCATTCCAACTTTTATATTGCAATGAAAAAGTTAAACCACAAATATGAGAGGAAAAATGAATCATTTTTCTTCTACCATTTCATTCCAATTTGATGCCATGTTTTTTGATGAATTCCATAAAACATAACTTTCCTCCTTAATTCGCCTCTCAAATAGTGGAAATTTGATACCTCCCTCCTTTCTGCTTCCTTCAACTCCATTTTCATCAAAACAATCAACGACGTACTGAATCTCAACTCCCAAGACAAATCCCAAGACAACTTAGGTACAAATACAAATTAAAAAAATGTGATGCATGCATTACTTTCTTTTCTCTGTGAAGGCAGCTATATATATTTTTTGAAGTTGCTTTTTCTCTTTTCTATAAAACATTCGTAAACAATTACTACTCTAATGGAGGCGTTGAAGTATCTACTAATTAATGGTGACATACGCTGAGACTACTCACAACGTAAAAAATAGTAAATTAGGCATCGAATGAATAGTTGAATTGTTAATTGAACTTAAGTCTACAAACATAGGTGTAATAATGATGTCGAGTATTTAAACTCCACTCTAGATTACCTATCCCTATTTGTATTGAAGTATTAATTTGATCCATTGACATGATTGTTCCCTCGTTTGTTTCATAGGTCTTGGCGTGTGTATGAGCTAGATTGAAGTGAAGAAACATCGTTAGTGTTAACAAAAACATCAACACCTAGTAATATTTTTTTACTATTTTTTATAACGTACGTGTGTTTCTAATACTTTTCATGTAATTATAATCATACATATATGTGGCTATGTGCCATAACTCAAGTGATATAATCTCTAATCGCTATCCAAGATTGATCTTAATTTGATCGTTTAGGTTAAACAATCTTTTTAATTAATTTTATTTTAAAAAAAATTCCAAATTTCCTGTGATTAAACAAATATTTTTCCACTAAAAAATATATTTTTAAATTTAAATAAAATTAAGTTTATAAATAAAAATAAATTAAAGAGAATACTATATATTTAAAATGTATAAAAATACTATTTATTTATCTTATTAATAAGATATTTTTATTATCCTAAATAAGAATAAATTAAAGAGATGAGTTTTTTTAAAAAGAAAATTAAGGAGTATATTTGGAAATAATTTAATTTAAATCAAGACATGTAATATTTATTAATATAGTGTGTCAAAATTTAACAATTAAATTTAAATTAGGATTGATTAAAATTATAATAAACTTAAAACTAAGTTTGACTAAAATGAAAGATATCTTTAATTTGATATATATGTATCAAGATTTAAAATATAAAACCAAATTTAAGTTCAAATCAAATTTAAATAATACTAGAATTTTAGAGAAATAAATCATAAATAAAAGAATAAAATTGAATCCTCAATCATTTCTAAAAATATTTTGATTCAAGATCAGTGAGGACTATGATTTGTAATATATAGGGTGGATTATAGAAATTCTTTCTAAATTTAGCTTCTCTAAAATGTGAGATTGAAAACTTGACGATGGTTGGAATTCTATTAAGATCTTTATTTTTTTTACAAACATATTAATTTGACCTTATTTTGCAATGTGTAATCCCGTGTTTTAAGGAGTCCAATGCCATCTTTTACAATTAAAAAGTCATAAATTATAGTAAAAAGTATCGTAAGCAGATATCCTTTCTCTTATTTATTAGTAATCAATAAAAAAACCAACATAATGTAATAAATTCTTATTGACCCAAATACATACATCCGGTCTAATATAACAAGGAACAGACGTCGTGCCATTAGTGAATTGAATATTGTTAATTTTCATTAGAAATCGCGCTAGTTCATTAAATTAATCTAATTATTGGTAAAAACTAAAGAAAGTTGATTTTGACTGATTGAATAAAAAATCAATATAAAAAATGTGAATCAACATGGATCCTGATTATTTAAAGCAATTTATGCGATTGAATTATGTGCTGATCGATTTGCTGTGGCTTCAAAATTTGTCAAACCATGAATGGAGGAAAGGACCTAAACACAAGAACAATAGAAAGTTGTGCAAGGCATAGCCGCATAAGTCAATTTGCAGGGTTAATTATAATTTAGCATAAATACGTTTCTAGTCTTGATGATCGAGTAAGTATTGATTTTGTTCAACAAAAATAATGATTTAATTCTGTAAAACATTTTTTATCCTTCTAAAATCTCAAAAATAACTATCTTTTCTATAATGTTTATTTTAATATAGATAAATAACGTCAATTTTAAGAATTTAGAATTTTTTTTTAAGGATATCACCTATTGACATGATTTTGCAAACACGAGTAGATCTTACCTGGGTTCGTTAAACTTATAAAGAGTTAGACTATTTTTTTAAAAAACTAAATGTTAGAAAGTTAAAAATTATTTTTTACTCGTAAGTGTTTGATATAATTATTTGTTAAAATAGTTGAAAATGTAAAATTACATAAATTAGCATATTTATGTAATATTTTTATACAAATTTTAATTTTTTTTCTAAAAATATATTTTTTTAGTATTTATAATTTTGGTATTAAATTAATTTTAAACACATGTAGCTTTTTATTTATAAAATATCCAAAAAAAAATTTAAACTTATTATAAATTACTATCAATATCATATATAATAAAAAAAAAATTAAAAATGAGAAAGCCCTATCATATGTAAAAAATGATAAAATAATAAAATTTTACCTTAAATATAAAAGATTTAATAATAAATGTTCAAAGACAAAAGAAAAATATTAAAAATTAAAAGTTAGAAACTAACATTTTAAAAAATATTATTTAAAATAGCGTATAAAAAATATTAGAATTGGTTACTAAAAATCTCATTACCAAATAATCAAATAAAATTTTTAACTAATAAAAAAATTATAAATTAACTGAAATATCTTTGTGGGATAAATTCTTAATGAATATCACATGATATATTGAAGACCAAAAAGATATTTATATTTTAGAAGAATGAGATGAATCAAAATTAAAATTCTCTGAAGACTAAAAACATATTTATGTATGTAATTTATTCATTTATTCAACAGTAGTCGTTTGCATGCAGTAATTAAGTTGCTTTGGTGACTATAAAAATCAAAATCCGGCGCCAATCTTGGGCTTTCCTTGTTGCATTTGCATGTGAGGCCCATACTCTAAGCTTTCAACTTTTTCTGTGTTTTTCTTTTATTATACTTTGTTTTTTCCTTCTGAATTGTGCACAATAATTGCTGCTTTTGCCACTGACTTGTAATCTATATGGCAGCAAAGGAGGCTATATAGAATATACAAGCAGACATAATTGTTAATAGTCTTCTCCTCCTTTGTCTATATATATTTACTCTCTTGTCTCTCATTTTAGCTATCAGAGAGTCACAGAATCGCCACCACCATATAATAGATATTTACACAAACTCAGCTTCACTCTCTTCCTTCATTTAGTTTATATATAGTTCATTTCCTCTTCTAAAACAACAAATAGTTCATATAGTCCATTTGACTTCACTAAGGTTATTTCTTAGCTTGCTTCCATGGGAGACAATGTTGTAGTGTCCAATATGGAGCTAGAGAGGTTGCTTAGCATGAAAGGAGGCAAAGGAGAGGGAAGCTATGCCAACAATTCCCAAGCACAGGTACCCTCTACATCCCTTTTTCTCTTTCCATTTACAAACAAAATGAAGCTTAAGCCTCCAAATTTAAGAGAAAAAAATCTTTTAGATACCTTGAAAGTAAGATTCTAATATATACATACACGCACACTTACAAACGTACATATATATGAAATATATTAAGTGAGAATTATTCTTACAAAAATATTAAATATTAAACATACAATTATACATAAATAGTCATGATTAATTTTAGTCAATTTTAAATTTTAATCTTGACTATTTCTGTATAGTTTATTCTATAATCAACATTAGAAAATTTCATGACAACACACTAGTGACTTAATATTATAGTCTCTAGCTAATCATACATGTCTTCCTAAAAAAAAATTAATCATACACGTCAATACGTGTATATAGAATGATCAGATGTTGTGCAAACATTAATTTTGGTATGCGATATGTGCAGGCCATACATGCCAAGTCCATGCATCACCTTCTCAAAGAAGCCCTAGATGGAGTTCAACTTCAAGCCCCTAACATGCCATTTGTGGTTGTGGACTTAGGGTGTTCATGCGGCAGCAACACCATCAATGTGGTGGATTTGATCATCAAGCACATGATCAAACGCTATGAGGCCTTGGGATTAGACCCACCTGAGTTTTCAGCTTTCTTCTCTGACCTTCCTAGCAATGACTTCAACACCCTCTTTCAGCTCCTTCCTCCCTTGGCCAACTATGGAGTAAGTATGGAAGAGTGCCTTGCTGCCAATAACCACCGCTCCTACTTTGCCGCCGGAGTACCAGGTTCCTTCTACCGGAGACTTTTTCCAGCAAGGTTCATTGATGTTTTCCACTCAGCCTTTTCCTTGCATTGGTTATCTCAGGTAATTAACTCTCGTTAATTAAAAGTTGTAGCACTTTTTATAATACTTTGACTACTCTTTAAGTACCGAGTTTAATTTATATATTATAAAACATCTTTATAATTATGATTAAATTTTACTGGATGTTTATGTAAATATTTTTATAAGTCTTTCTCTTCATTTTTTTAGTCACATTATTCATTTTCTTTCAAATTCTTTTCTCATTATTTATTTCTTTTCTAATTGTAGAAATTAAAGATCGAATTATAGAAGAAGTAAAAAGTTAATTGGTCTCTCTCTTTGTCTTTTTCTTCTCTTGATATATTTCATTTTAAAGTTCATTATATTCATGGGAAAAAGTAATTATCTCAAACTCCTGTTTTGTTTTTGTTATGTTTGTTTTAAAAGGAAAAGGTAGCATATCATTTTCATTTTTAATTCTAATATCTTTCATTAAATTAATCATTTTGTTTTGGAACTTTTTATTCCTCCAGAACCTAGCTAGTTAAATTCCACAAAATTAATACTAGTAGATTTCAAATCATGCAGTTACTTTTCTTTCTTTTACAAAGCTTTTGATTAGAATTCAAACTTAAAGGTACCATAAATTTCTTGAAAAAACTTTTAGTAGTGAATAACGATTACGTTAGTTAGCTAAACAACTTTTAACCATTTTCTCCCTTTGATGACTTTCAAGGTCTCATTCACACCCCAACTCCACCCAGCAAAGAATCTGTGAAGTTTCTATGTAGTAATTTCCACACAAAATAAAAATAAATAAAAAATATTTGCCACTTCCCGAGGACAACGTAATAAAACCGTTACATGGGTAATGCATTAATCTGAAGGCCAAAGTTCTAACTTATGGTCAAAAGTTGAAGCAACAAAACCATGGTCTTTAAAGCCATTATTATCAGGATCAGAGTGACGTATTTGGGCTATTTTTTAATGCATGGATGGTAATTAACCACATAATCCTATTCAACTCCATGCATTTTCATTTTTAAATGATCTATAGCATCTGGGGCCGGGTGGATTTGGTCAAAATTCCAAAAGAGAATTTTTTTTTCAGTACCTAAAGTTTATTTTTTTAATTTGAAATCAAGTTAAAATCCAGGATCAATTTCCTAACACAGAACAAACATGTGAATATTTACTTAAAATCACGTTAAATAATATTTCAACATGATTCCAGATCAACGTGAATTCAAACAAGAACTAATTTTTTATTTATTTTGTATTGGACTGATCAGGTGCCAGAATCTGTTTTGGACAAAAGGTCATCAAGTGCATACAACAAGGGCAGGGTGTTTATCCATGGTGCTAGTGAGATCACTGCAAATGCTTACAAAAAACAATTCCAAACAGACTTAGCAAGCTTCTTGAGTTCAAGGGCAGTGGAACTGAAGAGAGGGGGGTCCATGTTCTTGGTTTGCTTAGGCAGAACTTCTGTGGACCCCACAGACCAGGGTGGGGCTGGCCTCCTCTTTGGGACCCACTTTCAGGATGCTTGGGATGATCTTGTCCAAGAGGTAATATTATCATAATATTCATTCACAAACATGCTTGTGTGTCAAAACAGTGCACATCTCAACCCACATAGTCTACACATTTTGTCATATTGGCAGACCAAAAAGGACTTTTAGAGACATTAGTGAGATGAAAAGTAAAAAACATAAACAATCAATTGTTGTAGGCGTCTCAATAATATATACTAATAGCTTATTATTGTCAATTTTCACTTCCCTTGCCATGATTCAAACAAGTTGATCTCAGCCGTTTGATTTCCACCCCCCAAGTTGATCAACCTAGCCATCCTTGCATTCATCATCATGTCGGCAGAAATAATAATTAGCTGCTGGCTAGCATAATATTTAGCCAACAATTAGGTTTTGGATGTTCAGAACACACAAAATCATCATCGTATCTTAAAGCAAGACAACAAGGATATGTTTCCATTCATCTGATTTATTTTTATCTAATGATTTAATTTGTATATACATTGAACAGAACTTAAGACCAAAGTCATGTACATTATCCTCTACCATAATTTGTTGGCCATCCAATACGGTTATTAGGATAGTACAGCATATAATTAGACCTTCCTACCTAGTAGGACTCAAGATTATTTTGAAGCTCATTAATAATCATAAACTTAAAAGGGTTGGTTTCTAAGTCACTTCTGTGGGGCAAACTTCTTTTATTAAAAACAAAAACTTCAATGTAAATACTACTAACCATTGTCATTTAAGTGTATGTTAGGATTTAAAATAAAAAAGTATAATATATTGAATGTTGTATTTTATATTAAATGCTTTTCAACTTTTTTCATTCCTCAATAAGTGGACACTCTTAGCTAAACCAATAACTTTGATTGAGAGGTATGAGGTCATTAGTTTTCTGTTTGTCAATTTGGGTTTAGAATGGTCAATTCAATTGTCTCCTTTAAGCATTTTTCAACCAATTAAAGCATATAGTATATTGTTTATTTTATTTATTGATATGTCTAAGGTACATGTACTAAATCATATTCTTAATCACAGGGATTAATTAGCAGTGAGGAAAGAGACAGTTTCAACATTCCAGTGTATGCACCAAGCCTGCAAGACTTCAAGGAGGTGGTTGAAGCTGATGGTTCATTTTCCATAAACAAGCTTGAGGTTTTCAAAGGTGGAAGTCCTCTTGTGGTTAACCAGCCAGATGATGATAGTGAAGTAGGGAGGGCCCTTGCCAACAGCTGCAGGAGTGTGTCTGGTGTCCTTGTTGATGCTCACATTGGTGACAAGCTTAGTGAAGAACTGTTTCTGAGAGTGGAACGTAGAGCCACAAGCCATGGCAAAGAGTTATTAGAGCAACTACAGTTCTTTCACATAGTTGCATCCCTTTCTTTTGCTCTATGATAATAATGAGACAAACATAACAAGAGGACAAAGAAAGGGTCTTATCTAGTTCTCTTATTATCCCTCTCTTTCTTTTTGTGTGTTGTTTTTTGTACTTTTTATTGCATAGAGTCAAAACAAACATGAGAGAGACAGAAAAGAGGGTTCAGCACTTGCTTCCTCTATTTTTCTCCCTCTTATGGGTGTTTTTTTGTGTGTTCTTGCTGACAGGAGCTACTTTCTACACATGATGTGTTTTCTGACTTGTGTCCCCTTGTATCAGAACTATGAAAATAGCTTATCATAGTGTGGATGTACATGTCCATATTTTGTGAAAGTAGCATGAATGAAACGGTGTGCCTTCTGTGCCTAACAAACTGGAGTGTTGAATATGCCATTTGACGAATGATGAGTCACCTCTTCCTTTCTTCCTTGTGCTGTGCTTATTAATTAACACTATGTCTAATGTCTATTATATTGGAGGCATATCAAATCATATGAGATTGCAAGAAGTGAGAAAAGTTAATCTTATCATGTGTAAGACTGAATGGTATTGGTCAAAATCATCTCTTCTCAATTTTTCATATATATGTGTATAGAAAAAGTATATCAGATAAGAGCTTAAGAGGAGCTAATGTTTACCATATAACAAAAGTGAAGTTAAGATTAGATTTAAGTAAAACAATTTTAATTATTCATGAAAGATTGCATTTATAACATTAACTCCTGTCACACTTGCTAGATATGCTCCACATATACACACAAACACACATCCAAACTAATAAGTGGATAAATATTGATTAGTTAAGTGATGTTATAATTGAAATGTGGAAAAATGGTTTTCTTTTCAAAGTCTTTGAAGTTTTCTGTTTCCACATCTCTTAGGTAGCTAGCTGTCTCTACCATAAAAAATTCATAATGGCCATCAAATGTTCGAAACGCTGTCTTGTGTGTGTCGGCTGGAACCACACGAATTTGATGATATCAACCATGTTTTGTACAATTTTGAGAAGAACAAAACCTTCAATACATATAGCTGGTAGAAAAATCAAATGATAACCTTAGTAAAAGAAGAGGTGAACACAGAACAGCATGACCAGCAATACTCTTGAAACAAACAAAAAATATCAGGAAAGAACAAATTAGGAAAAGGAAAACAATTTAAGCATCAGCTGACTCTTCATTCCCTCCACTCATCTGATAGTGAAGGTCCCTTTAAAAAAATCCCACAATGGAGAAAGGTTATCATGTCCATTAAATGAGGGACAAGAAAAGATATCTATCCAAGGGCACCACACTCCACCAAAAGAGCACAACTTTAAGGCACCTTACACTCCTCTCTAAACCTCCAAATTAAGTTGATAGAATGAAGTTAATTTGGATCTTGGTCTACTAAATTCATAATTCATGTTGAACAGAAGAAAGAAACTACTTTGCCACAAATCACACTTTAAAATCCTCCACTGGTGTATACAAAATGATAGAATTTGACTCTTCTGTCCATTACTATTAGTCTACAAAGTTTACTAAATTCTTCTCCTTGCTTCCTTGATATCTAATATTTGTCAATACACCGAAGCCCATTTCATCTACATCAATCATCAACCTTTTCAACTTTCAAAGGTTTATTCCAAAGAGAAACTTTAGTCCCCAGAAAGAGGAATAATTTTAAGGAAATAAAGGAGATTTGGTGGAGCAGGAAAAACACTCAAGTGAACTCAACACATGTACAAGAGTATTTATAGACACACAAGTGACTGATCTAATGTCTTGTAACTTCACTCACAGTATTGAATGCATATTTTAAGCACATATGAGACGCATGCACAAGAGATGCTTTGAAATTATAACTTCTTGAAACTACAAGTTCTTATTTCATGTTTTCAACTTAATAACATTCACCAATATCACCATTCCAAAGATAACTTGTGTTCCCCAGAGTCAGAAAAACAGTTACTTTCTGTAGATACTGAGGGTGATCATTGTCAAAGCAATGCTTAAATGTCAAAACCATAATAATATCCTTTTACACGTTCGTTGATCTTAATAACCACGCCTCTAATATGCAAATAAGCAAATGGGATGCAATTTTCTCACCCTTAATTTGCATGCATATATATTAAGGGTATTATATATGGTTCTTTCATGTTTATATGGACTTTGATCACATGTCTTAGTATTATATGAAAGATGAATCCCCTATGCTTAATTGCAATACTATATACACCAAGACAAGTTTCAGGCTTTTGGCGATTTTATCTTGCGTTGAAAACAAAGGCTTCATGTTTCACTATAACTGCAATTAACATTATTGCACAGATCTATTTGATTTGGTTGCATCTATGTATCAATTCCATATGGAAGGTAAAACTGAACATCAGAAAAACCAAGTATGCGAAAATGGTACTAAATTTAGTAAATTATAAAATTGATCATGAATATTAGAATTAGTTCAATAGTGGAATCCACATGTACGTTATTAGGCAAATCTCACCAGATATATAAAACTACCCATATGAATTTGGAACTTTCCCTTCAAAGACTTATTTTATTACCAGCATAAAGCACAGTGCATTAGTATATTAGTTGACCTAGGCAAGGTGAAAAATAGGATGTCACACGGTCTCAGGTGCTTTAAATTTGAACAGATTGAACATAAAGGGTCTGCTCTTCAATATTTCAAAAACAAACATTTAATCAATGGCACAGTATTTTTTTTTATAGAAATCCAAAATAGATAACTCTTCGTGGTCCACGTACTGTGGAGATTCCTTAGCTTTTCAGCCTGATATAAAGCTTTTTTGTCTTCCGTGCTTTTCATGGACTTTTGTAGTTATATCTGTGGGCTAAATGCTAGAATGAAGAGCCAGGATTCACTAGTCTTGTGGTCCTCTGGATTAATTAAAAATAATAGAACTCAAATGTTCTAGCTAGCATGTGAAGTTCAGGTAAACTAAAGCTTTAAGCACCTACAAGAGCAATCTCGATTGTGCAATATTATAATCGATCATGACAATCAATCATTAACCCCTGGACAAAATCATCAAATCTAACCACAAAATTGTCCATTGTTCTCTGTTTGCTCTAATCTCTATGCTTATTCACCACTCATGTTTTCCTTCTTGTGTTTCTCTTTTCATTTTAGAGGAGAAAACAAATATAAGGTTTAAACCAAAAACTTTATTAATGAAATAATGTTATTAACACACTTTCTTTATATCATTTTTACACTATTGTTTTTAAAGATAATAGCACACACACATATATTCCTACACATTATCTTTTTTATCTGTATTTTCTTGATAAAATACTATGTTGGTATGAGTGTATTAAAGGGAATTTGTTATGGAATAAAAAAAAGAATAATTAGATCTTAAAAACCTTTAGTTTTTTTATGTAGTGCTTTGCATTCTTTAAACGTCAACAAATGACTTAAGTACACTAATAATTATCTCTCATACTAAAAAATTGTAAAGAAATGATTGAAAATATCAACGTGCAAATAATTATGAAGTTGATAAGAACGGTAAAGGGTGAGAAAGACAATAAAGAGGTGATAGGAATGTAGCAACTCACTTGTCTCACAAAAAGGGTGAGCTAGCTTTAAACAAAAGGGCTTTACCATCAGAAGGGCAAAATGACCCGCATGCAACGTAACTATGCATCCTGGACCATATAAAGAGGGTGATTATATTATGGTTCCCCAGTGGAAGGTGTAGTAGCAGCTTTGTTCAAGGAAATAAAAAAAAGGGTCCCCTCACCAGAACTGTCAAGGGAAAAGAAGTCATATATGAAGAAGCATACATATTATCAGAAATGTAGCTAGTTGGGAAGATTTTGCATACATGATTTTGGATGGATGATCAATGAGATGAGTGAGCCCCTGATGAGGTTTCATTTGTATCAGAATTTTGGAGGGTAGTTGATTCTTGCCCACTCTTTCAAGAGCCAAAACATGCAGCCAGTGTCACATTGTCCAAACGCAGCTACAACATGAGTTCTTGCATTATCCGACATCTTTATGGAAAGTACAACCGCAGACATAGCAGAATCATAACAAGTTGCCAAAATATGAACACTAAAATCCAAAGGAAATTACTACTTCATTTTGTCAAAATATCTACTTTGTTGACAAAAGAAGTAAGACAGCGGCTTACAATGTGGTTGTGTAGTATTAAAAAAATTGGCTCTCCTTTGGAATAAAAGTTGTAAGAGTTTAACTTAAATAAAGTGTAAATGATTTTTATTTTATCACATTATGTTATTCATTAATATGACAGGTTAATGAGGTAAATTCCTTAATTCCTATTGGATGGCTCAGTAGAAATATAATACACATTCACAATGAATATAAATTAACCCAAATAAAAATAGGTTTAACACAAACTTTTGATGTAAATATCAAAATTCCATTCAAATTATGACATTCAAATTATGTTCTACTGAATTTCTTCACACTTTTTACATGCTAAATTAATAATTATGTACAAAAAAAATGGAAAGGTTGAAACTCCATAAAAAAAACTCAATAGGTTTAGATAAAATTTTATTGACTGAATGATGGATTAGTCAGCAAATCAAGTGATTTCTCAAGAAGTAGTCTAGTAGTTGTGATAGGGAGCCTACCTCAACAAGGCCCAAGAGAATCGCAAGCAAGCCCACCAAATGCTATAGTGATTGTGTTTGAATACTATTTTGTCTATTTGCATTTGTTGTCTTTTCCATGAAGTTCTAGATGGATACCAATTGTATGACCTAGATCTTCTGACCTTGGCATTTTCCTTTTATAGGGCAGCATGTATCAAAGTATTGATTATGAATGAAAATATCTAAACTTTTCCTTACTAGGAGTAGCCCTAGATTAACTATTAGTTCTTTTGGTAGACCTGCGATTGTAACATTTTGGTGCTTTCATTGAGCTGCCATTTTTTCCATGGCACCTGTGACACCCTGAAATTTCGAGTTGCTAAGTGGATGCTTGATGTATGTTATGTTGCTTGATTATTTGGTTTATTTTGGGTAATTGTTGTTTGTTGTGTTTCTGTCTTGGTATGCGTGTTTGGTGATTGATATGTTAAGTCAACTCTGTTGGTCTCTGGTTGCTGCCCGTGCACGCATAATGGACATGTCCTGTCAGCGAGGTATATAGGCAGTGGAGTGGTGTTGCAGAAGCTTATTTCTTCCCTTCTTTTCTTCTTCTTTGCGCTTTTCTCTCTTCTCTCTAAGCTTACCCACATCCAGAAACCTTTCTCTCTCAACCCTTCTGTGTCACCTTCAACCCCGAGGACCACCGTAGCTGCCACGAAAACCCCCCTACATCAAGAGAAACCTCATGACCGGAGCAGAAGTCTTAGACAACCCTTCGTGAAGAACGGAGCCCTGCTCTTGCTTTCACGCTTCAGAAGTCAGTATTTTAGCACCGCTAGACTCTACGAAGAACTCTTGGTTAGGTAAGGGAAGTTTATCATGTTTAATAACAGCTTTAGATACCATAAATGGGGATCGGGGAGTCTGACTATGAAGATGACTGCATGTCCCTGTTGTGTATTGTTCTCTTAGTAAAACTGCCTTTTAACGAATGAGATGTGGTGTGTGGATGTTTGATGGTGTCCTTGTGTGTTGATATTTGATGATGTTCTAGTATGAAGAGTTTAATGGTGTTTTGTGAGGGAGTTGTCATTGTAAGAACTCCTCGTGCATGCGTGTGAGGTTGACACTCTGATGCTGAAAACTCCCAAGACACTTTTTAGTAGTGTTTGTGGAGGTGCCGGATACCGGGTTGGGTATGCCGAGCTGAACTCTTTACGTAGCATGTATACGTACATGTGGAACATGACTCTTAGTAGTCCTTGTTGGTAGATGTCAATATCTTGGGTTCCTTACTCGGGGTTGTTCCCTTAGAGCTGTTAAGCTCACTCTCTTTTCTTTAGATATATCGGTTTCCTTATCCGGGGTTGGTTATTCTCCCTTTTGAGCTGCTGAGCTCAAGTTCTTTCTAAAAGAATCATCGAGTTCCTTACCCGGATGAGTTCGTGCTTTCTCGGGAAAGAGCCATTGAGTTTCCTAACTCAAATGAGCTCGTGTCTTTTTGGGAAAAGAGCCATCGAGTTCCCTAACTCGAATGAGCTCAAGTCTTTTTGGGAAAAGAGCCATTGGATTCCTTACACGGATGAGCTCATGCTTTCTCGGGAAAAGAGCCATCGAGTTCCCTAACTCGAATGAGCTAGTGTCTTTTGGGAAAAGAGCCATCGAGTTCCCTAACTCGGATGAGCTCGTGCTTTCTTGGTATAAGAGCCATCGGGTTTCCCTAACTCGGATGAGCTCGTATCTTCTCGATAAAAGAGCCATCGAGTTCCCCTACTCGGTTGAGTTCGTGTTCTTTTCTTTCGAACGATAGGGTTCCTTTCCCGGGTTCGTTCTCTCGAGTTGTTGAACTTGCTTTCGTTTCTTTAGGGATACCAGGTTCCCTTCCCGTGCCTATTCTTTCTTTAAATCGGTTATGCTCGTTCCTTCCTTTGGAGCTGTCGGGCTTGTGCTGTCTGTTTTTAATCGATTACAAATGCTTATGTAATCGATTGCATAGTGCTGGGTCCGTCCTTGGTGTTTTGTAAGTCCAAGGTCCGATCTTATCCACCCTCGTCTGATCTTGTCCACCCTTGTTCGGGTTTTTATCTCCCAATCATAGTGATTATGTCTAAGTGTCAACCAGGACACCTAATACCTCACACCGGCTTTCTAGTCTACGTTGTGTGCAACGTGTGTAATGAACCTATATGGTATTGTTGAAACCTTGGAAGGTTGAGTTGTGAGATGATGATGTGCATTGATGCCATGGGGGGTGTATGGCATTATCCTACCCAGGAAGAGTTCATTCCTGGCGGGTCACACATTGATGGTGCCCATGGTTATCAAATGCGGGTGGATATACATAGATACCCACGGGGGTGTATGGCATTATCCTACCCAGGAAGAGTTCGTTCCTGGCGGGTCATACATTGATGGTGTCCATGTGACATATTACATTTTGCACGATGGAAATAGGATGATTGGTTGTAGGGTACCGAGATACTGGGGGGCCACATCTGTTAGGTACTCCTTCTGACACCCGGGGCTGACCACCACTGAGGGGGAGCGACCTGTGCACGACAAAGTGACCCTGACAAGCTATTGCATCATCATGACCACTGAGATGGACTATTTCCGTGATGGTACCACATTGCACGCTGAGTGAATGGCAGGAGCATGCATCATGCTAGGCATTATAAGTTGACCTGTGGAATGCCTATGGATTGATTATCCATGTTGACTGTGTGATCAAATGCTGGGATGATATGTGATATTGTGATATTTGAATTGTCTTCCTTAACTGATGTTATCTGTTAATTGTTATTTTACATGATGAACTCACCTTTCCTTTGTTGTACCGTGTGGTTTGGTACCTATGATGATCGCGAACCGCGTTCGTGTGAGTAGATAGACAGTAGTAGGTGCTTTGGAAGATGACCATCTTTTTGGTTGGAGTCGCCGAGTGGTCGGGATGTCGATGGATTAGATCCCGGGCAGGAGTTGTGTTTTGTTAGTTACACCCACTTGTTTTGATGGTTACACCCCTATCGTTTAATTTCTTGTTTCCTTTGTAAAACAATACATTTTAGACATGGATTGATTGTACCCAAAAACTAAACCATGTTTTGTATGTATATGTAGTTGAAATGCCTCACGTAAACCTTATTCACGTATTTGTTTTATGATGATGATTATCGTGTGCTCGCGTAGAAAAAAAATATATATACTACCGTTTTCATAAGTAAACTAAAGGGGTGTTTTTTTATTTAAAACACGTTAATGGCATGGTTAAGAGTTAGTGATACAATAGCGACGAGGCGGGTCGTTACAGCACCCACCAAGCCGACAAACAAAGACCTGGAAGATGTCTTCCAACCCATCCTTGAGCATATTTCCAAATTACAAACCCAAATAGACACTAACCGTGACTTACAAGACTTACGCAATAAGACCCTTACCAAGACCATGGTTGAATCTTGCCCACGCTTTCCCTTTACCAATATTCCTATCACCTCTCTTATCCCACCCAATCCCATCCCTTCTTACCCTCCCCCCCGCCCTTTTTCCCTAACAGAGGAACTCGTGTTTTCCCTTTTGCACTACCATTTTTACCCAACATCACTTCAGCCCCCTTTTTCACCAATGCCACCACTATGATGTTTGTTGCCATTTCCTCACCCCATACATTTCCCTATCTTACCTCACCTGTATACATTTTGTTTCCCCAATCTTGGCCCACCCTGAAAATCCAACTTGCAACTTTTGATGGCTCAAAGACTTTGGCCTAGCTTTTCCAAGCTGACTAGTACTTCACCTATTATTAAATTCCTTGGGAAAATCATCTCCCTATGGTGGCCTTTTTCATGCACAATGATGCACTAGGTTGGTTTAAGTGGATCTACAACAACAATCAACTCACTACTAGTTTTCTTTTGTTAGAGCTTTGGAACTCTATTTTTGCCCATCCACATTTGAGAACCACCAAGTTGATTTTTTTAAACTTAGACAAACATGTTCAGTTTCTGATTACTAGACTTTGTTTGAAAAACTTTGTAATTGCATAGTTGGTCTTGCCCTCAATATCATCATGAATTGTTTCAGCTATTTTCCAACCCCAATCTGTGTCCCAGGCTTTGGGCATGGCCAAGTTAATTGAATCTAAACTAAAAGCCTCTCATCCTCATTTTTCACGTAACCCTTACACAGGTCCTAGCCATCCTCAACCATCCCCTCAACTTTTGCCCCCTCCAAAAGGTCCACAACCCCTCGGTCTCCCCGACCCATCTCAAACACCTCATTTCCCCATATGTCGGGTAACCCCAGCCAATACAATGAGAGACGCGCCATAGATCTCTACTATCATTGTGATTAGCATTTTCACCCAAGTCATAAATGTACACAACCCAAGTTTATGCTCTTACTATGTGATGAGAACCTCCCACTGGCCTTGACCCTCGAGAATATGTCGAATTCTAATATTTCTTCGGATCTTATCCTTGACCTAGCCACACCACTTGAAAGTTTTCACCCTCTTTTATCCACCCAATCGATGACCGATACCTTATCCCCCCAAGCTCCACAATTCCAAGGCCAACTCAATGGCTTACCCATTTCTATTCTCATTGACACAAGAAGCTCCCATAACATTATTTAGACCAAAGTGGCCACTCATTTACATCTACCTATAGTGCCTCATCCTCCTTTTGGCGACATGGTGGGTAATGGTGACACAATTCAATGTTCAGGTTTTTGTTCCTTTGTACATTTCAGTGTTTCTCCATACAGTTTCAATGCCTCATTATATCTTTTACCTATTGAAGGTGTTGACATGGTACTAGGCTTGCAGGGATTACGTATTTTTGGGCCCATTACAGGCAGACTTTTCCATTCCCTCCATTTCATTCATTTATCAGGGTCAATCTGTCACTTTGGTTGCACCTACAACCCCAATGACCAGCTCTTCCCACCTCCACCACTCCCCAACCACCAACTACTCACATACCCTCCTTTCTTACAAACATTCTAAATCAATTCTCCCATTTTTTTCCACCCCTCATGGTTTACCACCTAACTGTCCCCATCACCACCACATTCCCCTTTTACCACATGCTAAACCAATGAATCTTAAACCATACTGTTACCCACATGCCCATAAAGAGACCATGAGTGCCTTACTACAAGACATGCTTAAAGAAGGAATCATCACACCTAGCATTAGTCCTTTAACATCCCTAGTATTTTAGTGGAAAAAAAAAGGTAGGTAATGGAAATTTTGTGTGGATTATAGGGATTTGAATGCCATCACCATTAAGGATCGATTTCCTATTCCCATGGTCGATGAATTACTAGATGAATTGGTAGTTGCAACGATGTTCTCCAAAATTGATATATTTTTTGGATATCATCAAATTCGTGTAGTTCCAATCGACACACACAAGACAACATTTTGAACGTTTGATAGCCATTATGATTTTTTGGTGTTTGTCCAATGCCTCATTGACCTTTTAGGTAGCTATGAATGACCTCTTTTGTCCTTTCCTCAGGTGTTTTGTAATTGTATTGTATGATGATATTTTGGTTTTTAGCCTCAACCAAGAATCCCATAAGTCTCATTTACAATCTGTCCTACAATTGTTTTTGGCCCATCAGTTTTATGCTAAATTGTTTAAATGTATCTTTGGTACCTCTGCAATCCAATATTTGGGTCATATCATATCCAAAGGCATTGTAGCCCCTGACCTTGATAAAATTAAGTATATTTTTGGAGTGGCCTTGCCCATCTTCCTTCACTACCTTGCGTGGGTTTTTAGGCTTAATTGGGTTTTACGGTAAGTTTATTCGTAATTAAGCCACTCTTGCCTCTCCTCTCATGGATATTTTAAAATTATCTCTGTTTACATGGTCGAATCAAACTAAACAGGGTTTTCAGGCCTTACAAGCAAAATTAACAAAGAATCTTGTTCTGGTGTTGCTTGATTTCTCTATGCCCTAACCTTTGTTCTGGAAACAGATACTTCAGCTATTGCTATAGGCACAGTGTTATCCCAACAGGACCACCCCATTGCATAATTCAGCAAGAAACTTTCTCTGTGATACAGACCACAACTCGCCTAGCCACTTCATTCTATTGTCCAACTCTTCACAAAAACACTCGAACCTTCATACTTTCCTACATGGTTTACCAACAAAATAAACCAGTTAATCAAAAACAAAAGGGACTCCTTCAACCCCTTTTTATCTTAGCCAAAATCTGGACTTACCTAACAATGGATTTCATAACTCACCTGCCATCCTCTTTTGGCCACACAGTGATTTAGGTCATTTGTGACCGTCTCACGAAATCCTTTCACTTCATAGCACTACCCACACACTACACCACACACACACATGCTCACCATTTTTTTTGTAGATATTTGCATGTTACATGGAGTACCCCCAGTCCATAGTGTCTGATCGCAACCCTCTGTTCTTAAGCCAATTTCAGAAACAATTTTTCCTATTCTAAGGAACGAAGCTCAACTTCAGCATGGCTAACCACCCATAGACTGAAGGTCAATTCGAGGTGGTCAACCGCAACCTTGAGGTATATCTCCATTGTTATGCAGTAACAATCCCCACTCTTGGTATTGCTACCTCCACCTCGCTAAGTTTTGGTACAATTCCTCATATCACACTGCCATCCGAATGACCCTTTTTCGCGGTCTCTATGGCCGGAATCCACCATCAATACCAGACTATGTTTCGGGTTCCTCTCCACTACCAAACTTGGATATCTCATTACATAAAAGACAAAACATTCTCAGTGAACTAAAGCACAATCTCGAAGCTACCCGCAAAAATATGGAAACTCAAGCAAATAAATCTCACATGGATTATACCTTTAACATTGACGAGTGGGTTTTATTATGTTTGTGGCCTAATCGCCAACGCTCTGTGAAAGCCCATTCTTCCCAAAAGTTGGTGAAATGATTCTTTAGGCCCTTCCAAATCACCAAACGCATCGACAAGGTTGTCTATGAGCTCGAACTACCTGCGGGCTCTCGCGTCCATCACATTTTCCACATTTCTCTCCTTCGTCCCTACCATGGTCTGATTTCACCATCCTATATTACATAACCACCCCCACAAATGAGAGACTCTATTTCTTCTTCCACCCTTGAAAGCCATTATGCTGCCCCATCACCATTACTTTTTTTACCACCGGCTATATCACCATCTGCTCAGTTACCCCATTCCACTTCCCAGTCCACACATATAACCACATCTCCTTCGCTGTTGTCTTTGCCCCCTACTACCCTTCTTGAGCCAACCACATGACCTCCACTAATTCCCATTTCCCCAACAACTTTAACGCCACCCCTTACTTCCACCTATCCCACCTCTGACCAATGCGATGAGGGCCCCATTTCCTCAAACCTTGAAGAAAAGGTTTCTCTGGCTCCTAGAGCCATTGATAGGGAAGCCTACCTTAGCAAGGCCCAAGAGAATCACAAGCAAGCCCAAACTCTATAGTGACTATGTTTGAATACTATTTTGTGTTTTTGTTTTTATTGTCTTTTTCATGAAACTCTAAATGAATGCCAATTGTATGATCCAGAATTTAATTTATGGTCGTTGACCTTTTCCCTTTATAGAGCAGTGTGTATCAAAGTATTAATTATGAATGAAAATATCCAAGCTTTTCATTCCTAAGAATAGCCCTAGATTAGCTTTTAGTTCTTTTGATACCGTTTGCCCATTTTGAATATATATGTTGCATATATAAAATTTCTCTTTAATGGGCAGAGAAAATTGTACAACAATAGTTTGGATTTCCTAAGACTAAGGTCTCCTTCAGAATATGCAGTTATTTACAACAATTAACGAAGTATCTAACATGGATGGAGGTATATTATTTGATTCCCTTTCACACTTCCGCAAAGATCTAGAATAAGTCTAGAATATTTGAGACGTTACTAACATTTGATGTCAAAGGGTATTTTGCCTGAATTGCTTGTTCTTGTTCTACCATTTCGGTATATCAAAAAAAAAAATTCTAACTATGCAGAATAAAAGCACTACTTATTTGGTTCAAATTTTCGGATTGAACTTCGCTTATAACTGAATCACTAAGCATTCATCTACTAGTATGCAATAAAAGTTAACAACATATAAAGCAAAATAACACGCTACTAAAATACTTTCGTAGGCCATAAAATAACAAAATCACAAGTTTTATAATTAGGAAACATAAATATATTAGTTTTCTAATTCCAATTCTAGATTGTGAGAACAACAAATATGTTGGGCTGCCCAAACTGGGACCTCTACTTCATTTCTGTATATGGGTCAGTAGTTGGGGTGTGTAGTAGTTGTTCTAGGCAATTAATTAATGCACCCATTTGTTCTTGGTGTACTCCCAAATTCCTAATATCTCATTCTTACTCTTCCTCTCCCAAGTTGTCTCTCCCCAAAACCTCCATGACCACCGCGTCCCACCTCTACCCAACACCATCTCGCCTCACCCAAACACTACCACACAACCACCCAATCACCCATTACCACCACATGCATCACTATGACCCACGAGCCTCCATGCCACACCAAATCAATCATTGTGCCACACCACCCACAAATGTACAATGCATAAAGATTTAGTTGTTTTTGAAGGAGTACTTGTATTCGTCCTACTGAAGTTTTACACTGGTGTTTAGGTGGTTAACTATATGTATAATTATGATGAATCTTGTGTTACAAGTAACGGATAGTAACTTGAGCAAGACTACAAATTCAAATGTTGGGATAGTGAATATTTTGATAAAATGAACCATAAATTCGTACGTATTGGGCCACTCATTAGATTCAAGTTGAAAAAACCAAGGAGATAGGAACCTTGTGATTCAAAAGGCTAGACTATCTGCACCACCATGCATGCATTCCTTTCATATGAAAGTGCTTCAAAGGATAAAGCAACATGTATTCAGGAAGCCTCTAAATGGCACATATAAGATGCACATCTCATTACAGCTCCTCTCCTATTACTTGTCAAAAACATAGTACATTCTTACAGCTGTAACTAACTAGTAATATGACAATGATACAAAGATAGCAATATGGGGTTGAAAATACATATTTCACTAGGGTGATGTTGGGACTGGTTCAGTACCAGAAACATGGGAAGCAGCATCTTCTTTTGATATTGATACATAGTTAATGGGGGCAACTGGTCTAGTATTATCCCTTTTTCCATCTTTTGTTGAGGACTTGCTTCCATTTTGATGAGCATTAAGAGATAGCCGCCTAGGAGTACCGTTTGCACCTCCATTGGGGCGAGGACCAACTACCTTCTTGTTGCCAAGTGGCCTTGCCGGGCTTGGTCTTGAACCAAAACCAGATTCCTGATCTATGCTTTGCAGCTCTTGATACTTTTTCTGGTCCTAAAGAATGTGACATGAACTCTTTTCAGTACAGGAGTATTCAGCAAATATAAGAATGAACAGAAATAGATAAAGTTGACAGTTCACTTTCGCAAACTGTCTGATTAGAAAGTGCTTAAATTAGTTCAAAAATCGGTTACTCTAATCATTCCATCAATGAAACTTACCCTCATCCTTCTCTTTTCCTCTTCCCGTTCATGTCTGAGCATGGCATACTCATCCAACATAGCAAGAAGAGGAACCCCATCATATGTGAATGGCATGTTGTGTACTTCTTCCCAAGAACGAGTTTTAGCAACCAATGTATCAACCAAAGCTGAAAAATACAAAACAAAATTAACCCTTGTGTGTTCATGCATGCCAAGAAACCATGATAGTACACTACTATCTGCCAGCCAAATCAATTGTCAATGCTTTGTATGATTGTATCTAATTGATTAGCATAAATCTCGCCAACTACTAATGATGACAATCCATCTTAACTTGTATAAAAGTACAATATATTTCACAAAAGGAATACATAGTTTACAGGTGAAAATGTCAAGATATATTTCATCCATAATTTGACGATAATCATCGCTATAATTTAATTTTGAATGCTTGATCATATCCATCCAGTGCAACCTATTTAAAAAAATTAAAATCTTCTATTGCAATTGAAATATTTTGCCACTCCAATGATACGGCACCTTCTTTTGAGCTAATCATGTAAGGAGTTTGATGCTGATAATGGATCAAATAAATAATAATAGTTTCTCGTATTCAACAAATACCTGGAATTTTGTTGACCAGAATCCGAGCTTTCTCTGCACGTTTGAGGTTTAAGTGTGCACCTCTACTTGCATTATACCTGTTTTCATCCTGTTGAACAGTGTAATGTCAGGGGAAATTAACAATAAAAATGAGGAACAGAATAAAGCCATTGTATATAAGCACGGTCAATTGTCAGGATCAAGAATGCTAAGGCTAAATCTCATATACTTTTCCTCCATGGCTACAAGGAAAGACGCATTTCCCTTTTCAAATAGGAAATCACATAGACTTAAAGATTCTGAACTTAAAATAATTTAGTACCAAACATTAATCAGGCTGTTAAATACATTAAAGATCTACATTAATAAATTGGAGTTTAATTGACTATCATGGTCAATTTCTGCCTAGAATTAGGGGTCGTGGACAGAAATGAAATTAGATTCTCAAGAGATTTACTGGGACTAGTTTCATTGGAAAGAATCGTATAATAGAATTTTTAACTCGTCTCATGGAATGAATTGTAAAATGGGATATTTGACACATGTCTATACCACGTTAAAGCAAAATTCAAAAAATGCGAGGGGTACACATGTCAAAGGTGTACTGTATGCTTGTAAAAGAAGGAAACAAAAAAAAAAAAGTAAATATAGTATGTTATGCAAGAGAGAACATTAAAATTCCATTATTGCTGATGCATTAATATCAAATTCACACTCAGGTAACATCATCATGTCACACAATGAAATTGTTGCACTACCGTGATAGTCATCATTTTACTGCCTTCAAATCCTCAATATGTCAGCCAAAGTTCTCACAGCAATGATATCAGTTTAAACTTTAAAGATTACAGATCTTATTAGCAGTATCCTGAATCTCCAGGTTAAAATGGTAATATTTCAACTTTCCCACCTAAGATGTAAACATGCAACAAGAGATTAGAAACTCAAATATAGAATGAAGATGGTTGATTGTAAGTACCCGATTATAGTCTTCAAGCCAACTCTCTTCTTCACATGCTGACATCCATTTTTCAACCTTGTCCAATATTTCTTTTCGGCTTAAAGCTTCTTCTTTTGCTGCAGCTATCTGTTTGTCCATGTCAGCCAGTAATTCGGATGGTTCAATGTTTCCAGAGTCAATCAGCAACAAAATATTCCCTCGAGCAGCTTCAGGGTTTATTTCTACATGAGCACGGGCATATATCTCTTCAAGCTCGTCTTGCTTCTTGAAAGCAATTTCTTTCATCCTGCTGGCTTTCTGCTGATCAAGACTTTCGACTTCCACTTCAGCCTTCATAACATAAAACAAGAAAAAATCAGTAGTCATCATTTGTGGAACACGAGTCTGTAAAAATCAGAAAGCTATCTGCACCTGCTCAATCAGATCCAGAGCAAGGGCACCGGGAACAGTGACTTCATCAACTGAAGCTGAGATATTACAGGTAACATGATCAAATAGTCTCCTTTCCTCTATAGGGGTATCCATTAGATTCCACAGATCAATCAACTGAGAAGCCAATTCTTGGAGCTGCAAAGGATACACAGGTTAAAGTAAAATGTATATATACACACACTGCAGATTAAAAGTCAAGCAAAATTGAATACACCATGTTTACAGATGATATCATCATTGCTGAGGTGCCAAAGTTTTTTATGGTAATACTATGCAAACATTAATAAATAAAATAAAATAATAAAAACTGGTTTGCCATAACTAGTAACTTTTGAAGCATATATTCATTGTAGCAATAGTATAAGTAAAAAAGCATGAATGAAGGAAAAAAACAACTAAACTAACATACAGCAATTTAAATGCATTACCTTGTGTAGCCTCTGCTTTTTATCTTCTTTCAGTGTTGAGACTGTCTTAGCCAGTTTAGCTAGTGTGCCATTGCTTATGCTTTTGGAATGAACACCAATAGATTCATTTAAGCTTGGATGAACTTCAGTCACAATACTGAAGAAGTTCATGCCAAGGACAGCACAAAGATCATGCACAGTACTCACATAATCAAGAACCTTGTGCAACCTCTCACTCTGCAAGGCGAAGCAAAGTAGAAAAACCCTCAACGTATTGACTAGCAAATCAAACAAAAGTTTCAATTTTTTACTAACCAATACATTCTTTGATGGTATAACAGGAGTTACCTTTTCCCTTTGAAGTTCTTGGAGTTGGGATTGATATTCATCCAACTTCTTCATGGACAAGTCAGACTCATCAACTGCAAATGATCCTGATCCGGTCTGATCAGGGTTCAGGTCCCCAGTTATATCTCCACATATTTTTTGGATCTGTAACTGTACATCTGAAAACTCCTTTATTCTTTCCTCTTTTTGTTGCCATAACTGTTCCAGTGTTGGTGCTATGGCTGCAAGCTGTTCCTTAATAGTGCCTGAAGTCTTGTCAGGCTGAAAAGAAACCAAAAATATGCATAGGAAATTAGTTTCTAAGTTCAGTATTTAAATGCATCACAATGTTTTATCAGCGGTTATTGGTTGTAGCCAAATTCAGGACATATATAATTAGTTACTAACCATTCCCATGAAGCTGTTTTCACCAAGAGCCAATAAAAGACTAGAAAGCTCAAGCTTAGCATCAGACAAAGATTGAAGTAGCTGTGCCCTTGACTTAGAAGCCTGCTCAACCTTTCTTTTGTACACATTCAAACACTCTTGCTCTATCTGAAGGAGCATCTTGTCTCGCTCCTCATCGCTCTCACCAACCTCATCCCATATTCCCTGCAACAAATAATGACACCCTCACTGTTTTGTAGACCATGCACATCTGCAGTAACACAGATGAAAAGCATTGTAGAGTTACCTGCAGCTTTTGTAACAAGGAACCACAGGTGTTACCATCAAGAAGAGGATTTTGAGAATCTGTCACCGCCATTGAAGTTCACGCACAACCTAGCCTGCACAAAAGGGAAAATAATCATATGAAATTCCTATCTTCTTCCCCCAAACATAGAGAAACACAAATATATCTACTTCTGAAAATGGACATAAGAAACAAGCAGGTATCCATTTATACATCTTATTATGCAGATAGAAAAACAGTAATGGAAGAGTCTAAATAATGAGTTCAAATAACATTCCCATGAAAGAATGATAGACCAAAAATGTTCTAAGGCTACGTTTGGATAAACTTCTCCATAAGCACTAAATTGGGCTTCTCTCATAAGCTAAAATCAACTAAAGCACTAAACTTTTATAAAAGTTCTCTCATTTAACTTCTCCAAAAACTAAGGTGCATAAGTTGATTTTAGCTTACCAGAGAAGCTCAATGCATTATTACCTTGTTTGTTATTGTTTTCTTTAACAAAATTATTCTAAATTGTTGGATTAAACGCATCACATCTGCTAAGAAAATCACACCACGGATATATCAAATCTTGACTCCATTCAGCACAAAAGCATAATCTCATACCCAGTTACGCAAACTAAACAACACATAGCTAAAAGGATCACAACAAATGAACAAAATTAGTTAATCTTTAACCGAATGCACACTTGCCAAAAGGCCATCTCTCCTCCATGAAATCAAAACGCAAAATGGCCAGCAACAAACAAACCCACTTCTAAAGCTGCAAAATTTCATCCATTTCTGGAACATTCTCCAAGAATTGAAAAAAAAAACAGAAAACAATTATTCCAAACTCAAACAGAGTGAATAAGAAGGATCACAATCACAAAACCACAAGAAGCATAAAGTCAATTCCTCCTCAGCACTAAATCAACACAGTGACAACCTCAATGACAATTCCATAACAAAGGAAAACTTCTACCATCAAGCCACAGTGAGCTTCACAACCAATGACAACCCCAACAAGAAAAAAAATAAAAATTTTGAACCCAATATACAGAAGCACAATGCAGAATTCAGAAGCAGCAAGTTACCACCTTTCATTGACAAAGTAAGAGTGGGAAAAAAGTGAATCTTCTGGGTGTGGAAGATCAGGACAAGAAGAACCGAATGAGGGAACAGAAGAAGCACACAGTTGGTAATAGAACAAGCAGAAAAGAGAGAGAGAGAAAATGCTTCTTACCCAGTTGTCCTTTCAGACTTAAGGAGATATTGGATTTGTGCGGTTTCAGATCCAAGCATTACTCAAAAGCACACACAGTGAGTGAGTGAGTGACAAAGTGTTGCTGTGAGTTCAGTGAGAAAAAGAGAAAAAAAGAATCTGTGTATACAATCTTTGTGTGCAAGGACATAGGGCCAAGGTTATCAGAGTGACACTGTTTTTTGATTGTCCAAAAAGTCAACTACATTATTGCCCGCGTCTTGGCGGGTATTTACGGTTATGACACTGTCTCGAACGAAATGGTGTATTTTGTTTAATGTGGCCGTTGTTGTAGACTTCTTGACTTGTGTTGAATTGAAGGGAGTGCTTAATGAATGAAAACAAAATGTCGTTTTTATGCAGATTAGGATGTTTCAATTGTTGATTAATAACGTGTTGTGTTGGTTGATTGGTAGATTAATGAATTGTAGTTAGTTGAAACTTGAAAGTTACTGACCCGCTCTTAAAATCTGATTTTTTTTTCTATTATCATTAATTAGTGTTACTATGCCGTGAAAATTAGGTATACAGCTAATTAAAGTGTCAACTATCTGTCATCGCGTATTATTAAATTACTGGAAACTTATCTTACATTCATTATTTGAGCGTATATATACGCGATATCTTTATTTTGACAGATGTACATGAGACAATTTTGTTATTCTGAAAAATAAAATTAATAAATATAGATAACCAAGTCATATTTTTAAATAAATTTCTTTTTTTAAAAGGCCATATTAATTAAATCATTAACCTATTTTCAGTAATGATGATGGAGTTCTGGTTTCATGACGGAGATCCAACTCAAATCTTGATGTCAGGTGGCGGAACACGATGGCGATTGAGTACTTGTAAACATTTTAATGTTCAAGTTAGTATTTTGAAGAGAAGACCCGGTAAATAATGAGAGTTTTAGATTTCATACATGGGTATCTATTTATACATTTGAATTTAGACATGAAAGTTAGTTAGACATTTATAGTTACCCGATCCTCTTGCCATGTCTTAAGGGTGACACTGACACATACCATGCTTGTCCCCTTGTCGATGCTTCATGTTTCTCGCTTCCCAGGTTATCAGTCTAGCTAGAGTTATGTGAAAGATCTAAGTTAACTTGAGATACCATTTCAGAGCAAGTTTAAAAGATATATGTAGCTGACTTTTTAAAATATATATGATTTATTAATTAATTTTTAAATTTGCCTATATATATATATATATGGTTTTATAGTCTAAATTTGTAGTTTTTATATTCTTAAAAAGGAAAACACTTATTATTATCAATGAACTTATAATCTTTATGATGCAAAATATTATTTATATTTGAAATTTTTTTTTCTCACTATAACCAAGTATTCTTAGTGTTAAGTCAAAATACATTTATGTCCTAAGACAAATGATAATTTTTAATTATTTTGATTAGATATAAACAAATATAAAAGTTAAAAGTTACGCCTTATGTGAAATATGTGTATGATGTTTTGTATTTAATGTTTTATATGAACATATTTTAAGAAATATGTGTATGATGTTTCAGATGATAAGCAGATAGAGTCATTATTTGATATGAAATTTAAAAACTTTATTTAATATTCTGTGTATAATATTTCTTTTACATAAATATTCTCTTAGGATTTATCAAATCATATGAATAATGAATAAAGTCTATGTCTAAAATTTGTCAATTGCCATCACAAGAAGAGCTTTAATGCAGAGGACTTGCTCTAATACAAAGGCAATTATTACCTATTGCAGTACTCAACACACACGCCTTGAAGAATGAAGTTTCTGCATGAGGAAAGATGTGCATTAGATACCTCCATCGACCACATTCATCTAACGAAGATCAAGTGAAGAAATCTATATGTTGTGAGACAACAAACACTTGAAGAATCTATATGTTGTGAGACAACGAACATTTGAGGATTAGACCTATATAAACAAGAAGCTTTAAAGACTAAGAACTAATCTTGCACGAAAAACATTCATTATTCTCTTTGCAAAAAGTTTTATGTCTATTCTAAAGTTGGATAAAGCTCTCAAAACACCTTGAATATATTGAGAGAGAAAAAACTAAGTGTTGATTATATATTTGTTTGTAAAATGATTTTAGACATAGTCTATGAGCAAACTCCAACCTTAAATTTATTCTAATTTGTTTAGAGTCAGTCGTGGTTTGGTAGGACAAAGAATATTGGGTGTTAATCAAACTTGGGATTGAACTTGATTTATAGAGCTAGAGATGGTAATGACAAAATACTTCTAACTTGTGAGAAGTTAGTGAAACTTAGTGTTTTATCAAAAATTGGATGTAGTCTCAATGGTCGAGACAAATCAATATAACTTTCCATATCTTATATTTTTCTTGCTTTCTTTCTGATTTCAACTGAGTGAGGGTATGAATTTATTTTTATGCTTATTGAATCTTGTGCTTTACATGTTTGTTTTTCATTGTCTGAGTGTGTTTTTCATAAGATTTGTTATTTGTTTTACAAAGTTTCTTCTTCACATGAAAACTTTATTTGATTACAAAAAGGTTTTAAAATTTTTAAAATCACAATTTAACCATCGTTCTTGTGATATTTGTCTTTACACTTAGTATATAGATAGATATATTCTAATATAATTATTATATATAATAAATTTATTGAATTTTATAATTGTTTTAAAAGTATATCTAAATTATTTTTTATTGGTTGACAATGTGCACATTTTTACAAGTTAAACTTATATATGTGTGGAACAATTCAATGAGAACATGTGATTTTTTTATAGAAATTTACTCATTATTTTGTAAGACTACATATACATTATCAATAAGGTCTACCTCATTAATTGGTTGAATAAAGTGTGTGAATTATTATAAATCTCATATAGTAAATATCTTTGATTCGATTCTTAGGGATAAAAAATTAGGTTAAATTAATTTTTTATTTTTTTATTTTTTAATTTATTTTTTAGACACAATTTAGTCTTCTAATTTTTTTGGTGTTCAATTTGATCCTCTAATTTTTTTTAAAACAACTCAGTTTATTTTTACTATCTAAATTGGGCCAACGATGTTAAGAAGTCATATTTTGTAACGGTTTAATCTCGCTAATAAATTATTTTAAAACACTACAAAACATATAATAACCTAGGTTTAATAAATAAGAGAAAAAAGAAAGAAAAATTTAAATTTGCTATATTCTGTCAGAAAAAGCGTTAGTGACGAAATTAGCGACGAATTTAGCGACAGAAATAGAGTTGAAGGAGCCACGCCAATAGCGTGGGAAGTGCTCCAGAAAGCCATTTTCCACTGGAATGTCACGCCGGTAGCGTGGGAGCCACGCCGGTAGCGTGGGATGTGCTCCAGAAAGTCATTTTCCACTGGATTTCCATGCCGGTAGCGTGGGGGCCACGCTGGTAGCGTGGGACTCTCGCTGGGGGGCCTATAAAAGGCAATTTTTACGAATTTTTTGGGCCAAAAACGCTTATTCTTCTTCCTCTAAGCTACTTTCCTCCATTGTTGAGTTTTGAAGCTCCATAACCTCTTATTCCTTGACCTAAACACATTTTACCCAACTAGGAAAGTGATTAAAATCTCGAGATGAGCTAGATCCTAGTTTCAATCTCTCGAAAAGATAACCAATCGGAGAAATTTCATTCTCTAGGGAATATCCTCAGAGCTTGGATTTTGAGAAGAAATGAGTCATTTCAGTGGCGTTCAAGCTTGGAAAAGCTATCCTCTGACCTTCTTCAACAGTCTAGAGGTGAGAAACTCGATCTTTAACCGATTGAATTGTGAAAATGATTCTGGATGAGTTTGATGAACTTTTGGATAAATGAGTGAGTTAGGGTCGAAACTAGGCTTGGATTCTTTAGAGATATATGCTCAGGAGGCTGTGTAGATGAATGTTAAGCTTTGAATCTTGAGTATTGATAAAGTTTAGTTTTGACTCCGACATCTGTATGAGTAGGAAGAATGTTGATATAATGATGAGTTTGAGCCTAGGTACCTTTACAAAAGATGTTCAGGAGGCTAAATAAACGGTGAAAATGCGTTGAAATAGCCGTTCTGATAAATTTGACCAGTATTGATATTGTACTTGGCTTATTGAAAGATTAAGCAGATATATGCTTTGAACTAGCTTATATCGAGCCTTAGATGGACTCTAGTGCCTTTATTAGACTGAGACAGATCCCGTTGAGGATCTATGAGTCACCTGTAAGGTGATGAGTTATGATAACCTTAAGATAGAAACAGAGAGGTTTAATGAAAAGGATTAGCCTTGTTTTGTCATTCTAACGGTTGAGGACCGTTATTGATGTTTACATGCTCTTGTGTAGGGTGTGATTCTGACATCATTGGTGGTGGTGACCACAGATCCGGGAGAGCCGGTACAGTGCTGAGAGCAGGTAAGCTCCTTGTTCTTGGGAGTGGTTCCTTTCCTTTGTGTTCCACCATACTCCGAGGGAGTATTGGTTATTGAATAACATGTTGCATGAATATTGGAATTGAATGTTACTAATTGTGATTGAGGCATGTATATGATGCATATATGTGTAGACATCTGAGTAAATGATATATTGTGGGCGATTGAGATGATGTTGAATGAGATATACACTAGGATAGCGTACTGTAATAGTGAGAACCTCTATGAGGTATATGCGATGATAGTATCTTGTGTTTGTAGAGAATTCTCTGGTCAGTAGAATGGATTAGATATGGACTTCCCTTAGAGCCAAAGTTATATGAAACAACTCTAAGTGGTCAATAAGTAATGTGTGATAAAACCTGAGAGTATGCGCCTGATTGCAGATGAGCATCTCTTGGAAGTGCCATATATGTCCGAGGGTGTTCTGAGATAAAGTACCTAACTGCAGATGAGCTTTTCTCAGAAAGTATAACATAGATATATGTGTGATTAAATCCTTAGAGAATGTACCTGACTGCAGATGAGCGTTCTCAAGGAATATGGTATATCTATATCTATATCTCTATATATATGTTGTTGTATCTGAATAGGGATATCTATTTGACATGTTGTGAGCTAATGAAGGCCGTG
>CM023958.1:8750140-8802508 GCA_013407115.1 Glycine latifolia
ATGGCTGAGTAGGGGTGATTATTCCTTAAGTTATATATATATATATATATATATATATATATATATATATATATATATATATATATATATATATACATTTTGTCTTTGTGTGATGAGATGTTATGTGAGCCGTGATGGCTATGTGATGCTGATGAACCTTTTAACAGGGTGATGAGAATTCCTTGATACTTGTGTATATATATTGTATCTGCCTAATGATATGGTTTGAGAGCCATGAAGGCTAGCTTATGAAATGCTAATTTTGATATATTATGCATGTTAGTGAACTAGGGGGAGGAAAGACCTCCAAGGACCCTGAGTTTACTAAGATTTTTATCTCACCCCGTGTGTGGGGATTATGTTTGCAGGTGAGACGCAGGGAGAAGCTGAGAGATCCCAGGACAAGAGGCCCATGCAGGGATAGATTGTATATAAACCCTAAGCATAGTTGATGAGAGCATGTTGGCTCCAGTCTTTTGTTATTTATGCCTATTATTTTGTGGTTTTATACCCTGAGGGGATTATATGTACATTTGTGTACAGAGGATATATATTTTGATACTTCACCATGTATAATGTAATGTTATAATGATGTCATATTTTGTTTTGCTTCCAAATCAAATTGGTTATCTTGAAAAATTGCTACGTAAATGGATATAATGGAATGTTAACAAACCGGATGAATACGGGACGTTATAAAACACATATTTTTTAACACTCTAATTTAATTTAAACAAATTAATCATATTGATCCAATTTTAAAAATTAAAAGATAAATGAATCCAAATAAAAATTTAAAAACCAAATCAAACTTAAATAATAAATAAAGGAAAAGAACTCCGCATACATTTACTCTAAAGAAAAAATTCGGTCTTATGGGAATATATATTTTATTTTTTTTGGTACTGGATTCAAATACAGTTGGATCTTGCTATGGGATTCCGCGGCAATACAGGAGTCTCGATGTTGATCGAAGTCAAGAAATACTTTTTGAGAAAAAATATCTATGAACCTAAAATATCAGGAAGCATAAAATAAAGTTTTCTGAAAGTAAAATGTTAAAAGAAATACTTTTTGAGAAATAAAATAAAATTAATTTAAACGCATATCTAAATGTCTCTCTTCCCCTCTCTTTCTGTGTGTATATACAAAGGAATGTTTCATGCGTTGTAAAATAATTGTCATATTAAACTATTTTATACATATTAATAAAGAGTAACAAATAGATGAAAAAAGAATTATTTTATTAAATTAACTTTATATCATCATTAATTTATTTCTAAATTTTATAGTTAATCATTAGTATATAAGAGATATAAATAAAAAATTATATTAAAAAGTTAAAAAAATAATTATTTTGAAATAAATTATTTTTTTACACGAAAATTTTAGTGGGACTAAGGGAGTAAAAGCATCTCCAATATTTTTTTTCATCAATTTATTCAAAGACAATTTCCGGTAACAAATTTTCTGATATTCTTCTTATTTAAAACATCACTATTAAAAGGGTCATATACTAATAAATAAAATATTAATTTTATACTTTTTTATTAATATAAAATTTACCTAACAAATTAAATTATTAATATAATCATATTACATCTACGTTAATAATAAGATACATTCTACTTATAGACAAATTTGTTGGTTATATATATATATATATATATATATATATATATATATATATATATATATATATATATCACCAGTGTATTATGTTATTAATATTTTATTTTTATTAGATAAAGAATATATTAATAAAAAAATTAGCTGTTAATTCTTTTTTTTAACACATGACATTGTTTTAGTGTATTAAATAAATAGTATAATTTCCTAAAAGATGTAAAGTATTTAATATTATTTATTTAATTAATTAAATAATTTATCAATAAAAAATAAAATTTTAAAAAACAAATCATAAGGAAATTATTTCATGGCATGCTACGAAAAATTTGAACAAAAATCTTGTGTGAATGTTGTGGACTTGTGGTGTCATTTCAGCCACATTGTCTATTTTGCACGGATTCTTAAACTCAATAATCAACCAATAAAAAAAAACATTCATTTCATCCGTGGACCATGGTGAATTGGTACCATAGTACCATTTTCCTCCATCCAGCACGACGTTAATATAATCACATAATAATTACTTTTTTTTGTGGGCATAATAATTACTACTATAACACGAAAACTTAATTAAATCTCAATTATATGAAAAAAAGTCAACTAACTCTAACCAAGACAAATTTAAGGCGGTAAAACCATCCAAATATTTTTTCAATAATAACTAAATTTAAGTATATTATGAGTTTAATGATAACATACTTATGTAAAATTATTTTATATTTCCATTTAAACATATTATGAGTTTAAATAGTGTATAGTATTTTTTTCATACGTATTTCTAAAAAAATGATAATTAAATATATATATATATATATATATATATATATATATATATTTTAAAAAATAATTTTCATAAAAATAAGTTGATTAAAACACAGAACGGTTTTTTTTCTATATCAAATACTATCTAGTACATAACCAATTTTCTCAAAACGATAATTAAAAGTTAAAAAGTAAAACATAAAAAATTACAAATATTACATTTAACATTTTTATATTCTCAATTAATTAAAAAATCCTAAATATAATTTTTAAAATAAAATTTATAAAATTAATATTTTTATGATGATAATTTATTTTTAGATGATTATATAAGTTTTTATATTATAAGTGTGCGTTGTTTATTTTAAATATTATAGTTTTTGTCATAATTTTTATAATTAAATAGTTTATATATTATAAATTATTTGTATTATTTCATTCAATTAAAAAACATGTATGATGATTTTTTTTACTTTTTAATAATTATTTTAAACTCTTAGCTACTAAGATTTTTATTGGTTGATTTATTTTAAATTAGTCACTAAATAAATAAATAAACTCTATTTTGTTATTTGATTAATAAATTGTTAATTAATTGAATAAATGAAAAAATTGATCCTAAATATGTAAATCAAGTGATACTTTTCTCACTAAAAAATGAGTTGATAAATTTATAAAAATGAAATAATTTTATATTTTTTTAAGTTTGTGAGATCATTTTATGTTAAATTATAATATTTAAAAATTAATTTTACATTAATTTATATTTTAAAAAAATTAATTTATCGTTTAATTATAAAATTAAGAAACTAACTATCATTAAATTACAAGTAAGATATACTTATATTTTTTACACATGAAAAAAATAAATCATTTTTATTCTTTCATTCACTAATTTGTGAGGAACAAAATAATCATTTACTCGTGTTCTAATCCTTAACTAGAACAAATTTATGATGACAGCATCAATAATCTTCATAACACCAATCCCTATTTCATCATCTCTTTCTTAAAAAAAGAAAGTCACACCACTTGTCACTTGTCACACTGCCACTTCTTCCTCGGTGTCAAACTCACACAAACACACCATTCAAAACCCTCCTCCTGCTCCACCGCCGGAAAATGGAGGCGGTGGGTTCGAGACTCAGCCGCGCCTCCTCCCGCTACGGCGCCCCCACCGTGTTCAGCGGCCCCGTCAGAAAGTGGAAGAAGAAGTGGGTCCACGTCACCTCCTCTTCCTTACCGAACAACAACTCTTACTCTCACACTAACAACTCCACCACCACCACCAGCGCTTCCTCTCGCCTCCTCCTTTGCCGTTGGACTCCCGCCACCGTCGACGACGCCGCTGGAGCCGTCTCCGATGAGCCTCCCCGAAGAAAGTTCCGTTACACCCCTGTATGTGTCTCTTTCTATGACTTTGCATCTTTTTTGTTTACCCTTTTGGTTTTTTAGAGAAATATTTAACTGGGATATTGTTTTGTGGTGAAAAGTTTCGATTTTTGTTCCTGTGCTGTGTAGATAGGTGGTGGTGTTTAGGTGGGTGTGTTGGGTTGGACTGTTTGTTTGCATGTGGCATGAATTGGGATTTGGGGTTGTTAGAAAGATGATTTGTCTGAGTTTTGAGTTTGGGTACTGGTATGTGTGGAAGGGAGTGAAGAAACACAGATTAATGATGATTTATTTATTTTATTTGGTTGAAGAGAAAATGATTAAAAAAAATTGTTAACTTTTAGAAGTACAATAACAACAATAACAGCCTAAGCCTTATCTCACTAGATGAGGTTGACTCTGTGGATCACAGTGTTATTTGGTTTGGTTAAAGATCAGAGTTGCATAGAAGTAAAAATTCAAATTTCTCTTTTCTTATATTTTCTCATAAATTTAAATTTTAAAAATTTTCCCTTGTTCCTCGCTTTCCTTCCTCAATACCAGACAGTGGGCTAGTGTTGTTCCTCCCTAGTATTTTATTGATAAATCTAAATGTTCACCCAAGAATGGAGTGTATTGGGGTGGAAGAAAGAAAAGGTAAAGAGAAAAGGTGATAGATGTGATGACTGATATGAAGGGAAAATAACAGATAAATAAGAAAATAAATAGAAAGAAAATGATATGGAAGGAAAAGTGGATATATGTTTATAAAGGTTGATATAATTATGTTTACAAGGTTGTTTATTCCTTATTTGGGTGGAGATTGTGGTTCCATTGAGTATTGAAATTGTTATCTTTTCTTGTTGGTAGAAACAGTTAATGTCATAATTTTGTGTTTGGGTTGGTGTGTGGGTGGATCTTTGTTATTACTATAGGTTTCTTTAGTTGAAGTTTGGGAAGGAACTGCCGCACACAAGTCTAGTAAGCCTTAATCAAGAAAAATTGACAAAGTAAACCTGTTTGTGCATTACTTTTGGAGCATCACATTTTCAGTTAAATGAGTCCTTTTCATCATGAGTGAGGGTTGGTCAATTTCATGATGCAGGTTGCTGTGCTAGAAGAACAGAAAAAGATGAATGTTGTGAAGGCTGAACATGAACCCACAACTGAGACTGACCAATTGGTTGCTAGGCTGACAAAAAATATGAATCATGAGATGCAGGGAAAACTGAACATGAATGAAATGTTGGAGGAAACCAAGGTAAAGTAACAGAGTTCTCCATTCCTGTTTTGATGCTTTTGAACATTTTTCTGGTTTCAATTTTCAGACTTTCAAAGTTGACATAGGATTTGATGTGCTTCAAATTTGTCTTTCCCTCACTTGTATCAGACTGCCCTTAGATATCCTTTGCTTACAATTATTGGCGCACACACCCAAACCTTAGGTTAAAATTCCGGAACTATCATGTGTGCATGCAATATACCATAATGCCATGTAAAGACTGCTATCATTTGTCCCTAGGGGTTTCCAAAATCATTTTGTCCCTTCAGGTGCAACGCTATACACTTTGCTTAGTTGTATTAAATAGATGGTCCCAATATCATATAAAAGAGGAGGCTTGTTTTAGGCAATTGAGAGCATTGCCATTGACAGGACAACCTTATCTTTGAAGATTTGGTATTTAACCTAGTTGTATGGCACCGTGTGATCCATGTAGCCAATTTCAGTTATTAGGATAAAGCTTTTATGGTTGTTTTTAATGTTATATCCTTAACCATAATTACTTGATTTTGATAGTATACATGAATACATGATGCATTGGGGATCTATTTAGCTGCCCCACTTAAAAGAATAAGGCTTTTGTTATTGTTATTCCCGTTGGATACAACATTATGATAATTGTTAACATTGGTCTAATATAAATGATGTTGCAGGATTCAAACATCGGTAATTTGGATCTTGGTTCAGACTTCCAAAGCAACACCGGTGGAAACAGCCAGAACAGTGATGCTCAATTGGAAGATAGTATCTAGTGGGTGGTCCATGAACTTAGTATCTGTAAGTAGGAAATCAAGCTGTTAGGCACTGAAGTGTTCATTCAAGAAATACTACGCTAGTATATATTACCTGTTATCACTGTACATCTTACCATCCTATATTGACTTATAATGTAGTTAGCCATAATCTTGTGTATAGTTAGCACTTAACTAGTGCAGCCAGTAATTATTATAGGAATGATAAGTAACTAGTTTTGATCAGCATAGGATAATCAGTTGTATTTTGTGATGGAACATATGCATGATGTGATGCTACTAAGAAGCTGAGTATATATTCCTAAATATAAAACCTCAATATGCTCCCAAAATCTGAATGCTTGGATGAAAAAGAAGCTGAGTATATATTCCTAAATATAAAACCTCAATATGCTCCCAAAATGTGAATGCTTGTATGTTTCATCACCCGAGTGCTGTCTTCCCTTAATTGTGGTGCATTGTAGGTTTGGAAATTGATGAGTATGGAGGATAAAATGAAGGTGCAATGCTTAACTGTTTTTAATGTTTTCCAATTAGAATTGGAGTTTTACTTCTGTAACTCATATGATAGAAGTTTGCATTAAACATTAATGTAGATTACTGAAGTTAAATTTTAACTCTGATTCGTCAAAAGTACCTGAAGGATGAATGAAGAAACCCCTTGGTGAAAGAGTGGGGATATGAGAAACCGCTTATGTTGCAATTCCTGTAGTGAATCTTTTTTCCTTCAATAAATCCAAGACCAGATGTGTGGCCTGTCAGGGTAAAATATGTTAAAATATGTATTTGGCTCCTATTTTATCAGTCAAACTTGGTTTTAGTCCTTGTAACTTTCAATAGCTAAGCATCAAGTTTTTTTGCGATTTCAATTTTACCTTATTTTAGCCAAATACACTATTCACCGGGTTTAAAGCATTTTTTTTTGTTACCATTGAGATTTAAAGCGATTGGATTTAGAATATAGGCTTATGATTTACGACCATTTTTCACATTTAAAGAAATAAGACTATTTTTCACTTTAACCCATTTTCTGTCCGTTTCTACTACATTTATCAGATTTCATTAGCCGGTAACTTTAACCCATTTTCTCTCTATTACCACTGAGCGTCTAGTTTAACGTGGAATTATTCTAATTTAACTAAAAATTTCAAGTTTCAATCCTGAATATGTAGCCATATTTACTTAAAAAAAAGTTTTACCATTTATAATAGATCTATCTGATTTGAACATTTCAATAAAAGATACATGTGATCTATCTAAAATTTATAAAAAAAAATAAATAATAAATAATTCTCTTGCCATGTTTGACAATTGCTATCTGTACCTCAATATTAGTTCAAGATACTCCTTTGTTCTACAGATTGAGACTATTTAAACAAAAAAAATCTCTTAAATACACTAATACCAACAATAATATTTACATCTTTGACGCAAACATATATTCTCTCAACTGCTATAACTACTGTAATTAAACATATTAAGATGAGTAACATTTTTGCTATAGTACATCAGAAGAAATAAAATTCCTTTACCTAACTTTTTAATAATTCCATTAAAACACACTCGATGAATCCAAAATAATTCAATAGCACAAATCAATAATAATTATTGTCGATACATATTTTTTTTTACATCAGCCAGTTAATTATGACTTCTAAGATAATCACTACAAAAATTAACTCTTATTATACCTAACAATCTATGATTCGATGACAGTAAAATAAAATATTTAGACAGTTCAACTATTCTAATTAAATTCATCAAATGCAATTATATGTAGAAAATCATACAAAATTTAAAGTAAAAAAGGAAAAATAAATAAATAAAAGAGGGCAGGGTGGATAGCTGTATCCTCTCACGACTATCTTCAAATCTTACTATGAGTCTAGGCAGTTTCTCCAATAGGCATAAAAAATTATGATTTTCAAAAACAAAAGGACTAGATCTCCTGAATTGAGTGCGGGTATGTAGAGGTCCCACTACAAAAGATGTTACTATAATGACCAAAATCTCAAGGATTAAAGCTCATACTACATGGTAATTTTTTTATTAAAAAAAAAACTCCGAATAATAGAATAGTCCGTTCCGTGCAGGATAAAATACAGTTCATCCAGCAAAACTAATGTTGAGGAGAAGCATACTGCAAAAAGACATTGAATGGTATCCACTAAGAACCCACCACTGCTCAAGCATTTCTTCATGCCAGCATCATCACTCAGCTGCTTTGTTATCCTCCACTTCTTGAGTTACACCAACTTCTGCCGGACGAAGAACACGATCATAGAGCATATATCCTGCCTGCAAATATGACCATAGTATTGTCATTAACCCATGCTCTCAATCAATCTCTAAACCTTGTTATTGATGGTAAGGGTTGGAAAGGAAAGGGAACAGAATGAAATGATAAATGGGGTCATTGTTGTGGTGTTTATGAATGAATCATTATGAAAAGGCAAGAACATGACCTCATATATTCCATCATAAAAATAACAAAACCTCTTAGAAAAAGAATGTAGAAAGTAAAAGCACTTTGATAATCTATGGATCATCAATGGAAATATTCAGCAAGGGTGATATAATGAACAAAAAGATCGTCATAAACAGTAAAACACACAAACCTAGACTCATAAATTGCAAATTGTGTTTGAAAATATTTTCCAAATACAACGCACAATTTTTTTTTTACACAATTTTCTTTTTTTACACACAATTTTGAAGGACAAAGCAAATGTTGACATCGAGAGGAAAAATGATAGTAGTACAACAAAGTGAACAAACAAGTATGTAGAATACCTTTAGAACAACTCCAACAGTGCCAGGGGCCTTCGAAGCATCAGGGATTTGGAAGATGGCATTGTGCATGTGTGGATCAAATGGCTCATTTGTAGGATCAAATTTTTCCACACCAAACTTTTTGAGTACCTGTAAGCAGTTGTCAACCAAACGAACAAGATTACACACTGGAACTTCCTCTAAAGCACATTAAATCAGAAATGTTGCAAACATTATAAAATGTTTCTCTCAGTCTCACTTCACTCCATTATGAACCCCACTCTACTCTCCTAAACATGGACCTATTGTTATGGGGTTGATGTTAAAATTTCATCAATCTTACTAGATTTTTTTTTTTTTTTATAAGTGAGAATGGAAGACAATATCAGAGGGTTTACAATAACTCACGCATCCTGTTCAACCAGCTCAGCTAGACCCCCTTAACATCTTACTAGATTAATGTTACTTGTGTATTAGCTTACTATGCATTCCTTTTCTTGTATTGGTTTGTTGGACTTGGGCTTATGTTGGGTTTTTATGTGTTCTTTAATTTGCCTCCAAGTTTCTATTATGATTTAAATACATGGAACTATAACAATAGGATTTTAATTGTAATGCTTGTAGGATAAGTAATGGGAAATGCTTTTTCTTAAACAGAATAATCCACCTATTAAGTTATTACAATTCACAGAAAATTTGTATCCTCTTGAAGATGGATACGCAATAAAACCCTACATGTGATTCCCTAGTTTTCTTCTATTATCTTCTACTCAGTTTTCTTCAATTTTCTCTACAACTAAGGTTTACTTTCTGTGCAGATATTATGAGCAATTCAAACCATCAAAACCAATCTTAATCCTAGAAAGTGTGACAACTCCCTGAAGGCCTGACAGTCACCAGTAGGAACCAAAATCCATCTCCTATTCCTGGCAAATCAACCCCCCGAACCTCTTTCTCAAAAACACCTGTTACCTATCATTTACCCAGAAACTCATAAAAGTGGAATATTACAACGAGGTAAAATATGCATACACATTAGAAACACAACCACATAAATGACACTGAGAAAAGACACTATATTAGCTTTGACTATTGCTGTATAGCAACTAAACAGCCATAGCACATAGTAGAACGACCTACCTCTGCAAGTTGTTTCTCTGTCATTTCAACACCTTCTAGAAGTGTTTTCAGGAGTTGTGCTGCTTCAGAAGACTCCTCAGGAGATTCAATTTTCGAAAAGCTGTCCTTTACAACTGAGGAAGCTCTTCCCAAATTATCAGCAACGTCTAGTAAACTCTTTGCAAAATTCTACATCAAATTTGAAAATTGAAACCACTCAGCACAAAACCGAAAAGCACACAAGGGCAAGAGGTCTGAATCACAAAATAAGAATTAGACAAAGGTCAAAACTCAGACCTGTATAGCAAATTTTTTCGAATTCTCTGCCTCACGTCTTGTCCTATCCATGACATTCTCCATCTCTGCATAAGTTCGCAGAACTTTATCCTGCATTTTCTCAATCTCCTTGTGCTTCAACTTCAAAAGTTGTTCCTTCTCAGCAACAAGCTTTATCAAATCATCCCTGGACAGATCACATTCACTCTCTACATCTGAATCAGAAAACACAGTTCATTAACAAACTTTTAATCTTTATTTTTTAACCAATCAAGGTTAGACTGAGATTCCGAAATAGAACCTGATTCTTTGGTTTGATCCGCAGCTTCAGCTTGTTCAGACTGATCAGATAACTTTGCTTCTCCACTTGCATGTTCATGCGAGGCCGTTGAAGAAAACCCGAATCTCGAAGTCAATGATGAATTCAAAAAATTCGTTTGAACCGGAATCAGCTGGAACATAAGAAAACACACAGACTTAACGAGAATTTCTAACTAAAACTAAATTTGCTCAACACAGAATCTTAAGGGGGAAAGTGGAGAAATTCTAAAATTGACAGAATAATTCATAGCCAAAAAGTAATAACAGAATAAACTAAACTCACACATGGCATAAAAAATGCCAAAACTGTAGAGTTTTCAATAAACCCTAAAACCCTAGATAAACCCCCACTACTAAAAATACCGAAAAATAAAATTATGATTACATTTTCGAAGTAGGGTTACCTTGTTGGGAGATAGGTGAAGGAGGGAATGGAAGTTATTGGAGAGGGTGGTGGAGAAAGGTTGGGAATTTCGTGAAACAGAGAAAAGGGTGAAGCTTCGAGAAAGGGTGGCAGAGGAACGGGACAAAACCCTGTAAGCAAACATGGCCGAAGAGAATCAAATTGAGAAGGAATTTGATTTGGTATTGAAGTAGGGAAGTGGTTTGTGAGGAAGGGGAAAGGAGAGGAGAGTAAATGAGGGAAAATTTGCTTGGACAGAAAGGAAACAGAATGATGTTTTCTTATGTTGTTAGTTTGGGGGTTAGGGTTTATGGGGAATATTTCTTTGTTGACGATATTACCCTTCACATTTGGGGTCTGGTCCGTTCGGAAATTGCAATGTTTAGTTTTAGGTTTAATTGGGTTTTAGTCTCTTGAATTAAAAGATTTGTATTTTTATTCTCTCAAATGAAAGTTTGTAACTTTTAGTTTTCTGAATTTGAATTTTTCATTTATGTTCTCTCTTAAAAAATTTATGTTTTTGGTCTTTCAAATCTAGTGAAACGTTTAAAAATAACATGTTTTTAATTTGATAGAATAAAAATGCAAAATTTTATTTAGAGAACTGAAAAAATAAATTTTCAAATTTAAGGGACTAAAAGTATAATTAAATCTTAAATTTATGTGTGTGTGTGACATGTATCATCCATTAAAGGTGATGCAATAAAAAAATTTGTTAAAGAATATTTAACACAATTATATATTTAGAATTTAAATTCAATATTATAAGTTAAATTATAACAAGTTTGTGCCAAGTTAATTCACATTTAAGTGTTTTATTTCTTTTGTGATTTATATGAAGACTAGATTAATAATATAGGAATTTCATAAGAAGGATTTAATTTTGGATTTCCAAAATAAAAGACTCTCCAACATACAAACATGAGCAAAAGAAAAAAGAATGTACTAAGAAGAAGCATGTGGAGGCTTTTTTATTATAATAAACTACTCTAAGGGTAAGGCGAGCTATGATGCATTAATAAAATTATGTATTGGTGACTTGTTAGTTATGAATTCGAATTTGGAAAGAGTCTCTGTTGTGTTCCTAGCTCCGGGTCTTCAAGTTCTCCTACTCTCCTCTGTACCCTGCACAACAATAACCAAGCCAACAACAAGAATACCCCAGATATACCAAGTCTTTTCTGAATATGTCTCGTTTATTAATTGTTCAAGTACCAACAATGTTTCCCTAGATAATACAAGAGAGATCTCCCCTAAGATGCTCCCTTAATCAGGCTCTTTCCTTTCTGTTTTTCCCCTCTTTTCTCTCTCAACCCCATTTCTATTTATAGTCACCTCCTATAACTAACTTCTAACTGCCTTATCCTTTTCTTTTATATCTACGAGTGACTAATTTTCCTTTTATATCTAAGTACCCATCAATACCCCCCCTAAAACTCTCACCTTGTCCTCAAGGTGAAGGTCTGGAAATTGAGTATTAAGCTGGATAAAATCCTCCCATGAATTCTCCAACGCTGGTAATTTTCTCCATTTAATCAAGACTTCCAAATGGCTTGCCTGATTGTAGCGTGTACCCAATACAGCTTCTAGTTCCATAACCAATTCCATGTCCTCAGATAACCCTTGTGGCCAAGGCTGAGGTAACACATTCTGACCCAAAACTAGCTTGAGCTGAGATACATGGAAAACATTATGTATCTTTGCTTCTGGAGGTAATTGGAGACGGTAGGCCACTGCACCAATCTGCTCCATTATAACAAAAGGTCCATAATATCGTGGAGCTAATTTCTCGTTTACCCTCTTAGCCAAGGAACGAAATCTATAGGGCTGTAAGGGCAAATAAACCGCATCACCAATGTTAAACTGCAGGTCGCGACGTTTCTTGTCTGCTTGTTGTTTCATTCTCTATTGTGCAGCAGTTAAATGAGCCTTAAGTTCAGCCAATACCTCATTTCTATCAGCCAACAAAGCGTCAACACCAGCATTGTGAACACTAGGTGTAGTCCTTTTCCATAGAATTGGTGGATCTCTACCATACAAGGCTCGAAATGGAGACATACCCGCTGACCCATGGTATGATGTATTAAACCAATATTCAGCCCAATGTAACCAATTTACCCAGTCCCTTGGCCTTTGTGAGCATAAACATCTGAGGTACGTTTCCAAGCTCCTATTAACAACCTCTGTTTGTCCATCTGATTGAGGGTGGTAAGCACTCAAAAATTTCAATTGTGTTCCAGCTGCTTGAAACATCTCAGTCCAAAAGGAACTGAGAAAACCTTGTCTCTATCCGATACAATGGATTTAGGGAATCCATGCAGCCTAACCACCTCTCTACAAAACAGCTCTGCCACTGTCTTAGCTGTGTAAGGATGGAGTAGAGGTAAAAAATGTGAGAACTTCGAAAAACGATCCACCACTACAAAAATGCAATCACCCTTACGCGTTCTAGGTAGTCCAGTGGTAAAGTCCATAGAAATGTCTTCCCAAACTTGTTCGGGAATTGGCAATGGCTGTAAAAGGCCCGCTGGACTAAGGGATTGACTCTTACTTCTTTGACAAATCTCACAATCAGCCACAAACCTCCTTACATCAGTCTTCATTCCCTTCCAAAACAGAACTGCCGATGTCCTCTTATACGTTCTAAAAAATCCGGAATGACCACCAAAATGTGTGGAATGAAATTCCTGTAAGAACTTCTGCACAAAAAGAGAATGAGATAATAGCACCAACCTACCCTTATACAACAATGTCCCCTGCCGTAACGTGTACTTGTCATGAGCATTTGGATCTTGCAGCAGCTCCTGAATAATAACTCTGTACTTTTCATCTGCAGCAGTCTCCTGAGCCACTGTTTCACCTTCTGCCCATACTCCTCCTGACAATGCTGCCAGGTGAGGCCTCCTTGAGAGAGCATCAGCTGCCTTGTTCTCCACCCTGGTCTATATTCCACCACAAAGTCGAATCCCATCAATTTAATCAACCATTTTTGTTGGTCTTCACTCACTATCTTCTGCTCCAACAAGTATTATAGACTTTTTTGATCTGTCCTAACTCTGAATTTCCTCCCTAACAGATAATGACGCCAACGCTGCACCCCAAAAACTATAGCCATTAACTCCCTCTCGTATATAGACTTCGTTCTGGCCCTAGTTGATAATGTATGGCTGAGAAAAGCCAAAGGGCGCCCTTCTTGCATCAAAACTGCTCCCAGGCCAATCGATGACGCGTTGGTCTCAACACAAAATTCCTTATCGAATTGCGGTGCTGCCAACACAAGAACTGTAACTATGGCTTCCTTCAATGCTTCAAAAGCTTATGTTGTTGTCCCCGACCAATGAAACACATCCTTTTTCATAAGCTGAGTCAGTGGAGCAGCAATCAATCCATAATTCTTCACAAACTTGCGGTAGTATCCAGTAAGACCCAAAAATCCCCTTAATTCTTTCACATCTCTGGGAATAGGTCAAGCAACCATAGCTTCAATCTTTTTCGGGTCCGCTAATACTCCTGTATCTGAAATTACGTGACCCAAATATTCTAATTGCTGCATTGCCCATAAACATTTCTTCTTGTTAGCCACCAATTTATTTTCTGACAGAATCTTTAACGTGCATTCCAATTGTTTTAAATGCAATTCCCAGGTTCCGCTATATACCAAGATATCATCAAAGAAAACTAATATAAATCGTCGCAGGTGTGCTCTGAAAACATCATTCATCAAGGCTTGAAAAGTGGCAGGGGCATTAGTCAGCCCAAATGGCATGACTAAGAACTCGTAATGACCATTATGTGTTCGGAAAGCTATCTTTTCCACATCCTCTGCTTGCATTTTGATTTGATGATACCCTGATTTCAAATCTATCTTGCTGAAAAATTTTGCACCTCTAATTTCATCCAAGAGCTCATCAATGGTAGGCATGGGAAATTTGTCAGGGATCGTAACTTTATTTAAAGCCCTATAATCAATACAAAACCTCCACCCTCCATCATTCTTTTTAATTAATAGAACTGGACCACTAAAAAGGCTTGTACTTGGGCGAATGATTCCTGCTTTCAGCATTTTATCAACCTATGACTCTATCTCATTTTCATGGCATGAGGATACCTGTACGGTTGAATAGTAGGGGGTTCTGCTCCCGGAACCAGACGTATGACATGATCATGAATATGCTCCGGAGGCAAGGACAGCTCTTCTGCAAATACTTCTGAAAATTGGTAAATAATCCAAATTACCTCCATTGGAACTTGTAGTTGCTCCCTATCAATTTCCCTTTCTAGGCTTGATAATTCTACCCAAAATCCCACTCCCCCTTTCTGTAACGAACACTGAAAGCTCTTTAACGATACTTCCATGTTTCGCAATGACAGGTCACCATTCACGATCACCTGACGACCTTGCCGCTGGAACTTCATCAATTGAGTTTTGTAGTTAACTTGCATCTCTCCCAACTGTGCTAACCAATCTACTCCGAGGATCATATCAACATTGCCAAAAAATCATGTTCAAATTCCTCTACATTCACAGTAAACCGTACCTGTTTACAAATTCCCGAAGTGTGAACCTCCCTGTCATCCCCCAACGTTATGATGCATCGCTTAGCTTGCGGCAGTAATTGCAAATATTGTTGTAATGCGTTGTCGATGAAGCTGTGTGTTGCTCCCCCATCGATTAAGGTTAACGCACGGTGCTCTCCTACATTCGCAAACAATTTGAAAGTTTTCGACAAATCAATCCCTTGAACGTAGTGTGCCGATAGTTCTCCGCTTTCTTCCTCCATAATTTCTATGGTCTCTCCTTCTGCTGCACTTTCTAACAACTCATTCGTGAGTTCCAAATCTTCATGCACAATCATCAATATCAATTGGCGGAACTTGCATTGGTGGTTTCATTCCCATTTTTCGTCACACCTAGCACAAACTCCTCGAGCCCTTATCGTTGCAAATTCTTCATTGGATAATCTCTTGAAATTATGTTGTTTAATAGTCGAATCCATTGTAGCTGTGTTCTGTGATCTTCTGCCCCCCGTTGTATTCGAACCTATTATTGATAGCTTTGGCCCAATGCCATTTTAGAACTAACATTGGGTTGAAAATAGGTTCTGCCCACTCCACCTGAAGGCCATGTATGATTTTTTGTTTTTATTAGTTGTGGCATTGACCAAAATGCCCTCTTGAGCCCCAACGAAAGCTTTATTTCTATTTTCAATTGCCTGAGCTAGATCCATTACTTGATCTAACGTTTCTGCTTTGTGCATGTCCATTTCCGCACGAATTGCCCCATTTAGTCCTGCCATAAACATACCCATCAGCCATGGGACGTTGGTTGAGCCACTTCCGGTACCAAATCCTCAAAACGGCTCCTATACGCTATCACGGTGGTGGTCTACCGCAACTCTTTCAACTCCTCCTCCGCTGTCCGCCTCTGTTTGGTTCCAAAGCGCCGCAACACCTCCTTTCTAAACTCGTGCCAGTTCACGAAGGGTCCCGTGCTTTCTCTGTAGCGATACCATCAGAGAGCTTGTCCTTCGACACAAATGGAAATCGTTGGCAAACGCTCGTGCTCTGGTATGGCTCCTAGCTCAAAGAATCTTTCGATTCTTGCTAACCAATCTTCGGGATCCATGCCAGAAAACACTGGTGTTTCGAGTCTACGCACCGGGTAATCTCTTCTTCGCCACTCGTGATGACTTCCCCCTGAAACGAAAATCACCCTCATCTTCTCCTCTACCATCTGTGTGTGATGTCTCCCTGCCCTTGTGTTTGCCCGCGTCAATGACGATCTTTTTTAAGTCAAGAACCATGTTCTTGATTTCCTCCATGGTGTCTTCAACCCCGTTCAAACGATCTTCCACTCCCCGAAGGCCCTCTTCCATGCCTTCGATTCTCGTGGACATTCCTTCCATTCGTGTCATTCAGGATCGTTGAATCTGATACCAAGTTGTTGTGTTCCTGGCTCGGGTCTTCCAGTTCTCCTACTCTCCTCTGTACCCTGCACAACAATAACCAAGCCAACAGCAAGAATACTCCAGATATACCAAGTCCTTTCTGAATATGCCTCGTTTATTAATTGTTCAAGTACCAACAATGTTTCCCTAGACAATACAAGAGAGAGATCTCCCCTGAGATGCTCCCTTAATCAGGCTCTTTCCTTTCTGTTTTTCCCCTCCTTTCTCTCTTAACCCCATTTCTATTTATAATCACCTCCTATAACTAACTTCTAACTGCCTTATCCTTTTCTTTTATATCTACGAGTGACTAATTTTCCTTTTATATCTAAGTACCCATCAGTCTCTTTGCATATGAAAGGGTAAAATTGTGTATAATATCTCTCTATTACCTTTGCATAACGAGAAGCATATGAACAATGAGATACATAGTTTAAACTATTCTATGGGTAAAAATCAAATATTGTGGTAATTAATTTTTTTTGGAGGTGTTAGAAATATTTACTGATTTTGTTGGCGGATGATTTCCGTAAGAAAATCCAACTGCTCACTTTTAATGACATCTTTCATCTCAACTATGTGTGTTTGGTTGCACATTAGATAATTGATTTCAAGTTCATTGATTTTATATAAAATTTCATATGTTTGGTTTAATATTGGAGAAGAGTCCATAATTGATTTTGAGTTAAAACAACTTTAGATAGTTTTTATGTTAGATAAAAAAGTTTATGTTGAGTTTTATTCTTAACTCACTTTTATAATAAAAACATCTAAATATAAATCACATCACTTCTAAATCAATTTTAACTTAAATTAATTTTGCAAAATCAATTATATTCAAAACAAAATTTTCAACATTCATCCAAAAAACTCAATATATGAGACTTTGTTTAAGAAATATAAACCTAATTTTACTTGAATTAATGTCAAGTAAATGTTAATTAATTACTTTAGTACAATCAAACTAATAAATAAGAAAAAAAATATATAAATAAAGTCATACAATAATATTTAATTTTGATTTTTTTAAACAATCTTTAATATATGTGTATTTTAATATAATAAAAAAATATAAGTTATATTATAATTAAATTTTGTAGAAGAGATATCAAGTTATTTCTAAGAATAAAGGTAAGCAAGTGAAACCAACCTAATCCAATACCCAAAAAAAAAAAAAACAAGAAGAGAAATGCATTTTGGATCGACTCGAGTGGATATACAGGCAGGTTGTAAAGACGAGTACCACTACTTCAAGTGGTTAGACCCATTTTCATTATCAAAGGGATTTCTTGACCTCTTATATATATACCACACTGGTCCGAATAGTTTGTCTACATTTTTTTCTTATTGAAAAACGTTAACTTTGCCCTTGGTCCAAGGGTAATGGTCCCTTTCTCATTAGGCCAATGCGGGCTTCTGGCACTTCTCTTTACAACTAATTTGGAGTTGTATAAAACCTTTTTTTTTTCTTTCTAAGAAATGCTTTTTATAAAATATTTATACATCTTTCAAAATTTCATCTCACCTTAATAACCTAGAGAACTATATGGGTTGCACAACCATTGTAATTTGTATATTTAGGGTGCGACTCAAACATAATTCCCACTAAATTACATACCTAAAGGGGGGTGTCTTTTTACGTCATCGCGTTAAATTACATTTGTTAACCTAGATAGTAATTTTGTAATTCTTGTTGAGTATTATGTAAGTCCTCAAGAGAACTATCATTAATATCTATATGTACAAGAAAGCTAGACTTGAGTATTAGTCTAGCATTTAATTTTATTAATATGGTATTTATATAAATATAAAAATAAATATTTTTTATATAAGGACTTGTTTATGCACTCACACCCTTTTTTAATGAGTGTATTAGCAACCTATAAAAAAAATGGACCATAAAGCTAGCTACTTCTTTTATATTAGTACTTTTATTTTAGGGATGTTATAATAATTTAATGTCTATTTTTTTATAAAAAAAAAAAAACTTATAATTTCTCTTCTCTCTTCTCTCTCCTGTGTCCTGAATAAAGGCTTAAAATGCATCGTCGGCCAATACATCTTCAACAGACATCACTCCATCCTCCATTTGGGATTTCACATATAAGAAAGATTGAATATTGTGAATTCTAAAATAAAAACATAAAGCAGGATGCCCAAAACATTGTTGTTTATAATATTCGATAATATAAATAGGATCCGAACAAACAGTGTTATTCCTAAAAAAGTTAACTAAAAAAAAGTGATGGTTTTTTTGTCCTCAATATTATTTGTTTGGTAAAGGGGAAATCAACTAGACAGCAAAAACATAATTATGAAGCAAAGCTTCTAAAGCAGCAGTAGGGGGCTGCTGCCACTCCCAATCTCGATCTTGATAGCAAACGCACCACTTAGCTAAAATGTCAACAACAAAATTAGCTTCCCTATGAACCCAGCAGATGGAGACCTTCCATTGCCGCTGCAAAAGCTCACGAATGTCACAAATAACTTCCCTATGCTTGTGAAGGTTGATATTAGTCTCACTTCCAGCAACTAGAATATCCACAGCCGCTTAGCAATCTGATTCACACATGATTTCTTTAAAACCATTAGTCCAGCAAAACTCCAAACCAGACTTGACAGCCAGTAACTCAGCCAAAAGAGGATCACCAGTGCCCATATGCTTCGAGAAACCCATGATCCAGCTCCCAACATTGTTTCTCATAACCCCACTGATAAGTGTCATATTTTAGTTATTTTCGAGATTATAATATTAGCACTTATATTTTGATTTTAGTAATTTTCTGATAAATTTCCCTTAATTCAAATTGTTTTATATTTTGTACATTTATAAATGTTGTTTAAATTTAGAAGATTTATCCATACAATTATGATATTTTGATAAGTATTTGTTAGATCCAAAAATCAAGCCATTTTTATAGAATTCTAGAGTGCAATTCACCCAGGCTAGCAATCAGTTCACCTAGATTAATGAGATTACTTCTTCCTGAAGTAACCAAAGCTATATTAAATTCTTGTTTTTCTCAACATCAACATCAACACCAACACCAACAACACTTTTAATCCAAGTTAATTGGGATCGGTGATAGATGAATTCAATATTAGATACGAGGAAGTTGAAAAAAAAGGAAGGGGAAGAAAAAAGGGAAATAAGTGAAAAGAAAAGAAAATAAGATAAAAGAAAAGAAGGGTGAAAGAAGGAGGGGAGAAATAAAGAGGAAAATAACTAAAAAAGGACCTTCTGGAATATAGAGATAATAACGGATCTAACTCTCTACCAAATTTATAGTTTTTCTCCACTTCATCCTAATACACACCATCCGCCAATCTATATCTCACTTCATTAAATCTTGTTTATTTACCTTTCCTCATGTAAGTTTCGGTCTACTTCTACCTCTCTTTATGTTGAGCTCTTGACAACAAACTCTTGTTCTTACAGGAGCATCCAGGAGTCATCTCATTACGTGCCCAAACCACTTTAATCTATGCTCTCTCATCTTTTCACTCACTGGTACTACTGGTACCTTTCGTCAAATATCTTCATTTTTTTTATTTTATCCATCTTTATATGACCACATATTCACCTTAACATCCTCATTTCTGCTACCCCTATTTTATGTTCATGTTGCCTATATGTTGGCCAACATTCAGCTCCATATAACATTGTAGGTCTTACAGTTATTTTATAAAAAATTTCTTTTATCTTAAGGGGAATTTTGCTGTTACACAAAAACCCAGAGACACTACCATTTCATCAATCCTGCTCTGATTCTATGATTTACATCCTTATCAATCTTTCAATCTTTTTGCAAAATTGATCTCAAGTATCTAAAAGCACCTCTTGACCACGTAAATGCACGGGATCTTGATCACCATCTCTTACTAGCGAAAACTCACACTTCATATACTTAGTCTTACTTTGACTTATCATGAATTCTTTAGACTCCAAAATGTTTCTCCATAATTCAAGTTTCCTATTAACACTGTCTTTGGTCTCATCAATAAGCAAAATATTATCTGCAAAAAGCATACACCATGACAGTTCCTCTTGAATATTTTTGTTAGTTCATCCATCATTAACGCAAAGAGATAATGACTAAGAGTCGAACCTTGATGTACACCTACGATAATAGGAAAATACCTTAATGTTTCATTATAAGCTTTCACACATATGGCAGTCTCATCATACATATCTTTGATTGCATTAACATACTTAAATGATACTTTTTTCCTTCTCAAGAGCCCACCATAAAACTTTTCTTGGGACCCTATCATATACTTTATCAAGATTTATGAACAAAATATGTAAGTCTTTCTTTTTTTTCTCGATACATTTCCATTAATTGTCGTATCAAGAAAATAACTTCCATGGTACATCTTCCTAGCATAAATCCAAATTAATTTACAGAAACTTTGGTTTCCCTCCTCAAGCAATGTTCAATAACTCTCTCCCACAACTTCATAGTATGACTCGTAAGCTTAATGTCTCTATAGTTAGAACAATTCTAGATATCTCCATTGTTTTTGTAAATAAGCACAAATATATTTTTCCTCCAAGCATCAGACATCTTATTTGTTTGAAAAATCTTATTGAAAAAATTGGCCAACCATTTTATTGCCACATTTCTTAGGCCTCTCCACACTTCAATAAGGATGTTATCGTGTCCCAAAGCTTTATTATTCTTCATCTTCTTTAAAATCTCATTAACTTCATGTGTATTAAGTTTACGCACAAATCTTCTATTCAAATCATCATAAGCATCCTCCAAGTCCACCTCACTTTTACTCGGCATCCATATTAAAAAGTTTGTTAAAGTAGTTTAGTCATCTTTCATTTACATCTTCATCTCTTACTAAAAGTTTTTTATTTTCATCCTTAATGCATCTAACTTGGGTGTGACTTTTACTCTTCTTATCCCTCATTTTTGCAAGTTTGTATATACATTTTTCATCATCCTTGCTCCCAAGATTTTTATACAAATTGATAAAAACCTTGCCTCTAGTTTTCTACACTGCTTCCTTTGCATTTTTTCCCGCTACTCTAAACTTTTGCAAGTTTTAATCATTAAGACTTTTATGCAATGATCTATTGCATTCCTTCTTTGTTTAATTGCATCTTGCATCTCTCCATTCCACTATCATGTTTGCTTTGTAAGAACTTTGTTTCCTTTGTTTTCTCTCAACGCTCTCATTCCCACATTTTGGACACATATAGTCATCTTATTTCATATTTCATTTGCTTCTCCAATAGACTCTTACGATCTTTCACGCAACATGTTTTCCTTGAACTCTATTTGTTTTTCCTCCTTTAGCTTCCATCATCTTATCATTGGGTTTTAAGTCTTATTCCTCATATTAAGTAATTTGTTGAATCGAACCTCTAGAACTATTAGGTTATGTTGCGTAGTGACACATTCTCCATGGTAGATCTTGCAGTCGATACAAGAATTTCTATCTTCTCTTCTAGTCATAAAGAATTGATTTGATTACGATTTTGGCTATTATGATAAGTGATAAGATGAGACTCCCTTTTTCAGTAAAATGTGTTTGCTAGCATTAAATCATAAGCTAGTGCAACATTCAAGATATCTTCTTCATTCTCATTTCTCGTACCATAATAAAACCTCCATGAATTCTATCAAACCCTCCACTGCTTTTACAACGGATACAGCTTAATATTTTTCCAACCTTTCTGATAAAGTAACCTTTAGGCTCCCTTTTCAAAAAACATTTCTAACGACTCATAAAATGACTTGCTATAAATGATAAAACATAGTATTTATGCATACAAAATCAAAACTAAAACTCATAACAGACAAAATTCTTAATTACAAAATTTAAAGTGGCAAAAGCAGGCTGTGAAACAGGACCTTTTAAGCTAGTTTACATGCAATAAGAAAACTGCCAATTTGGTGGTTCAATAGCTAGCTTCCTACACTTGAGTTGGTACAGTATAAGGGGGAAAAAGTGAAAAAGGAAACAAGTTCAGAGACTCATCTTGAGGAAGGCTATGATCTCCAATATGACAGACATCTTGATTTATATCACAATCATTTGGGCTCTTTTGGAAAATGCATCTTGATAAGTGCAGGAAGTTCTGCTAACTCAACCTGAGGTTTCCCCAACAAAATACTTTTTAATTTTTCATCACAGTTGACCACATTCTTGTTGTTCTGATCCTGCTCAATTAAAGAAGCAACTCATCTTAATCAGCCCATGGTAGCTGCATATCAATATATCAAAATAAATATACCCAACCCATAAAACATCATAGCCAACTCAACAACTGGATATATGCATTTTACAAATTATAACTTACGTTTATATAACTACACGGATTTAAGTATTATAAAAGATCATATAACAGTTCAAAAACATCAGAAAGAGATCTCTATTTTGGAATAGTATGTTGATAGTGTGTATAGCTCAAACAAAACACAGAACACAAACTTGAGATTTCCTCTCTTGCCTCAACCCAGATACAAGTGCACAATATTTTGCTAGGTACTGCTGTACCATTAAAGCTGCAAGGAAGCATACCTTAGCCAAATATAGGGATATGTTTGGATTGATGTTAAAGAATGAAATGAAATAATGCTACGTTCCATTGTTTAAAATAGGATGAAATGGGATGGAACATGACAGAATGCATTCCATTCCATTCAATCAAACACCCTTCTTTTCCTTCACTTTAAATTTGGGAGTGCAGGATCACACCTATTTTTTTTCCATTCCATCTTTAAAAAATATCCAAACAATAGATTGATAACTTTATTCCAATCATTCATTATTTCTACTTCCTACCTCCACAGAGGAGAGAAAGTAGCATTTATTTCAAAGCAAAACTCATTGAATTGTTTAACAAACCACTTAGCTCAAAAGCCATATCTCACACTCTCCCTCTTCAACAATCCATTAAACAAACAATTCATATCATTCTGTCATCCCAATTCCCAAGTAACCTTGACATAACTTTTACAAAATTTCAAAAGCAAGGTGAAACCCAACTTCCAAACAATTTAAATTGAATTTTATTTTAACAAAACATCACAAAAAGAAATTTAAGGAAACAGGGGGAACCTGAAGATTATTGGTTTTGATGTAGGACCAAACGCACTTGAAACAGCCTAAGCGGGAAATCTGAGACTGGCCCACGAATTCTCTTAGCGTGGATGGAAGGTTGACGAGGTCAATCAAGTTGGCAAGCTTCTTAGGGTTATCAGTGATGGCTTTCTTCATGCGTTGAGGAAGCATTTTTGCTTTGAATACCTGAAATTCAAAGCCCAAGTGGACTTGGGCACTGATCAAAGACGAATCTTGGTAGAGAAATAGAGAGGGCTAGTATGGTTGGGGTTTGAAGGATGCTATGGAATGAATGAAGAGAAGAGTAAGAGCAATGTTTTAAAAACCATAGCAGTCATCGACTGGGTCAGGGCACTGGGTTAATGGTTGTACCAGTGGTGACTCACTAATTGAATCGCATGGCCCAGTCTCTATTAAAAAAATTGAAAATTTTACACCTGCCTTAATTTGATCATATTCAAAGAATTCAATTAAACAATTGATCAACACCAAAACAATACTAAGTTTCATGTGGCAATAGCCAAACCAAACAAACCCAAAACTTCAAAATAAATTATTTTACAATTACATTCAATTCTTAATTATTTTTTTAAAATCAATCTCCAAAACCAAACCCAAATTGGAAATGCACGATCACCTTAGTGCTCTATGAAACCAACCAAGCTAAACTCTTCATACTATTCTACCTTACTGTTTTGTTTTTTATAAAACAAGCCTCATGAACTGCCAAGTTATTATGTATACAATTCAGAAAGCAATTCTAGGTAACAATGGTATGGAACACGATATTATCAAGATATGTCAGGCTCCACATACAATCAGTACCCAGACTTCACGCATATAATAATAAAAGTATACAACTCAAACTAATATAGTAAATAATATAGTAATATACACTATCTCAAAATCAGAAAACGAGCTTGCTGATGCGTAGAAAGAAAATCGTGCTTGAAAGGAAATTAGAACCTAGTGCTGGCGCGAAGCCGCGACGACGGTGGTGCAACGGCGATGCTGCAACGCGACCTGGTGCGACGGCGGCGGTGGACCTGAGTGGGTTTGCGCTTGGGTTGTGCCGTGCGTGTGAGTCGTCGAGTCTCGTTTCGATTTTTGATTCTTTTTTCCCTTTTCTAAACACCAAACAACGTCGTTCCACAATTTTTGAAAGAAAGAAAAAACGACTAAAGTTTAATTATTTTGCGGATAATGTACTTTTAACAAATTTTAATTAGTTATTTGATTTTTTCTAATTGGGTCCTTTTTTATTTTAAATTAGATCCTCGTGTATAATTGTTATCACGAAAAACTAGTTGAAAAATAATTTTTTTTAAAAGAAAAAACAGTTGAAGAAAGTAATGATAACATCTACATTTTGAAGGTTCATGAAAGAAATGAAAACAACAATTATATATATTGAAGAATAATTTAAGGATATAAAATATGTAAATAAAAAAATCATTGTTTTTACTAATAATTATAGATTAAACACATACTTAATTAGAAGTGTATTTAGTTAACTAATGCTTTTAATATATGTTATAAATACACATGGATTATGTATGAGAGTTTTTTAGAGTTTCAATATTTTGCATAGTCAAACAATTATGAGGGACTCAATTAAAAAAGATTCAAGCACTTAATTGAAAATTTGGTAAAAAGTACAAAAACCTGCAATCAATTTAACCATTACAATTTTGTTTTTTTAATTTATTTTTTATGTTCCTTTTTGTTATTTTATATTAAAAGGTTCAATTAGGTCCTATAATTTCAATAATGATTTGAGAGAGTCTTGTTTATAATTTAATTAGGTCCTTGAACTATTTTTTAATTGGATCATCCTGCCTAATTGTTGTTATGATAAATTAATTGCATATCCATAATTAGAGGTGTAGAAAGTGGTGGATTTGTGTTTCTAAAGTGTATTGGACAATTGATCGAGTTTGATCAGGTTTGACCGAGTCAACTGCATAGTAGAACCAGACCGATTATGCTACCAAGTCCCGGTCCAACTGGTCGGGTCAGATCGATTTTAATAACTATGCATAAAACTCTCACAAATTACTTAGTTGTGCTTACAACACATTTCAATTAAAAAAATCATACACCCAATTAAAAAAAGTTAGGGACATAAATGAAAATTTGGTAAAAGTAAAGGGACTTGAGGATCAATTTAACCAGTACCGTTTTATTTCTGTAATTTGTTTTTGTAGGTTCGATTCAGTTATCTTATTATTAAAAAGATCAATTAGTTCTTCTAATTTTTAAAAATGATGCAATTATGTTTCTTTATTTTAAAAGATTCAATTAGGTCATTTGTTTTTTAAAATGTATTTAATTTGCTTTCATTTTGCTTTCATCTGCTCCAATTTTTTTTTAAATAAGACCAAATTTGATTTAAATTAGACCAAATTGAATTTATTTTAAAAAATAAAGGACTTAAGTGAAAATTTTAAAAATAAAAAAGAATTATTTGAACTCTTTTAAAATTACAAGATCTAGTTGAACCTTTTAATATTAAGAAGATCAAATTTAACTTAAACAATAAATTAAAAAACCAAAATAGTAATTAAACCAAAAATTAAAAATGAGTCCAAGTTAGTAAAACTTGTCGATTCGCTAATTCAACCACAAAATTGACCAGATCACTTTGGCTCATGTCTAATAGGAGCTTTAATAGGACAAATTTTTAATAAATTATAGGAGCTTACAATATGATCTACATTACATTTTTTTAACCATCAAAATCGAAGATAAGTACCAAGAGATTTGCAACTACTCATGCACTTAATTCAACCAATTTAGTTAAATTTCCTTGAATAAGATTTCACTTGACTTATTCATTTATTAAAAAAGTCAATTTTAAACTCTTTATAACCACATGTTTAAGTAAAAATGTTAAATCCTACCCTAAAAAAATGTAAGTCTTAGCCCTTAAAAGAAGGTTTATTATGTTTTGATAGTAGCACCCTTGAACCTTTTTTTCAAATAATACAAAATGTCACATTATTTTCTATTCACGCATTAATCCATTTTATGTTTGAAAATATTACCATGACACTCATATATGTTATACTAACACCTCGACTCCTACAAGAAAAGTTATTGTAATGGTTAAAAAAATGTTTATATAATTTCACGAAACCTTAGTGGTGATTAGTATAATTTATTCTAAGTTTTAAATATCAATTTTTACATTAAACATATAATATAATATTATTTCATTATACATTATATATTACCAAATATGTCTCTTAGAAAAATGCTTGGAATCTCTATAATTTTTATTATTATAAATTATATATAATACATATACATAATATCTATAATACTTTTATTACCTAGAATAATATAAAAATGTATAACTATCAATAATAACTTTCAATTAAAATAGTTTATTTAGACAAATCATTCTAGAACAAGCCAACTGATCTATGCAAACAGTTAGAAAAAAAGTTATTTATGCATAAGAGTTATTATATGTTTCGAATTTTATATCTTATAATTTAACTATTATAAATATTATTTATGTAGAAAAACTATTATCTATGTGTTAGTAACTTTTCTAATATTATTATAAGTTACTTTTTCTATGTTACTTTGTTGACACTAAGTAAATTAAAAAAGACAACATTATTGATAATAAATATTAAATTATTATTTGTACATTATTACTATTTTATATTTGTTATACTAATGAATAAAAAATTACAATCTTATAATTGATCATTATGAAATAACTTTGTTTTTTTTGTTATTATTGTTGTTCTTGTTATTATTATTATTATGATGATGATGATGATCATCATTATCATCATCCAGGTATCAAATTTATAAGAAAAAAAATTATAATGTTAAAATTGACTCTTATTTATACTTTCACTAAACAAATGTGTTAGAAGTAGATGATCCATTCATTCCTTTTAGTTTTGATGGATAACAACAATATAAATGTATGATTACTAATGATTTACATATAAATTAAACAACACACCATATGAAAACATTATGGTAATAACTCTCTATACTTCAACTCTATTTATGATTGTCATTCACTTTACAATTTTGGTACTTGGTTTTCAAAAGTAATATTCAACATCCAACGCATTGTTAATAGAACAAACATTGAAAAGTGGTGGATCATCTACTATTCTTTTATCATATGTCCAAAAGGATACTTAAACAATTACATAAATATTTCTTTCTTTTACAAGTGTAGTCCACTAACGAGTGGATTCGTTCATACTATAATCTGTCTGCTTTGGATTATTCCTTATTACTTGATTTACTCTAACGTTTAAATCTAGTATGATTCAGACAAATTTAGAAAGGGCATATTCAAGATCAATCCACTACTAGAATTGGGTGACTTAGATTCAGTGAAAGTCTAAGGTTGTGCCCGTAGTGAGTTAGAGAATACTTGTAAGTCAAGTGTGGTAGGATAAAATACTTGTTGTAATCAGTTTGATTAGTGGAACCCTATACTGGTTAGTAAAGGAGAAATAGACATAGCTTAGGTTGAGTGAACAGTATAAAACTTAGTGTTTATACTACTCTCTTTTAGCTTGTCATAGTATTTTTAAGGCATGTTATAGACACATCTTTGCACACAGGTTTTTTAATTAACAACTACTATTTATAAATCACTAGGCGACGATTTTTTTCTAATTGCGAAAAACTTACCTATCACTGGACGATAGTCCTTGTGAAATATTTTTTTATAAATCACTTCCATTATCAAAAATATTTTTAAAAAGTTTATCCAACACACTATTCAACCCTCCCCCTTTCTAGTGTGATTTATTGTATTTCAAATTGAATTTTCCTTTTCTCATTAACAGGCACCAAACAACCGTATTAGTACACATTTTACAAACTTTCATCTAAACAAGTATGTTGGTGAAGCCATTGGATATATATTTTTTGAAAAAATGGTGAATCATATTTATGCACCACAAATACATAAAGATCTCATATGCATGCATATTAGTACCTGTATCAATTTCTCTCCTTGTAAATTGCTTACAAACTTAGCCATAGGGATTTCTAAATGTCTTCAAGAGGTTAGGAACATCATAAGCAAGCATGTCATCCACTGTTTGTATGATTTTTTTGTTCAATTTCTCAAACTTGTCAATGTTGTAACTACTCAAGGTCTCTTTGAAATGTTCAATATTTGGGAAGTCACCAGGTGGTAGATGGAACTCCTTTTGTATCTGTTAGCAATTTTTATTACACAAAAGCATTTCAATTTTCAAGAATTATCATACTACACATGCATGAAATTGGACTAACATAGAGTAAAATTCATACCTTAACAAATTCAGTATCCAAATTATCAATGAGCTTTTGTTGAGCTTTAGCTTTGCCTATCATAGCAGGCATCTGCTTCTTAAGATGACTAATAATATAAGCATGTATCTTAGCAGCCCGTGCTCGTTTTACAAACTCATTGATCTATAATACACACAAATATTATTTTAGTTATGAAAATAAAACAAATTTAATAAATAAAACATAATTACTGATTAAATTGATATTAGAATTTAAGAGATCAAATCTAAGCATATAGTAGCAATTATAAGATGTAAATAGAAACAAGAATAATCAAGATTCTAGTTTATGAAATTTTTTGGGTAAATTGTATTTTTCATCACTAAACTTTTCGCTATTTATGTTTTGGTTCCTAAACTTTTTGGGGACCGACCAACATCCTTTAACTTTTTTCTGTCATAGCTTTTAGTCCTATCTATCTATTTTAGTTGTTAAGTATTACTTTATTAAGACTCATTTTATGGCGGCTAGAAATTGTTTCCCTAGAAAAGAACTAAACTTAGGTTCCTAACATTCTTATTTTCTCTCAGATTTCCTCAACACTCATGAATTAAATAAAGATTCAGATCTTGGACATAAATGCTTTTTTGAGTTAATCTAAAAACCTTACACACATCTGGGTACAAACTCTTCCTTATATCTACATACACTTCACCCACCCAATTTCTCCATCCCAACTGCTCCCTTGGGCTCATCGTAGCCTCCATTGTGTTGTCCTTACTATCATGTGCCCAATCCATAATCCCCATCTTCATGGCCTCCACCGCTACGACCTTCACATTGCCTAGCACCATATCACACAATGTCGTCAGTGACTTCATCATAGCTAAGTGCTAGTATTGACAACATTGTCATATGTACAACCATAGTGTCACCACATTACAATCTCAATGTTGAGAATGACTTCCATTGGCTTCACTCTGCGACCTCTACACCATTCCACATTTTTGTCTTGTTAGTTACCTCCTTGTGAAATTGGAGGAGTTGAAGCTCTTACATGCATTAGTGTGCATCTTAGAGATGAGCATATATAAGGATTAAAAATTAGAGTTTTATGATGCTTTAAGGACAATAATTTTTGTGTTTGAATTTGAAATTGTTATAGGCAGTGTTATAAAAATTGGATCGACCCTTTCAATTGAAATAGTTGGATAGGAAATTGATAATTGTTGTGCATGCTTAGCTTTTGTACTGAATTTGCACAATAATTGTTTTAATTTTTCTCATTTATTGCTTAGTTTGATCTTAATAAGTAAGAATTTAGTGTTCTTTTAGATTTTTAGCTTATTGATGTTAATTTTAGTAAGTTCACTAATTTTAGTTGTGTTTTGTAGTTTTGGTGCACCAACAAGGAAGGAAGAACTTTTGGATTGATGAAGAAGTGCACTTAGCGCGCAAATCGAGCTTAGCCTATTAGACCGCTTGGAAGACCAAGTGGCAAGAATCTGGAGGCTACTGGGAGGAGATCTAAAGTTTGGCACACGCTCAATAGGAAATGGTGCTTAGTCAATTTTTCCACTGCCACTAATTTAGGCTAAGTGCACAGGCCAAGCTTAGCGCACAAGCCTTAATGAGACAATGCAACATTTTGGAGCGAAAAACTTTAAAAATGAGGAATGTTCTTAGGGTTGAGTATTCAATGGGTTTAGAAAGAAGAACATATTGGGTGCCCTTGTTCTTCCTTATTTCTCCATTGTCTCTTCTTCTTATATTCTCATTTTTGTTTTAGGTCTTTAATGTCTATAAGACGCTAACTTTACTATTGTTGGGAGCTTGGATATCAAAAACTCTATGATGCAACTATCTTTACTATCCATTTAATGTTATCTCAATATTATTGCTTCCTTTCTATGATTATTTCCTTATTTATGGTTTGATCACCCATGTTCATGTATGTTGTAGTGTAATGATCATTGGGAAATGTATTTTCACTAAGAACTAAAAGGGGCTTCTGGTTAACTCATATCTAGCGATGAAATGATGTTGTCTAGCCTTTAATAATTCTTTGCTCTAGATCAAATCACCAAGTTTAACTTGCTAAGGGATATTAGGAGTGAATCAGGTTATTTAGGTTTTTTCACATGAAGAATTATGGTTAGAGTAAATTGGTTAAAGTAATAGCTGAGATAACATTGATTGGTGAAACATCAGTACTGTTACATCAAGAGTTCATTTTCATGACATGCTACACAACCTACTCCTAAATCCATATGCCTACTACTCTTTTTTTCCTTTTTCAAAAGCACCTAAGGCTAGTCTATTGCTTTTCATTTTTTGAATTTTAATTTATATTTTTGAATTTAAACAAAACTCATGTTACACTCCCATATTATTATTTTTAGAGGTTAAAAAATGTTTTCCATTGGTGTTGAACCCATGACCTAAGACATGGTAAAACAAAAGCAACCACTAAGCTAGTTTAACTTTTTAATAAATTGGTGTATAACATATTATATATTTCTATATTTATTATATAACTTATAAATTTTATTATACACCGAATTAGGCATTTCAAGTAGTGACTCACCAGTTCAACTATTGAACCATCATCCCAGTACCTTGACTGGTTCAATTTTTGGCGACTAAAAGCTATTAGAATACATTTAGGACCTTTCAAATAAGTTACATAAGCAGTTCATTGCAATTTTTGGCCATCAAAAAACTAATTGTAATAAATAATAATAAAACCAATGTCACATCATCACTTAACGACCTAAATAAACGAAAAGAGCTAAAACATTGGACTGGAAAAAAAGTTTGAGGACATTAATCGTTCGTTGAAAAGATTAGGGACCAAAATCATAAATAGCAAAAAGTTTAGGAATGAAAAACATAATTTACACATTTCTTTTATGCACAAGATGACATTGGAAAATGTTGAGGATGATAATTTTGTCCTAAAATTATTGCGGCATAAGTGTGAGTTAAAGTCTCATATCACGTAGAAATGGGAAGGTTGAACACCATATAAGTGAGAATAAGACCCATAAACATGAGTCTTAAGATCTTGAGTTAAAGTGTGGTGTGAAGCTCACTTATGTGGTATGCTCGTAACCCATTGGTATAAGAGCTGATGATTCGACTTGGTGACTGGCTCGAATGAGTAAGATGGATTGGCAACGAATCCTAGGCCTAAGGATCTCTTTATCAAAAGTCTTCCTAACGATGGGTCAAGGCAACATGTGTCGTAGGTGGAACAGCGGTGCAAGTATCTAGAGCATGTAGGCTCTAATGGCAACCATGGAATACACATGGATGAAAATGACTTTCGCTTGAGGGAGAGACTACCACATGGAAGAGACTTACACTTGAGGGGGAGATTGTTGGAGTACAAGTGTGAAGTAAATTTCCATATCGGGTAGGAATGTGAAGATTGAGCACCATATAAGTAAAGATAAGACCACAAACTTGAACCTTAAGGTTTAGGGTTAAAGTGTGGTGTCAAGCTTACTTACTTGGTGTGCTAGTAACCCATTGGTGAAAAATCTTTCCAGTATTTACTCCATTCGGTTCCCCAACAAAAATAATGTTCCATTTTGAAATATATTGAAAAGAAAGTTTGTGTACATAAGTACTGCATACTTTCAAATTAGTAAACAACTTCCTTATCTTTATCTTTTCATCAAAATAGTTCTTAAAATTTTAAATGTTAAACTTCAAAATAGTTCTCAATAAAGAGTTACACACATTAAGCTATGAGTACTCGTGTTTAACTTGGAAAGATATATTATATATGGTAAAATATACAAATAAAAACTCACTTTATGATCACAGGCCTTTTTTGGTATATCTTTCAAATCTGAAAGAAGGTCATCTTGTTCTTTTTGAAAGAGTTCATTTCCAAGTGGACCACTAATAGAATCATTTATAGTATTGTCATTGAAAGAGCTACAAAAAAATTGATCACAAAAAAGCATAAGACAATCTCATGTAATAACTAAGGAGAAGAAAGTGAAACTATAGTTAATTTATACAGGAATATGTACAATGTACAAATTACTGTGAAATCAAAAGAAAAAATCTACAATCAACCAAAATAACAAATGTAACATCATGACATGCCAAAATTGCTAAACTCAAAACATGTAAATGCAAAAACTAAAATACAAAAAAAAATCAAATTAGAAATAATTCTTAATGTGGAAGAAAACTTTTAAAGATTCACATTGCATACACAATGTAAAGTGACTTACCCAATATATACCCGCATGACTTCAGGAACATTCAACACTTTCCCAAGTGACCACATTAATGCACTGTATATTCTCATTAGCTGTAACATTGGATCACACAAATATATAGGTCAATTTTTTCTTTAATGAAGTTTTAATAGATTTGTTAAGTAAAAATAGAAGATTAGTAGCTATCTTTTTACATGTTGAGTATCAACTTGGTCTGCCTTGTTCAAGACAACTCGAATTTTGTCATCATGTCCCCGTAGGGATGATATCACACGCTTGAACTCATCACTAACATCAAGTTTGTGAGGATCAAAAAGAAGAAGTATTAAATCACATTTAGCAGCAAACCAAGATGTTACACCTGTAAAATCATATTGTCTATGTGTTCTTTGCTTTTCTCCAGATAAAACTCCAGGGCTGTCAACAAATGTAATGTGCTCCAATAGCTTTGGATAATTGATAAAAAAAGGTAAGTTCCAAATGCTACAAAAGAAAATATCTTAATTTTGGCTTAATTTGATATAGAAAAACTTACAGGATGAGGCATTTGAGAACACTCAAATTTGGACAAAAATGATGTACCAAAAGTTGTAAGACCACTAAATGGCATGTCTGCTTGGACAACAATAGTATTACCAGGAATGCTTCTTTCATCAGGTCCAGACTATGTAAATAAAACTATAATTAGTTCTTAAAAACTAGCTCAACACTTGATTTCCCTACATAATTATCATTTCATGATATTAAACTTAATACTAATGCTAATGTATAAACTAAAGGTCATTCACATATTACAAAGTGCTTAACAATTTTATTTGTAACTTGCAATATTTATTTATCAACCCAATAAACCATGAGCAATTTTAACAAGAAATGACTCAAATCTTTTTTATCACAAAATATGACATTCTTGAGTGCCATTATTGAGCAAGTCTCCGCATATTTTGAGAGCTTCAAGTGACATTCTTGAGTGTCATTGTTGAGCAAGCCTGCGCGCCTGCATATTTGAGTGATCAGAGTGAAATACTTTAAGAGTTGATTACCATTATTGTTGGAGAGGTTGAGTGTACCACCAACTTGGTGTGTTTGATTCATTGTAACAATTCTCAATTATAGTGGATATTTGATCTGGACCAGTATCCCGTGAGTTTTTCCTCTCCAGATTAAAGGAAGTTTTTCTCACGTAAAACATATTTATTGTCTCTCTCGCTCCCTTTGTTATTTGATTACGTTTTCACATTTGATTGAGGGTTGACGATAACCCACTTTTGAGTTTATTTGAGGGTACGATCGTTATGCTGATTTTACCCAACATGTTTTAAAATATTAGTAATGTATTTACAATAGTAATAATAATTAATAATAATAGTAAAATGCATCAAGTTAAAAAAATAAAAAATAAAAAATTAAATGCTCACTTTTATCACCGATAATAAATTCATCAAAGATGTTGAATCTTGTAAGAAGTTAAATATTAAATATACATTTAATATTGAGAAACCCTTAAAGACTCATGACACTCAAATATCATATTAGAAGTAATATAAATTAAATATTTTGCCACTTACCATGACAACAACAAACCTATCAGTTGTTGGCTCTGGTCCAATATGAGCTCCTAGTGACATTCATTATAATTAGAAAAAAACTCAGTAACATACATTTCATAACAAGTGTGAACAATTCCCCCCACATTTATACATATATAGAGAGTGAGAAGACGTATCATATAAGAATGACCATCTTATGTGAGAAAGAGAATGATCGATCTCAACCGTTAGATTAAAATGAAAGACTAAAATTCAAATTAAAAACTCATTTAACCATAAAATTTCTATAAGATCTATAAAAAAAATCAAATATATTAAAGGTTTAATTTAAAATCATTACTGCCAACATCATGATCTTTGCCATGACCACTATCGTCGCCACCAACATGGTCTCTGCTGCTACAGCCACCATTGGTGACAACACTCATTGGTGGTGGAGGCGGTTGACAACCATGAGGGTGGTGGCCATCGCAATTGTGGCAGAAACGGTCATGGCAATAATGATAGTGAAGGTGATGATAGGTTTGAGATATTTTAGGATGTCATAAATTAATTTTTAAGATACTAGATTTTCTGTTTGGTAAATCTTATAGCGATTTTATGGTTAAAAGAAGTTTTAATTTGAATTTAAAATGTTTTAATCTTAACCTTTCATTTTAATCTAACAGTTAAGGTCAACATTCTTATCCTCACATAAGATGGTCATTCGCATATGATATATATATATATATATATATATATATATATATATATATATATATATTACCCATGAAGAAGTCAAGGTTGGAGAATCACTTGCCTGGATAACTGCATTTAAGCATATGCTTAATAAATGTTGTTTTCCCAGTTGAGTATTGATCCAAAAGCAAAACCATAGGTTTGGCATCAAAGTCACTATTTGTCTGAAATGAGTAAGGAATAACAATCAACAAATAACCTAAATGTATATCTTTTTCTTTATATATAATGGTCATTACATGATTGAATTAAAAAATGAAACAAAATATAAAGTAGCTTGTCTTGTTTTCTCAATTAAACCAAATAAATAAAATCAGTTACTAACCAATAGAGGAGATACAAAATCATTATAGTGGTAAGTAACTTCTAAGGGCTTTAACTTTTGAAGGTAAAGTCTTTTTAAACCATCTACAATTGATGTCACTGAGGAAGCAGAAACCTATAAACATATGAACAAAAAAAAAGTAAAAAAACTATATGAACATATTTGACAAATTTTAAAAGCCTAACAACAATAAGAAAATAGTAAAAGGTAAAAAAAATATAAATAATTAGTTAAAAACATGTATACATAAATATCATAAACACAACTTAGGAAAATATGTGAATAAAACATAATTTGATAGACCAAAATAAGATATGTACAATTCCATGCTAATATGTCAAGTCTCTTGTGTTTAATATCAACAACATAACTAGCTTTAACTTATGTTTTTTACAAACACAAAGATATGTACTTGTCTATTTGTAAACAACATAAGTGGAGTTTTCAACTTTTTAGCAAAATTCCAAGGTTTTATTAACATATGTTGTTTAAACATCATTAGCACTAACTTAAGTTATTTACTACATTTTAATGAAACATGGACATTTCAAAATGTTGTCACTCTCTATGCATTTTGTAGCTATTACAAAATTTTAACAATTGACAATTATATAAAAATTTAACAATTCCTATAGATTTTTTCCTTTTTAAAATTATATTGATGTAAAATGTCCATAATGCAATAGCAAAATGCTTACCTTTTTTGCTGACTTTGCAGTAAACCATTTACTTGTGGATGATGGTTGAGGAGGACTAACTGCATGACTACTAATAAGTGAATTTGGGATTTAAGATAAAAACGAGTAAAAGTAATATGAATTCATGTTCTTAGTGAATAAAATGAATATATACCACTCAATCCTTTATCTTTTTGCTTACGTTTTTTCTTCTGTAGATACAAAGTCAAGTATTGATTAGTCCTTTCACTGAATGAATATAGAATATTAACATAAAAAGAAATACTTACTGTAAGTAATACATCCAAACCATCCATTGTGGGTGGTTTTACATGTTTCATAGCTGAAACAAAAGTTAAATACATGTCAATAACTTTTATATGATAAATATGAACCAACAACAAAATGAGACATTGCACTATCTTCAACTAATATAGATAATACACATATAAAACTAACAATAAATACACAAATGGACATGTATAGAACTTACCATCACTAGTTAGCAAATCATGTGTTATTGAGTATCCACATTGTCCTAAAGAAACAAGCTATAATTCAAATGGATTAAGTTTTATAAAATTAGTAAACATTAAACTTTAAAAAGTGCAATTTTTAAAGAAAATAATTATCTTTTTACCTGCATAGCAATAACAAATTCTTTGAAACCAAGATATCCTTCACGTTTTGAATCTGCAATGGCCCATACCTTATTTTGGTAAAGGGAGCAACAAATAAGCAAGATAGTTAAGAGGAAAGAATAACTTAAAAGATAAAATACAAAAAAGTATCAAATAAGATAGCTTATACAAAACGTTCATCCTTAATTTCATACCTTAACTTATCTAATGAAGACAAAGAGTATCATAGCCAACTTTTACATAAGATAAATTAGTAAGATTTCAAAATTAATCCACAACCAATATAATAAGGATCATTAGTTTATAACAAACCATGTGTTTGTTGGATATTGAACAAGGAAAGAATCATGTCAAATGAATAAATGATGCAATTGTTACAATTAATAACTTTAATTTAATCAAGAAAAACTACATCTGTAACATATGATTAGATTGCTAAAATGGTTATGCCTTAACATTAATCTAAAAATGAAATATTTCTCTCAATATCTACACCTTGTTCATATGCACCAAATAAATAAATAAAATGAAAAACCTGCTTAAGTTCTTGTCAAGATAAGTTTGACATGGCAAAGAACTTGATGGCCTCATTTCCCGTAAAGCGACCATCCCCATCTGAAATCACCCAAATGCACAACAAATCCATTATTTACAAAAAATTAAATAGATACAAACAAATTTATGTGGCACACAAAAAAATATAACATAAAGAACGAAACAAGGTGGTTAAAAAAAATTGAAACACCACTTTGTATGCACTAAAACAAAATTTAACCTTCTCATTTTTATATGAATTTATCTTTTTCCTTTATAAAATAGGATTGGAATGAAATAAACAAATCAAAGCATAAGAAAATTGTAAACACAAACATGACAAAAATGTAACATCCCATGAATTTCAATGATCGTAGAAGACACTTGATTTTTTTCAAAGAACAACCTGCATCTGCATAATTGAACCACTCTTCGTAAAGATTTTGATACTCTTTGGAACATGAACCAAATGGTACTATGTCAAGTTCCATGATATGAATAATAATGCAAAATTGATTTTTTTATGATTTGGGGTGAAAGGGAAAGAGGGATCGCAAATGCATGCAAAAGGGTTGGTTACACAGGAAACGATTTCATTGTTGGAAACAATAATTGACACAAATTTAGTTCTTTTATATTGTTATTGTTGATGTTGACCGATAAGATACGTGTTGAGATTTTTTTTTAATAATTACATATGAACACACCAAATGAAAAAATAATGTTGGTATTTTCTTATAATGGTATGAAAAATGGTTGTCTATCATTAAACATGAATTCATTGGAAATAGTTATATAATTTTTTTTCTTCATGAGTTACATTTGATAAAGCAAATTAAGCAATGAGTATAGTTAAAGGACTACTCAAAATATACTTGGTTTTTGTTCTCTCTTAAACTATATAATTCTTGTATGTCTTCATTAGACATAAGTTTTCCTTATATAACTCGCCAACATTGTTAAAGTAAAGTTTTTTTTCAGGTGTTATTGGGATTTACAAGTTGAGGTAACTTCATGGATAAATTAAAAGTTTGAGAAAGTTCATATAACTTCAAATTTAATTTTATGCTCACTCCTTGTTTTTCAATAAGTTCAATATTTTGTATATTTTCCTAAACTTTAAGTTTTATACTTATAGAAATATTAGTAATATATTTTTAAGACTTATTATTATGACATTAACTTGTTAACATTTATTAATATTATTATTAGGTAAGTAAGACTCACATGAGATTTCACCCAATAATAAAAATGTATTCTTAGTAAAATATCAAATAACAAGTTACTAAATACTTTTGTTAATTATATATATATATATATATATATATATATATTAAAAGTAATTTGTTTGGTTAAAATCACGTAGGGCCATATTGAGGGAAAAATGCAAAAATGTTGAAGGATTACATGAACTTTTTTTTTTATTTTCTTGAAGAACTTCCAAATGACAACAAAAATATGTTTTTCATTACTTCATGGACTATCTAGCGCATAAGGAATGAGAAGATATGGAAATTTGTTGAAAATTATCATAATATTTCACTCGGTCTATTTCTTCAATTTTTTCAAGAATAGAAGCAAGCATGTCAATTCTCAAACAGCTCAAGCATTCCTCAATCCACACCATCCGAACCAAACTTATTAATCTAGTAGAAACCTTCTAATGGACAAATAAAGGTGAGCATTGATGCTGCAATATTCAAAGAGCAATATCGCTTAGGCATTGGAATATGCATTCAAGATCATCTAGGATGATTTCGATAAGCCAAAACAACATCATAGTTTAGAGTTAAAAAAACCAGTTGAAGAGGAAGCTTGAGGTCTTTATCATGCATTGTAGTTGCTTTAACACTTGAATTTTCAAAATATCATATATTTGAACTGGACTGCAAAACCATGGTGGACAACATGTTGAACATCTCATAGGGAAGATAAAAGTTGCATGTCATTTCATCTAAATGTAGACATCTAGTTTCTCATTTAAGTGGATCAAAAGGTCACTAGAAAAGTGGTTGAATGGTGACACCCAATATTATAAAGAATGAGTGTTTACTCGTTAACTCATACGTGTTAAGATTTGTGGTAGCATCATCGAGCCAACATAGGCCAAAGAATGGAGCTGTGATGGATTATCGACGAAACGTGTCTTTTCTTGCAATCATAGAGGAACGACGTTCTGACCTCGATGGAAAATAAGGAACATGTTGGTTTTTTGGCCCAGTTTGAAAGTGAAAAAAAAACAATACATTGGGCATTTCAAGTTGGGTATGCTGACTCAATTCAAAAAATTTAAAAGAGACCCCATTCTAGGGTTCCAACTGCAAAAAAGATTAGCAAGACCCCACTCAGCAAATTTCCTCTCTCTCAATGTTGCGCCTACATCATCGACCTATTCTGCCATCGTTGATGCTTTTTCCACTAAACATCGCCACCGCTTGGATCACCTTCATTTGTTGTTGCTGATAATAGTGTTTTGGTTTGTTATTGTTTCTAACATCTACGCCATTCTCTCTGCTTTTTGTGATGGTGTTGGTCAGTTATTGATAAGTGTTGGGACGCACTTGTCTCTATTTGGATTTGTGTTTGGACTTTGGTGTTTGAAGAAAAAATGGTTTAGGGTTGTGCTATTTGGATTTGTGTTTGGCTTGGTTTTCACTTTATGTGTTTGGTCCTTCTCTGCTTAGTGCTTCTAAGTTTTGCTGCTAAAGAAAAAATGGCTTAGGCAGTGGCAAGAAACCTATTGAAGGTGGTTCAACAGGTCCTGAAATCGCAAAGGCCAATGGAAATAAGATTGGACCAAGGACTAAAGTTGCATGGAATCATTATATTTTAATTGATGGGAGTGCAAGAAATCTAAAATGAAAATATTGTAATAAGAATTTTACTAATGGAATCTATCAATTGAAACATCATTTAATGGGAACTTCAAAGGATGTTATACCCTGTAAAGATGTTCCTGAAGATGTTAAGAGATTAAAGGTTGTGAATGTTGGTCGGTATTTGTTTAAGGAGTCTTCACAATTTAAAGATGAAGGAGTTTTGGATGAGTATGAAAAAAGAAAAGGAGAAAAAGAAGACGTTGATACTGCAAGTCTTTTCAAGAGAAGGGTAACAACATACCAACCTTCTGTCAATGCCATTTTCAAGAAGCCTTAGAGGGAGGAAGCATGCAAATAAATTGCTTTGTAGTTTTACAACAATAACCTTTTAATGTTGCAAAGAGTGAAAAGTTCAAGAAGATGCTTGAGTTGGTTGCCTCCCATGGTAAGGGATTTAAGCCAACATCCTACCATAAAATTAGAGTCAAATATTTAAAGCAACAAGTTGAGATTATTAATGATAATTTGGAAGAACATAGATGCAGATGGAAGAAAACTAGATGCTTAATAATGACAAATGGATGGACAAATAACAAAAGGAGAACTCTACTCAACTTTTTGATGAATAATCCCAAGGGAACTGTCTTTTTGAAGTCTATATGTAAGACAACAAACAAAATTTTCAAGATGATTGATGAAGCTGTTGAAGAGGTCGGGGAAGAGAAAGTGGTCTAAATGGTAACAAATAATGCTACAAATTATAAGGCAGCTGAAGATTTGTTGATGTAGAAGAGGAAGAATTTTTTTTCCTTTTTTTCTTTCTAGTAATGTTATTTTTATTTTCACTAAAATTTTGATTTACATTAGAAGATAAAAAAAAGTAATTTGATTGGTATAACCAGGACACCTTGCATAGTGCATTGCATTGATTTTATGTTGGAAGATTGTTAACAGCTCGACAAGCACACCAAATTGTCCAAGTAATAAAGAGACGGTAAGACCAAATGTTGAATAGAGACTTTGCTTGTACGCAGAATTAATATACATTTGTTGTTAAGTAATTAATGAATTGATTTAATTAGTAGAATGATTGACATAAGATTAAATTGGATTTAAAGTAAACTATTAAGCGTAATAAATACAGAGAGAAAAACACAAACACTCGAAATGATGTGGTGATGGTTGAAATATGATGTGACAGATGTTGGAAGTTCAACTAACCAGAACTAACTTTGATACAGTATTAAAGGTTTTTCTCTATTCAACATTATATTTGCTCACCCTTATCTACTAATATAATCTAACCTTGATTCCTCAAGTGAAAGACTCTAAATCACTTAATTTCACTCTTAATCTCTCAAGAGTTACGTTAACTGATTTGCATTACGATTAGAGATGATAACCTAGGCTAAACAAATCATTATATTCCTAGACATGATCTATTTAGAAGCATTTTTTAGTTCTAAGGAAGTAACTATTTTCCAATGCATTAAAACCTAAACAAAGCATGTAAATGGGTGATCAAACCACCAACATGAATAAGGCTCAGAAAAACAACAATAATGCGCAAATAACATTGGATAGATAGTTAGAATCTTTACATCAAAGCGTTCGGTTGTTGAACTCCCAACAATGGGGGTTTTAGCCTCTCATTTCCATGAGAAGCTTACAAATACAAAAAAGGAAGCAAAAGGAATGGAAGAGAGTGGAAGAAAATGGAGGAAGAGTGGAGCAAGATGGAGGAAAAGGTCCCCAAGTGAGTGGGTTTTCCCTCATTTTTGTGCCCTAGCTTGGCCTCTTTCTCTTCATGGCTATCTCTCCCTGTGCACTGAGCCTGCATGCATGTGCGCACTGAGCCTGTAGGTGCACGCTGAGCGAGTCACTCCAGATCTTCAATCCATCTTCTATGTCTCTGTTGTTTTATTTTTTACAAAAATACAACCAACACACTATAAATCAATTACTTTTAGCATTTACTTGATAAAAGCTCAAAAGAAGCTAAATTCCTACGTTTTACTCATAAAAGAAGCGTTAAAGAAGGAAAAGAAGATAATTGCTATGTGATTTACATGTAACATTTATGTATGCATAGTAATTATCAAAGATTTCTAGAAGAATTTACCACTCCATCAAGAGAATCTACATCTATGAAAGGACTGCTCTTATTTGCATATTGTACAATTTTACTAAAGGGGTAGATTTGATAAGACTAACTGCTACTCATTTTGCCACTTCCTATTTGACTTTGGGATGCTTGCATGACAACAAGGGATCACTTATTAGAATGTTCACATCAAAAGAGTGGCAATCTAGTGAATTTGTAAAGAGTAGAGATGAAAAACTTGTGCAAAATTTGATTTTAGATAAGGGATTTTGGAAAAATATTTCAAATTGCATGAGAGGTGCTTTCCCTCTAATGAAGTTGTTGCGCATGGTGAATTCAAACAACAAGCCAGTCATATGATTCATTTATAAAGAAATAGATAGTGCCAAATAGAAGATACAAACTCTATTTAAAGGAGTTAGTAGAAGGTAATTAATTAATTATCTTCCATTTTCTAATTTATAATATTATAGACTTTATTTAGAGATTAATGTATTTATTTGTATTATTCTGAGCAACATTCCTATTTTGGAAATCATTGGTGCAAGATGGGAACGCCAATGCAATAGGCCTTTGCATGTTGTGGGCTATTATCTTAATCCTATGTTGCACTATAATCTTGAATTTTAAAGCTGAATGTAAAGTGAAGTGTCGAATGTTTGCTCAAATTGAAAGAATGATGGGAAACATTGATGAGATAGCTAATATTGATGCTCAAATTGAGAATTTCAAGAGCAAATCCAAGTTTTTTGGAAGCTTAGTAGCTCAACGTGCACTTCAAACTAAAACTCCAACACGATGGTAGGAGTCTTATGGTGATGATCATCCAGAATGTAACACCCCGTAGGCCTCCGGTGCGTTAACATTAATAATATCAGTTTAGCGCGCAATTATCATAAAATAGTATTCAGTGGAAGTGCAGAATCGGTTTTTCTTGATTCATTATGTATGGAATATCAACCTGTGAAAACATAATTATACAATACAATCCCATGCTGATCCAGTTTCCCCATTCATATATCAAAACCAGACATCTTAATAATACAGGCAGATAACAGATATAAGACAATTATACTCAGGGTAAAATCACATATCATATATAACAGGGTTCTGTACATGTACATATCAATGTCCATAGTCCACACCACACATACCGTGGTGGTACAAAAGAATATCAGTCCTCCATGAGGGAGTACAGAACTCTTCATCAAAATAAAACAAAAAGAGTCATCCAACTTCTAGCCTAGTCTCAACTGGGCCTCCTGCCCTGAGACTGCTCTTCTCTTCCAGAAATATCACCTGAAATCATATAAACCCCCACACGGGGTGAGATAACATATCTCAGTAAGCTCAGGGTCCTTGGGAAATCATTCCCACCCTGGCCCACAGATTCACAACACATAAACAGGTATATAGGTCACGTATGGCTCACTGGCCTCAACATAACATAAACATCATCACAAACAAATCTATGACAGGAGGCAGAGCTCCTCGATGCCTGGCGGAGCTCCTCAACGCCCACTGACGGAGCTCCTCAACGTCAGTGCCTGTCATAGTGTGGCAGAGCTCCTCAATACCACGGGCGGAGCTCCTCAACGCCCAATAATACCCGGCGGAGCTCCTCAACGCCGGTATGTATCTGTTGGCCAACAGTTCTGGCAGAGCTCCTCGATGCCAGGGACGGAGCTCCTCAACGTCCAGAATACCCGACGGAGCTCCTCAACGTCGGTATTCTTCTATTGACCAACAGATGTCTCAAGCACAGCACAAACATCAAATGCAATTGCATACAATCTCAATACAAGTAATGCCATAGCCAATGCATGCATCATGAATCATGACCAACACTCCCCAGGAGTGTGGTGTGCAACCAAAATGGGAATTCATCCCCAAGAAACACTGAACTTACCTGGTAAGGTCTCAGTCAGTAATTCCTTCCCAGGTCTGTGGCTCTTGCCACCAACAGTCTCAGAATCAAAGCCTAATCAAGGCACATGTAAACCTTATATTAAAATAAGCCCTCAGGCATACAATTCACAATACATAACATATCAGAAATCCCTTATCCTAGGGTTTAATCAATATCTGCCCACACAAGGCTTTTTCTCAGGCTCAACATAAGCATAACTAAGGCTCTGGCATCTCAACAGATAATCACAAGTGACCATTACACAGGTCACACAGATAACACAGAGCCAAAATTCAAAGTCATCAGAATCAAAAACTGAAAACTAATCCTTCATCATTACATTGCCCTGAGTAAGTTTCTCTACAGGACCCTGGGCTAATTCTAGCCCCATTTCACTGTGGGTCACATTACTCAGGAAATCCCAAATTCCCAATTACCCAAAGGAACTTGAGTTTCTTACCTCAGCGGCGACTCAATTGACCTCAGAACAGCTTTCCCAAGCTCTGGTGTCCTTCCTAAGCCGCTGTTCTCAGCCAACTCAAGTCTTTGAGCTAATTCCTTGAGAAAGGATTTCTCACTCACAAAGGTTTTCAAAGAGAAGGAATGAAGGATTCAAGATTTCTAGGTAATTCACACAAGCTTATAGGTCATTGGGAGGTGTTTAGATCATAAACTAAGGTTCTTGGAAGCTTGGAACTGCTTTAATGGAGGTCCAGGGCGAAGGGAAGAAGAAGAAGAAGTTTTTCCTTCTGAAAAACGCGTTCTGCCCTTTTATACTCAGCCTGCCCGAGCTCTGGCGCGATCCGCGCCGCATCCCGCGCGATCCGCGCCACAATGGCGGTGCTTCTGGCGCTATCAGCGCCACTTCCGCGCCATCAGCGTCAGCTTCCAGAACCTGTGGCGCTACCCGCGCCACCTCTGGTGCTGTCCGCGTGGAATTCCAGTGAGAAATGGTTTTCCAGGCCACTTGCCGCGCGATCCGCGCCACCCATGGCGCTATCCGCGTGGGCTGGAAAACTTTGGCGCCATCAGCGCCAGACCTGGCGCCATCCGCGCCACACCCTTAACAGGGTTTTCTGATGTGAATCCCCGCGCTATCGCGCGGGGAGGTATGGCACCAACCATGCCATGACTTAGGGTTATCACACAGAATTACAATGGTTTGCTATTTGAGTTTTGGGTTTGACATGTAGTTCATCCAGTTGTGAGCGTAATTGGAATACTTTTGAAAAAGTAAGAATTTGAATTCATGAACTGTATTTTATAATTATTTACATATACCTATGGTGATAGAGAAAGATAAGGATCTTCCGAACAAGACGAAAGAGTCGCATGCAAGAACGCAGGAGTACAGAAACAATTCCTCAAATTTTATTAAAAGGTAAAGATGTGTCACCAAGCTACAAGAATAAAGGAATGGTTGTAATACCACTTCCTCCTCAAAGAGACCCGTGTCTCCCCTTACAAACAATAACCAAAGATTCTCTCTCCCACTCACTAACCCCCCTACCACTATATATACAAACAACAGCAACAGCCCCTAACTAATTTTTATTTCTTCTTTTTTATACACCTTCTATTTGTTACTATTATTATTTCGTTGGTCTGTATCATATGGTAGGACCTATGTGTTAATTTATTTTATAATTATTTAGGTCCACACCAAGAAAAGGAGTTGTTTACAGTAGAAGACAATGAATAATGTGGTGTTTGTGATGACTAATTCCAGATTGAACAAGATGAAGGATGTTAGGAAAGCAAAAGACTTTAACATTAATGATGTTGTTTTTGATGATGAATGGATTGTGGAGAATGAAACAAATTCAGACCTGGATGCTTTAGAGGAAGACATCTTAGTTGAATTAAGAGAAGATGCTAGTGGTGGAGGTGTTAGTGGTGCACCTATGAATGATTTAGAGGTTCCTCCAATTGTTGATGATGATGAAGGTGGAGGAAATGCTATTAATGAGGAGGAATATGAAGATCACATGAAGGATGATTATCTTGATTTATTAAGTAATTCCAACTTATTATGAATTATGAATCTATTTTGAATGACTTTTGTCTAGTGATCGAGTCACTAGTGTGTTAGTTTTAGGTAATTTCAACTTATTATAAGCTATGACTTTATGCTTTACTAATATTATGAGTTATCCCTTTTTTATGTATGTATATTATAACACCCCGATCGAATCACACCATAATGAGAGGGATCCAAAGGCTGTGCATGTATGAGACTGTATAGCTGATGATGACATAACAAAATTAATTAGTACTACCGATACCAACAAGATTCATCTACTTTTTGGTAGTCCATCACTTAAGAATTTTATAGTTAACCGTGCTTGGCTTGGAGTAATTATGGGATGGGTGACCTTCTGGGAAGTTTCCTGAAAAATGTGAGTGTGAGGAAAAAACACGCTAAAAAGTCTTGTGTTGATTTGTGGGGTTATTCATTGATTTTGGAAGCAGGCAGAACTTATTTTTGAAGTCTCAGGGCTATCTATGGAGGGTTCTGACCAATAAGGCTGTGGAGTGAAGTGTCACTACGTGAAGTGTCGTAGTGTGAGAGTCGATGAGAAGTAAAAAATCAGGGATGTTACAATATCACTGTAAATATTTTTTTTTATGTATGCATATAACTCTTACGATTTGTCTTATGATCTTTGAATTTCTAGCTTGACAACATTGGCGACATTTATCCAACTATGACTTTTTATGTAAAAAAACACTCAATTTTTGAAGTTCTAGGATATATCAGGGACCAACTTCGCGAAGCTTTGTTGAGAGCAAACATTATCCTTTAATAGTATTTTGTATAAAATAGTATTTCAATAATAATCACACAAAAATACTCTCGTATATTGCTTCACAAAGTGCTACAAGAATATCAAATTCATGGTATGTAGAACCTGTTTTGTCAATTCATGAGTAAGTGTATGCTTTTGGACGTGTGAAATAGTTTGAGCAAGCTTAAAAATATTTTATATCAAAGATATAATCATTTGAAAATCAAGATGCTCAAGATAATAATTTTGAAACACACAAATAAAAAGTAGTAAAAAGTATAAATGAAGTATCATATTGACACCAACAACAACTAGCCTTTGCAGGACGTATCATATTGACACAATTAGTAATTCAAGCACTTCCTATATACTCTTTGCAAATAGTGTTGCTACCTACAACCATTACTGATGAACTTGGGAAACTTTAAAGGAAGTTTATTTGGGGGATCTAGTAATACTGAGCGAGCTTGACACTTTATCTCTTGGGAATAGTTTTGTAACCCTAAGAGATCCAGGGGTATGGGCTTCAAATTCTAGATGTCATGAATAAAGCTATGATAATGAAGATGGGATGGGGACTTGTCAATGACCTGAAGCTTTATTGGTCAAGGTCCTAAAACATTAGTATAATACATGGATCGACTTCTTCCTAGATGTTCAACATAGAGTAAACAAGTTGCATACCTAGAAAGCAATTATGGTTGCTTGGGATTTTCTTCAATCAAGTTTGTTTTGGACTATTGGAGATGACCAGTTTGTGAGGTTCTAGGTAGACAGGTGGTTACCTTTCAAAAATATCCTTCATGAATTTTTGGTCCTTGATATTCTGGATACTTACCTTGATGTAATTGTTTCTGACTATATTGCATTGATGAAGGGTATTGGGATGTTCAATCATTTCAGGGTTATTTACCACCTAAGATAGTTTTTGAAATTCTTGCTCTAGTTAACCCTAATCATTCCCTTGGACCATATAAGCTAGTGTGGTTCCTTAATCCAACTTAAGAATTCTTAATAAGTTTAGTGTACTCTCTTATTGATGCCATCAATAATTTTGTTAATGATACTTTTTGGAAACACATGTAGAGGTGGAATGGACCAATGAGTTAGAACTTTCCTTTGGATGATAGCCTAACATGGTTTAAAAACTAATGTTAGGCACTCTCATTTTGGTACCATGGATGGCCCATATTGTCTTATATGTCATTACAATTCAGAATAGGACATTTGCATCCTTAGGGATTGCACAACAGTCAAGCAAGTACGAAAACTTCTGCCTTTGAACATGTATATGACACACTTCATTCACCCAACAAGATGTCAATCTCTGGATGTAACAGAACCTCCAACCTTCAAAAGGATTCAACAAACACATTATTATTGGTGTAGCCCTTTGGTATTTTTTTACAAAAGTAAGAAAGTTTTTTCTAATTATGTTTGGAATCCTCATAGTATTGCACACCATATCAGATTGACAACTCTAAAAGTGCAGCAAAATTCATCTATCACTTGTCAAATAGCTTGAAGATACAAGGTTAGCCTTATCTAATGGATGTTGTCACTTGATGGATGGTGGAAGGTGAATGTTGATGGATCAGTGCAAAAACCTTTAAATAACTCGGGGTGTGGAGGGGTCATTTGTGACAACACTGGTAGGTGATTCAAAGGATTATCTTGAAATATTAGGCATAGTTCATAGTTCCATTATTGGTGTTGAACTTTCGAGAGTTATTTTGGACTCAAAATTCTTAGGAATTAGGATACTCCAAGGTTTAGATTGAGACTCATTCAAAAGTGGTTGTGGATCTTTTGTTGAATCTAATTAGAGAAAATCATCATGAGATCCTAACTTCATATGGCTAGATAACTAATGGGACGACAATGATTTGTTAAACTCACTCACGTCATAGAGAAGCCAATTTTGTAGCTAATAGCTTAACTTTTTATTCCCATACTTTATCTACTAGTTTAACTTGTTTACTAATATCATTTCTTTTTGTAAGTCTTTGTTATGGAGGGACTGTATAGGAGTCACATGGCCTTGTAGTTTATTGATATAATGGATTTATCCCTCCCTTTCATTTAAGAATTAAAATAAAAAAAAAATCATTAAGGCACAAATACTCTTTATCATAAAAAAAACTTACCTGGGAATAATGTGTTCCATTGCATAGTTTTAATTATCATTTTTAAAATTTTGTTTCATAGTGTTTTATGATCATTGGTAAAAAGAAATTTTATTTTATAGTTGAATTTGGTGTCTGCTGTAGCTTTTTTTTTTTTTGCATGAGTCTTTGTTTGGATCAAAGTCAACAAATCTGGTTTAGGTGCTAAGCTTAAAGTGACTGTTGTTACTTCCTACACTTCCAAGTTGCTTCCTGCATCCTTTTCAGATTTTCTTTTACCATCCGGATTGGTCATTTTGGAAGCCAAAAAAGAGGTGCATTCTGTAATGTAATTTTACATTCTGGATTGACCCTTTCGGAAGCCATAAAGGAGGTGATGGAAGCAACTTGGGAGGTGCAAGAAACAATAGCCTAAAGTGGTAGGTTGGCTTAACTGGGCCATAAAGCCCAAAGGACTAGGACACTGAGAGGCCACAAAAATAAAACAAATGAACAAAACGACAACGCTTCTTCTTTTTCTCTTCTCTCATTTTTCAGTTTCTCAGTTTCATATTCGTTAGATCTCATCTTACACTCACCGTCAAGTTCGTCTCGCGCCACCGTCGACGCAGTTCCGGCCACCGCATTTGGTTCCCTCACTTTCTCGCTCTTCTTCTTTGTCAGGTTTCTTCTCTATCCTCTCTTTCTCTCTCGGTCTTGATCTGTTGAAATTTCAACTTAGATCTTCAGATTTCGTACTCATTTCACGATTCTTCCTGCTCTTTAGAAACCTCTCTCTCTTCTGGGACAATTTTCTCATTTAAACTCCGTTGCGTGACTTTTCCCAATTTTTTACGCCAAATGCTTTCTTTTTTTCAAAGAAAAATATTTTTTCCCATTTTTTTAATAAATGTTCTAGGGTGTTTGGTGGCTTTAATTTTTTGAATTGCTCACGATTCTGTGATTTTTTACCGATCGAGATTTGCAAGAATTGTAGTTTCCCTTTTTTCGATGCAAAATTCGGTGAAATTTTGTGTATAATTAAAAACCTTTGCCTTGGTTTTCAGCTTTTCATCTGCTTGTGTATAGGTTTTTTTCTTTTGGGTATTATGTTTTTGTTGGTGGATTCATAATTATGTTCAGTGAATTGTTATTTGAAGTTTAATTTTTTTATTTATTTTTAGAAGCAAGCTTGAATAGTTGTTTTCTTGGAAAATATTATATATTTATGTATATTGTATTGATTCTTATGCATCCTTTGCTGTGTTTTATTTAAGATTTGTTTTACCTTTTTAACATTGGTAATGACTAGTTAACCGAGTGTTTATTTTGGTTTTGTTTAAATTAGGTCAGTTAGTTTTATTTGCAAATGGTTGTTTGAAACTAATTGTTCGCATAATGTGTGTGTTGGTAGCAGAAATATGCCTTCTCAGAAGGTTGAAACGGGTCATCAAGACACGGTCCATGATGTTGCGATGGATTATTATGGTAAGAGGCTGGCCACGGCTTCATCAGATCACACAATTAAGATAATTGGGGTGAGCAACACAGCCTCTCAGCATCTCGCAACATTGACTGGTCACCAAGGACCTGTTTGGCAAGTGGCATGGGCTCACCCTAAGTTTGGTTCTCTACTTGCATCGTGTTCCTATGATGGTCGTGTTATTGTTTGGAAGGAGGGTAACCAGAATGAATGGACTCAAGCTCATGTGTTTGATGACCACAAGTCATCTGTGAATTCGGTTGCTTGGGCGCCTCACGAGTTGGGTTTTTGCTTGGCTTGTGGCTCATCTGATGGGAATATATCTGTTTTCGTTGCCAGAGCAGACGGTGGCTGGGACACTGCAAGGATTGATCAGGCTCATCCAGTTGGGGTCACTTCGGTGTCGTGGGCACCGTCGATGGCACCTGGAGCCCTTGTCGGTGCTGGGTTGCTTGATCCTGTACAGAAGCTGTGCTCTGGTGGTTGTGATAATACTGTGAAGGTATGGAAGCTAAACAATGGACTCTGGAAGATGGACTGCTTCCCTGCTCTTCAGATGCACACGGATTGGGTTCGAGATGTTGCTTGGGCACCCAATTTAGGGCTCCCTAAATCTACCATTGCCAGTGCATCGCAGGATGGTAAAGTGATTATGTGGACTGTGGCTAAAGATGGGGATCAGTGGGAAGGCAAGGTTTTGAATGATTTCAAGACACCTGTTTGGAGGGTCTCATGGTCTTTGACAGGAAACATACTGGCTGTGGCTGATGGGAACAACAATGTGACATTGTGGAAGGAAGCAGTAGACGGGGAATGGCAACAGGTGACAACAGTGGAGCCTTAGAATGTGATTTGAAAATGGTTAGAATTTTCGTTTTGAAATATAGTTGACATCTTTTTTCTTTGCATATTATACAGTTGATTAATTGTGCTTCATAATGCACTAGTTCCTTGACGTTTGTGATCCATTGAGTATTCCGTGATTGGAAGAATGAAGTTGATTAATTTGAGTTGCTTTTAAGATTTAGAATGATGTTTTCCAAGTATATAATGTTACAATATCTTATATTCCGAGAGTTGCATAAATTAATGGTTGTTGCGTTTAATTTTGGATTCTCGTGATTAATCAATCGCCATTGGTAAATAATATCCTTGATAATTTGGTTTATAACCGATCCTAAAAACATCATGTGATTCATGTAATCAACCTTACCTAGTGGGATAAGGCTGTGTTTATTGATGTTCCATTACATAGCTAGGGTAAGGGATCTTTTATTTTACAACAATATATGCGGTTATGTCTTGGTAAATTCTAACACAAATTGCTCTTTGCAATTGTCCTGTGATTCCGCAACTAAGTTTGATTTTGATGTATGACAAAAGAATGATTTACTTTTAATGGACATAATCAGCAGTGATATCTATGCAACAGAAGGAAACTTCCCCGTCCCCCCTTTCTTTTTTTCT